>OY992879.1:134005071-134230071 GCA_963921405.1 Cepaea hortensis | reverse complement strand
GTTGATAATGTCCCACTTCATTATCAATTCATATGGCAGCTTGTTGTTTCCAATATATGTTTTTTATAAGTCTAATGTATTTCCCATCAGTTTGTAGATCTGCAAGCATATCCACCATGTTGACATGTCTAACTCTATCAAAAACCTTTGTGTAGTCAATAAAGCAAAGATGTATATCCTTGTTTACTTCTATAGCACGTTCAATAACTGTTCGCAGCATATGCAGAGCATTTACTGTACCCTTTCCTTCTACAAACCCACATTGTTCTTCCCCTATTTCAGGTTGTATTTTCTTCCTCACTCTTTGCATGATAATTCGTAACAAAATCTTTGTGATGTGACTCATTATACTAATTGTTCTATGTTGATCACATTCCAAGGTTCCTGATTTCTTTGGGATTGCAATTAATACAGATTTACATAATTCAGAAGGTATATTTCCAGTATCATATAATGTGTTCAGCAGTCTGGTGACTTGCTCTAATCAAAACTCTTCTAAAGCTTTAATCATTTCTGTTGTGATGTTATCTGCATCGGGGGCTTTACCAGCTTTCATATTCTTAATAACATTTTGAACCTCCATCTTTAAAATTGGTGCTCCTTCATTATTAAATCTAATATCATACTGTTCCTCTATGTTATCATTATACAGGTTTTTCACATAATATGTCCATACATGTAGAATCTGATCTTTTTCTATTATGATTTTGCCATTTTTAGTTTTTAGACAGCCAAGATGTACTTGATCTTTTATAAGTAAGTTCCTGAATTCTTTTGTGCACTAATTTGGTATTTTGACTGTTGTGTTATTTTTCAATTTCTAAGCACTTTTCCTCAAGCCATGATTCTTTTGCCTTCCTACATAATATTCTGACTTTTCTGTGAAATTCTTCATATTTGGCAGGATTATTTATGTTGAGTCTTCTTGTTTCCATAAGGTATAAAATTTCTTGAGTCATCCATTTCTTACAACCCACCTTCTTTAATTTTGGAATATTTGTTTCTGCAGCCAATCTGATTGAATTCTTTAACATTTCCCATTGATCATCCACATCCTGGAATAATATCTCTAGGTTAGACAATATATCAAATCTGTTCTGTACTTCTATGTTGAATTTGTTTTGTATTTTCTTGTCATTACTCAATGTACACAAGTCATATTTAGTGTTTCCTGTTATATACTTGACTTTCTTCAGCTTTATCCTCAATGTTCCTGTAAGTAATCTGTGGTCACTATAACAATCAGCACTGGGAACTGTTTTTGCTACTGTTAGTGCGCTTCTAAATCTTCTGCTAATCAGAATGTAGTCAATCTGGTTTCTGATCCTGCTATCAGGACTCCTCCATGTCCATAATCTTCTAGTGTGTTGCTTAAACCAGGTGTTTCCTACAATCAGTTCCTTTTCTTTAGCCCACTCTACGAGTCTGTATCCTCTTTCATTTCTCTCTCCTAAACCATAGTCTCCTACTGTGTATCTATGATCTTGTATTGAAGTCTCCTATTATGATGTTTATTTCTGAATTTTTACATTTCTTTAAGGCAGACTATGTCATTATAAAATTCCTCTACCCTATCTTCACTGGACTCTCCTGTTGGGGCATATACTTGAATAACATTTATGCTAAAAGGTCTGCCACTCAATTTAACTAGTAGAGCTCTGTCCGACACGGCCCAATATCCTTGAACAGATGTTGATGTTTTCCGGTCCAAAATTATTGCCACTCCCCTTTGTCGATCTTCACCTCCCGAATAAATAATCTTAAAATCTCTCTCTCTCTCTCTCTCTCTCTCTCTCTCTCTCTCTCTCTCTCTCTCTCTATATATATATATATATATATATATATATATATATATATATATATATATATATATATATATATAAAGATATAGCATGGGTCATAGTTGGCCGAGACAAGCAGAAAAGAAACATTAAAGAAACTACAACCGCTACCTAGCTGATCAAAATACGTGGAGTAGAGGGCAATTACAGAAAAATCTAGGATTTCGCTGGTCAAAGGAAGTGGGACAGAGACAGGTCAAGAAATAGCCAGACATAGATGTTCAAAGTAAGTGGGACAGGGAGAGAGTAACACAAAAACTCGGGAAACAGTTGACCATAGGTAATCTCCATTGTGTTTCTCTTTCCTAACAGGAGGCTAGGTGACCAAATCTACTGACTAGAGATCAAGACGTTGGCTGGAAGAAGGACGCTCAGCTGGTTACACATAAATCCAGTTGCCAGCAGGACTTCACACTTACTTCACTCTTACTCCTCATTTTCACCACACTTACATTACAATTACACCACACCTTTATCACACTTACACTACACCTACACCACACTTACACCAGACTAAACAACACTTACCTCACTTATGACACTTACACCACTCATACATCACACCTAAAGCACATTTACATCACTATTACATCACACGTACACCAATCCTGCAACACACTTACAACACAATTATATCATACTAACAGCGCACTACATCACACTTATACTCACATCACACTTTCACCAAACCTACACCACATTTACACCACACTCACATCAAACTTACATCATATTTACACTACACTTATACTTAGATCATACATTCATCATTTTTTTATTATTATTCGCATACCCTAGTGTCAACAGCAGCATCTTTCAGCTATCTGTTGATTTCTTGGCAAGATTACGCTCAGTAGTTTGCCATTGCTTTCTGAGCGGCCGGCTCAGTTATCCCGCAAGTCACCAGCGGGGGTAGAACCGCTCCCAGTTCTCGCCCGCTACAAGACTCTGCGTGATAAACGGGATTACGGAGAAAGTGGTGTAACCCCTCGGCCAGAGAGACCGGCTCTTTCATCATACTTACATTAAATTTATTTTACACTTACACCACACTTACGTCACAATTGCACCATACTTACATCACACATTCACCACACTTACATCACACATTCACCACACTTACATCACACATACACCACACTTACATCACACATACACCACACTAACATCACACATATACCACACTTACATCAAACATACAAGAAACTTACATCACACATACAAGAAACTTACATCGCACATACACCACACGAACATCACACATATACCACACTTACATCACACATATACCACACTTACATCACACATACACCACACTTACATCATACATACACCACACTTACATCACACATAAACCACACTTACATCACACATGCACCACACTTACATCACACATACACCACACTTACATTACACATACACAACACTTACATCACAATACACTACACTTACATCACACATACACACTTACATGACACATACACCACACTTACATGACACATACACCACACATACATAACACTTACATCAAACATACTCCACACTTACATCACACATACACCACACTTACATCGCACATACACCACACATACACCACACTTACATCACACATACACCACACTTACATCACACATAAACCATACTTATATAACACATACACCACACATACACCACACTTACATCACACATACACCACACTTACATCACACATACACCACACTTACATTACACATACACAACACTTACATCACAATACACTACACTTACATCACACATAGACCACACTTACATCACACATACACCATACTTACATCACACATACACCATAATTATACCAAACAAACACCACACTTACATAACACATACACCACATTTACACACTTAAACCACACTTACATCACAATTATATCACACTACACAAAACTTACACCACACTCACAAGGCACTTACATCTCACTATATCACACTTATACTTACATCACACTTTCATCAAAGCTACACCACATTTACATTACACTTACATAACATTTACTTGACACTGACATGACACTTACATCATACTTACAACAGGCTTACATCACACTTATATTAAAATACTTTCATCATACTTACATTAAATTTACTTTACAGTTACATCAAAATTACGTCACAATTACACCACACTTACATCACATGTATACGATAATTATACCACGCTTACATGACACTTACATCTCACTAACACCACACTTATAACACATTTACACCACATTTACATCATATATACACCATACTTACATCACACATACACCACACTTACACCACACTTACATCACACACCAACTACACTTACATCGCACTTACACCACTCTTACAATACACTTACACTACACTTAAACCATTCTTACAATACACTTACACTACATTTAAACCACACTTACATCACATTTACGGCACATTTACACCACACTTACACCACACTTACATCACACTTACCAAACAATTACTGCATACATGCACCACACATGCACCACACATTCATCACACACACACCACATGTACCACACATGCACCACACACACACACACCACATGTACCACTCATTCACCACACACACATACAACATATACCACACATGCATCACACACACACACACACCATGTACCACACAGGCACCACACACATATACCACATGTGCCACACATGGACCACACACACACCACATGAACCACACATGCAATACACATGTACCACACATGCACCACACACTTACCACACATACACCACATGTACCACACATGCACCACATGCACCACACATCCACCACACACACTACAGGTACCACACATGCACCACACACACTACAGGTATCACACATGTACCACACATGCACCACACACACATACCACATGTACCACACATGCACCCCACATGTACCACACATGCACCACACACACATACCACATGTACCACACATACACCACTGTCGGATGTGTGGATTGATGGCTCCATCCCACAGAGAGAAAGGATACTAAGTTCCTCTTTCCCAATGTGATCCTGCCCGTTTAATTATGTTAACCTTTAATGGCTCAGTTGCTTGAGTCCATAAATAGAGTTTCAGAGAACCAAGGAATACATCTAGGAAAACAATTACAAGTATGTCTCCTTTATACCCAAAATCCCCTTTTGGTGGTTCCTTGCCTCTCCTCTCTCAGTCAACCTAATTTAATCTAGGGTTGTTTTGATTAAACTAATTGACTATGACAAGTTAAAAATACACTCATGAAAGGAAATGACTTCCTTTTATTCCATCATTTATTAACTATATATTGAGTAATGAACATCAATACATCAAATACATCCATGAAAAATTCAGAAATCAATTACATCAAGATCTTTACACATATATTCAACAGTGACCCCTCTGCTCAAATATGACTGAGACTATGGTTAATTTTGCAGCTAATTTTCCTACAGATCCTCTGTGTAGTAAATCTGAAACAGAAAAACTGGTCTGCCCTCCCTTGTCTGGACTGGTGAGTTCTGAGTTCCTGCTCCAAGCAGTCACTGTGTTTCTATGCTTATCTTGTAAGCTTCAGGGTGTTGTTCTTCCCCCGGTTGTAGAATAATATTGTTTTAGTAGGCTCTATTTCTCCTTCTTTAATAGACTAAGTAAATTTTTATACCTGTCATTTGCAGAGGAAAATCTTGCATGTGAATAGGTTTCTGCACTACTCTATCAAGGGCATCACCCAACAAGGTGCTCACTCAACAAGTGCTGTATTCACAAAGTGCTTCATTCACAAAGTGCTGCATTCACAAGGTGCTGCATTCACAAAGTGCTGCATTCAACCTAGTCAGGTCTGGATCTATTCACATGTCTTCTCGCTATTCTATATTCTATGTAATCACATTCCTGTTTGTTCTTCAACCACTTTTTATATTTTTACTTTTTGTCTTTTACGGCTATCATTACCTATGCGTTCCACCAACTTGTTATTTTCTTTATCCGTGTTTTGCGTTTTTTCGTGGTTCCACATGTTAGTTTTGCAGTATTTAAAATGCTTGATTTGAACATCTCCCATTCTTCTTCCATTGTTTTTCTTTCTATAGGTAATTTTACAAAGATTTCAGTTAGTTCTTTCTCATAATTTTCCTTTACTGCCACGTCTTTAAGGTATTTTAAGTTTACTGATTCGCATGGCATGTATTTTCCTTCTCTTTGCTTTCTTCTTCTGATGGTTCTTATTGTGACAACGACTGCTTTGTGGTATGTATTTATACTTAAGTTGGGTACTGCCCTTGCATCTAATATATTTCTTTTTCTGTTACTTCTTGTTCATTTAAAATCAATTTGGCTTTTAGTATCTAGATCGTTCCATTTATACCAGGTGTATACTTGTGAATTTTTATGTTTATAGAATATTTTCGTTATGTAGAGGTCGTGTTGGTTGCATAGCTCTATCAGTCTACTTCCGTTATCATTCCTTTCATTATGCTGATCTCCAAATTCCCCCAGATATTTTTCTATGCCCACTCTGTTATGTCCTATTCTTGCATCGGAGTCTCCCATAACTATGATGTTGTCCTGCTTATCTATTTTATTTAGCACGTCATGGATGTCTTCGTAGAATTCCTCGCATTCTTGCTCATTTTTGTTTATATTACATGGTGCGTATATTTGTACATATGTTGTAATTGTTTGTTCTTTTATTCTCACTGTTATGATTCTTTCTGATATATATTTTATTTCTAGTATTCCTCTTGCTAGCCGTGGTTCGATGACTATTTCCACACCGTGTCTTGCCCTTTCTTGCTGTTCTACTCCAGAGTAGACAAACGTGTAACTGTGGTGGAGCTCCTTACATCCCTTCCCCTTTGTTCTAGTGTCCGCTGTTCCCATCAGTCCAAATTTCCTCTCTTCCATTGTTTCTATAAGTTCTTTTCTTTATTATTGAAACCGCATACGTTCATTGTGCCTATTTTTTGAGTCGCTGAAATATCTCGTAGTCCATTAACATTGCCGGGTCGATATCCGTTTGTGTCAGTCTGTTTATACTTCTTAGTTTTTCTACGAGCAGTATGAAGATTCCCCTGCCGGCTTGCTAGGCCAGACAGCACAGTAGACACAATAAAACATTAAAGCTAAAGGCACTCCTGCATTCGAATATACTACGAAGGGGTTTCAAATCAAAACGTTACAAGTTTGACAGCAATTACAATAATCATGCCATTGTTTTGTAACCCGTCAATATTATTCGTAAGGATGTCAAGAGTTTTCAGCACGTGACATCACGGTGCAGACGAACACGGTGATGTTATGAACACAGTTAAAAAATGATCGCCCAACGTTTGTAACGCACCAGAGAGTAGCAACGTTCTATTATCTGTTTGTTTTTATCAGTGAAAGGGTGAAATCTAAAGAAATTCATCGGCGAATGAAAGTCCAGTATGGTGATGCATACCGGTCAGTCCAGTAAGTGTATGAGTGGAGTAGGAAATTTCAAAACTTTTCGGTCCGATGAAGATGTCATGCACATGGTGCATGAGTGGTTACACACGCCACCAAGAGAAATTTTTTTTTCTAAAGGAATCCAAACACTTTATCGGCATGGAGGACTTGCACTGAAATCAGTGATGACTACATCGAAAAAAAATGATACATTTCATATACTTATTCAGAATACATTCACCACCCAAATAAAAAGTTAAGGTTTTCATTTGAAGCTTTTTTGTACTTTCAAATAACGGGAACACCTCGCTGAAGGAATAAGTGTACTCCGATGCATGATAGAGTAGACACTAAAAAAACAGTGTTCTCTTTGTATTAAAGGAAAGTCGAACATTAAGAAACAATTGATTCCATTAAGCAGCAAGAAATAAACATTAAAAATAAGACATCTGAAAAGCCATTAAACTAATTAGTTGATATCCCAATGGAAGCTAATAAAAACAGATACAATGAATAACTGCACAAATTAATGAGAATAGTCTTCGGGTAAATTAGAAAGACAGCTTATTATAAAATAAGAAGTCATTGAGGCTATCAAACCCGAAGAAAGAAAAATCGAAAGGGAGGGCAACTGGAATAACGGTAGAAGAATTAGAAATAGTAGAAGAATTTAAAAAAAATAAGAAATATTAACTAAAATCTGTAATGATATTTATAACAGTGGATAAATCCTCAGTGATCTGCTGAAATATGTATTTATTGTTATATCATAAAGACCATGAGCAATTAAATGCAAATATTTTAGTACATTAAACCTCATAAACCATGTCGCTACGCAACCTATATGAATGTACAATATGAGATAACTGATGTTCGAAACTTGAGTGATTAGAATGGTTGAATGTAAGACGGGCCTGCGCGCCCAATTAGAGAACCTTTGAAAATAAAGTTCGTTCGTTCGTTCTACTCGGAGTTGTAATGAGAAGAACAAGAAAGGTAATAACATTGTAAGTTTGTGTGTGTGTGCTTGTGCGTGTGCGTGCGTGCGTGCGTGTGCGTGCGTGCATTCGTGCTCGCGTGCGTGTGTGTGTGTGCGTGCGTGTGTGTGTGTGCGTGCGTGTGTGTGTATGAGTGTGTGTGTGTGTGTGTGTGTGTGTGTGTGCTTTATGATTGATAAAATTAACAACATTGAAACTATAAACATGTTGGAAGATACTATCATTGTTCATATAGCTCTCATAATAATAAAGAATATTTATTAGAGACAACAAGCAGAAATCAAAGATGAACTGGGTGTTTCGTTGGGGACTATTGTTTTGACATTCTGGCGATGGCATTATGCGCAGTGTATCTGTGCGGGCTGTTGTTTGTCGAGACTCCTGTCTTTTCCACTTTTCACATTGGGCAGTGGGGAGCGTTTTGTGCGATATTCACTGGCACAGGAACGGAGCATAATGGGGACAATCCGTTGCTATGAGGTTGGAACTAAGACTAACTAACTAACTAACATGTCCGAATGGATAAGAACACGCCTGCTTACACATCCGGTGTGCTGATGTCGAGGTAAGGGTTTCAACCCCTACACCGGTCAGTTGGGCTAACATGTTGACTTCTCGTCCTTGTCTGTTAATAAATCAAGTTACCAGCAGGATTTCACTTCCTTTTTTGGTTCATGGAGCCCGGGATGAACTCTCATATGACCAGAGAGGGCAGAACAAAATACAAACCCATCAACCTGAACTGGTTCTCTACGTCTAGGTCACTCCTGCCTACTCTATTTCGTTTGTGCCGGAGTTGGACGTTATATCCCTTAGTTACACCCACTTCACAGAATCACACAGTGATATTAAACTCATTTCCCCATGAAAGAATTACCGACACAGTAAACACACGCGTACAAGGAAGTGATTTGTTGTCAACAACTTTACAGACGTGCAAACAAAAGATGCTATTTGCGACTTTGAAATATCTGACTTTGTGAAACCATTAGATGTGTAAATATTTAGTTGTCTGTTACTTTAGCGGGCCTAGAAATTCCCTTCATCTTCTCACATATGTATTATTTCAAATTCTGTTGCTTCATTTGTTATCCACTTTGCCATTTTCGACTTCATGGCTTTCATTGATCGTGTTTGAAAAGATTGTTTTTTAATCTGTATTTTAATCTAAACTCCGTCTTGCAAATTTCAGGTTTGTGAAATTGCTCCCGTTATTGCGAATTACAGTTTATGTGATTTTCAGTTTCATCTTTGGGGAAACAAGCACATGAAAAGACCATCAACAGTAGTAACAGAATCGACAACAGAATACGCTAATTTTGAATATATACCAACCATTGCGCTTAGCCTCTACAAATCATAGCTGTAGAGAAAGTTACTGCCCTTTACTGTTCTGTCTTCTAATGCACGGAGCGGCGCTGCTCTGGTGTATCGGCTCTCATGGGACCTGCGAACGAGCGCGCAGCAAATGCTTCCCAATATCTGTTCATGCCATCGCTGTTGATCTTAGATTACAAAAAACATTCTCCCCAGAGAATGTTCGGAAGTTTTTTAACGGATATTTGTACACAAAACAATTGAGAAACCATACGTTGAAACAACTATTTCGTGTATCGCTTTCAGCAACACGCCTAACGGTATATTAATGATGAAAATAAAACAGCGCAATCTTTAATCGAGTAATGTGTTGAGCATTTCGCTTTGAGCTGAATCAAGCCATCATCCCAAAGTTTAAAAGCCATCTATAAAGGTTAGTATCGATCTTTGATTAGCTTTGAAAGAAGATTTTAGTTCATAATTTTATTTTTGGCCAACTGACGAAATGGTTTTATTCACATCGCCGTAGATTTCTTTAGTTTTATCCTGGGGACATATGCATGGCGAACTTAATTATGTCAAACACACAGAAATATAGAGCATTGAACATGCTTGCCCAAGGCTTCTATAAGCATGATCTATTTCTATGCATCTCTCATGATGAGATTTTTAAAAGTTGTAGTAGTTGTTGTTGGTGTTTTCATCGATGCTGATGTTAAAATGTGGAGACAGCTGTTTATTTTTCTTTCTTTTAATACCATGTATCTTCTTCTTCTTCTCTTTTATCTTCTCGTCCTTGTTGTTGTTGTTGTTGTTGTTTCTGCTGCTGCTTCTGTTGTTGTTGTTGTTGTTGTTGTTGTTGTTGTTGTTGTTGTTGTTGTTGTTGTTGTTGTTGTTGTTGTTCTTCTTCTTCTTCTTCTTCTTCTTCTTCTTCTTATTCTTTTTTTTTTTTCTTCTTCTATCCAGGAGATTAACAAACATGATATATGTCTATATTTCCTACAAGCGAGAATTAATTTGAACTTGTAGTGATTGTTTTTGCTGCTTTTGTTGATGTTAGAGCTAATGTGTCTCGACAGAGACTTATTCTTCTTTCTTTAAATAGGATGTATATTTTAATGTTTTCCGATATCCAAAGCAGGCATATTAATTCGTTCCATTTCCCAAAGTTTTCGTACACAAAGATTCAATACATTATCACATAATCCCACGGACACAAACCATAGCACAAAACATATATTGTAGAAATGCATACAAAGCAAAATTTGCCACTCGAATTACATAATTAATTCCACCAGACTTCTTTATTAAGCTTTGACCAAATATAAAATGTGAGAAGACTCATGTCACAATATTTCGGAACACAAGGTAGAAAGCAAAATAAAGGACTGTTTTACACGAATAAGTCTCATTATATGGTTCTAAAGCTATATTTTCATATCTCACTGGTCTTATGGTTCTAGATTTATATTTTCATATCTCACTGGTCATATGGTTCTAGATATATATTTTCATAGATCAATCGACGCTCAGTGGGTGATATGGTTTGCTACACGCGGGTAGGAGTGTAGCCAACAACGAATCACCTGTCGTTTGGGGCTGATGAGTTAACATGTTAATCCTCAAAACATCAAACAATCCTGAAGGACTAAAACGTCTACCCGCCTCACTAGGCCACGGATGTTTAGATCAACTCAGACATTCGGCAAGTCATCATGAACCGCCTCAATTATAACCAAAGATGAGGAGAGGACTGAAACAGATGGGAAATTTTGATTATTTTTCTACAAATGGGATCAGATCGGATAGGATCGGCAAATGTGTGACTTTGATCACCAAAGTTCGGTGTTGGTTCATTAGCCTTCGCGTGTCCCATTCACGTTAATCTTCGTTGAGGCGAAACGCATGAACACTTAAATAAGTTAGTTGCATATTCTTTACGGGACATGGCAGTCTATCCCGGTATTTTTGACGGTTTGTGATTTCTTGGCAAGTTTACGCTCAGTAGTCTGTCATTGCTTTCTGAACGACCGGCAGTCATACCATTGTATGAACATTAATGCAAGTCGGAATGCTTCTAAATCGCCCGCAGCTTTGTTTCAAACGCGGTATGCGGGGTTATGAACTGTGTTCGTTACTCCTTCGCCACACAGCCGTTCACTTTAATATTGGTAACTAAACAAGCTGAGCAGTGCATAAATGCCTTTGAATATAAATGTTATAGACGAGTTCTAAGAATAGCTTTGGTAAAGAAAAGAACAAATGCATCCATACTTCAAGAGCTGAATATGGAAGAAGGTTGGCTATTAAAGACAATAAAACAAAGAAAATTGAATTATTTTGGTCCCTTGAAACGTCACTAAAGTTTGAAGAGAACAATAATGGAGGGGTATATGCCTGGGAATAGAGGAAGAGGAAGGCCAAAGAGAAGATGGGTGCAGGATGTGGCGGATGATCTCCAGATGGGTGTATCGGACGCGGGACATCTTGATTATGAGCAAGAGGTTTTCTTGAAGATTGTTATGGGAGCGAAGTTCTGCAAAGGACATGCTACTGAATGAATGTATGAACTAACTCTACTCCAAACGCATAACATGATGCGCTTTGACCTCTTAATAAGCTGTGGTAGCGCTGTGGTAGCGAGCGACGGTAGTGTTGAGAGTTAGCGCGGTCGCATGCCGTTCCGGTGATCATATGTTCGATTCCCGGCAAGGTGTGGATTTTTTTTCATTGATCTAGGCTCCCATATGGATGCAGTTTAAAAACATAAATACTAGTAAATTTTCTGGAAAACAAAGGATGTCAGTATGATAATTACCACATGATTTCCCGAGTGTTTTTTTTTATTTTTTTTATTCGCATATCCTTTACAGGACATCGCTGTCAACAGCAGCATCTTTCAGATGTCTGTTGATTTCTTGGCAAGATTACGCTCAGTAGTTTGCCATTGCTTTCTGAGCGGCCGGCTCAGTTATCCCGCACGTCACCAGCAGGGGTCGAACCGCTTCCAGTTCTCGCCCGCTACGAGACTCTGCGCGATAAACGGGATTACGGAGAAAGTGGTGTAACCCCTCGGCCAGAGATACCGCCGAGTGTTGCTCGGTCTAAAATATGAGTCCGGTGCCATATTTCAGTACGCGTAATTGAGTAAAGAGTGGTCATCTTCTTCTTCTTCTTCTTCAGCTTTCCGAGCCATTGAGGTGGTCATAAAATTACTTATTTTACTAACTTACTTTACTAAATTCCTTTACTATACCTACTTTACTTATCAACTTACTTACTTACCGTTTTACTTACTTTGCATACTTACTTTATTTACTTACGTACTTACTTTCCGTTATCTACTTTACTTACTTGCGTATTGCCACTACATGACATCTTCCCCATCGGGCCACGAGCTTCGGTATTCCGACAGTATACAATTCTTTTTGGCTGGTTCTTGAGTCATTTGATAACTAATAGATGAACTTCGCTACTCTTGCCGGTTTTCGGGGGTAAAAAGTCCCTTGTTTTGGCACTCATCGACAGGGAATATGAACATTTAGGTAATACCAGATGGTAACTGCCCACTTTACTTTTGCTTATGCCAGTAGACATAGTGACTTTGCGTACAATAAGTAACTCGCCGATCGTCCAGAACAATCTGTTCGACACTCTGCATGGCTGGAAGTGTTTACGCCATTGAAACACGGAAGAACGTGCTACAGTCTGTTCTCCAAACACACAAAATAGTCTACAATGAATTTCAGCGAGTTTTGAACCTTCTTTCACCAAACATTTCATCACACCACGCTGTTCCTGCACTGGAGTTAACTGGTCTGACGCCATTTATAAAAAAAAATACAAAAAAGCGCCGGAAAGCTGCTGATACATGCCCATTCCACTACCAAGTGTCAAATGCATACTCTTCACTTCTGAGTAGTTGCTAAACTTAATCATCTTCGTCCTGACAATATCCGGATACTTACTGGACGACCTTCGAACTTTACTTACTTTACATACTTACTTTACTTTACTTTACCTAACTCACGTACTTACTTTACTTTACCTACTTTACATGCTTACTTTACTTTATCTACTTTAATTACTTACTTTACCTACTGTGCAGACTTACCTTACCTAGTTTACGTAGTTATTTTACTTTAAGTACTTTAATACTTTACTTACGAATTTACTTACTTACTTTACCTACTGTACGTACTTACTTTACCAACTTTACGTACAAACCTTACCTATTTTACGTGTTTACTTTATATACTTTACGTACTTGCTTTGCCTATTTTACGTACTTATTTCACTTTACCTACTTTACATACATTACCACGTACTTACGAATATACTTTCTTACTTACTTTACTTTACCTTCGTCACGTACTTACTTTACCTTTCCTACTTTACGTACCTACTTTACTTTATCTATTTAAATTACTTACTTGCTTTACCTACTTTACGTACTTACTTAACTTAACATTCTTATTTTACTTTTATCTACTTTGCTTACATTACCAACGTACTTACGAATTTACTTAACCTACTTACTTTACGTACCTTACTATAACAACTTCACGTACTTATTTTACTTTATCTATTTTAAATACATTACTTATGTGCTTACGATTTTACTTGCTTACTTACTTTACTTTACCTACTTTACGTACTTAACGTACCTACTTTACCTACTTACTTTACCTATTTTTTTTTATTGGTTAGTAAGGTTTTCATCTTGCAAAAGGCTACACTTGCTATAGAAAGTCTTGTTCTAATCCCTTCCAGGCACCTCTCATCAGATGTTTTGACTCTTCCGAGATAACTGTTCTCGGATCTATTGAACGAAACATGACTGTCTTGGTGCATTTTTAAAGAAGGTAGTTTGCCATGGTAGAGGGTAGTTTGCCAAGGTAGTTAGCCGGCTCCTTGGCCAAGAGATTAACGACATTGTTCGTAATCCCGTTTATCCACGTGTGGAAAACAGCAGAGAATCGGCAGCGTTTCGCGCCGTTCTGGTAACTTACGGAGGCGTCTGAGTCGATCGTTCAGAAAGCAATGGCAAACTACTGAACGTAAAACTTGCCTAATATATCAACAGCAGCTGAAAAATGGTGGTGTTGACTGCAACGTCCTGTAAAGGATATGCAACATAAAAAGAAAAAAAGTTTGCCATTGCTTTCCTTCCCAAGCAGTGACCGTACTGGTCGATGACCGGAGCCCTTGTCTCTATGACAGTAGTCATTGTCTCCTTGACTTGGGGACGTAAATTACAAGTACGTGCGAAGTCCGAGTGCGTTCGCCTGATGGAGAGGGACACAGGTAATAGGGAAAGCTAAACCGCCCTCAAAAGCACACAGTAGCACATGTGTGGACCACGCTTGTGTTCAAAGCGAGCGAGGAACACACACACACACACACACACACACACACACACACACACACACATATACACTCACACACACACACACACACACATTACGGAAAACAAAGGACGTTATGGCGACAGAATGAATTCTATGTGGAAAAGAAACATCCGCTATCTCGTAAAGATAAAACTATACATACATCTTGTGGTATATATTCTCTTAAATGGATACGCAAATGGGACTCTTCCTGTGGAAACAGGATACATGATCCAGACGTTTTAATACAAATTCTTTAGGGAAATGCAAGGCATTGTGTATAAAGCACAGAAAACAAACCCACACACATCTCCTGAATGTCCTTTGCACAACCTCTCTCCCATAAAAACGTTCCGGAAAACTTCTCGGTCATGAGCACGATGTCCTGCATCCGATACACCCATCCGGAGATCATCTGCGACATCCTGCACTCATCTTCTCTTTGACCTTTCTCCTCCTCTCTTCCCGATCATATCCACCCATCCATCATGTGCCATGCCGGTAAGCGTGGGCGGTCATGTTCTGCCATCTCACTCGATCACCAGAGTCATGGATCAGCTTCGTGTTTCTGTCTCGACCATGCCACAAGGCCAAGCCATCCAGGTACTTGCTTCTAGGTCTTCCCCTTGGTCTGTTCCCCTCGATCTTACCAGTTGTCACCAAATTCTCCAATCCATTTCTTCTCATAACATGCCCAAAGAATTTTGACTGTCTACGTCTAATTTCTCTAATCAATTTACGATCTTCATTTGTTTCTTGAAGGACTTGTTCATTGGTCTTTCTGGCTGTCCATGGTATTCATATATCACTCCATTATTGTTCTCTCCAAACTTTTATGAAGTTTCAAGTGGCCAAATTATTTCAATTTTCTTTGTTTTATGGTCTTCAGTAGCCAACCTTCTTCAATATTCAGATCAGTTTGTATGGATGCAGTTGTTCTTTTCTGTATCTAGGATATTCTTAGAACCCGTCTATAACATTTATATTCAAAGGCATTTATGCGCTGTTAACTTGTTTATATTAAGAGAGGTATTACATCAATCTGCTTCAAGCAGATCTGCTACAGTGTCCTTATGTTAACTCCATATTTAGAGAGTTGTTACATCAATCTGCTTCAAACTTCCAGTTGAATTTCTTATCTGCTACAGTATTATTACCTTCATATTAAGAGAAGAAATGATTTGGAGAACTTGGTGACAACTGGTAAGATCGAGGGGAACAGACCAAGGGGAAGATCTAGAAGCAAGTACCTGGGTGGCTTGGCCTTGTGGCATGGTCGAGACAGAAACACGGAGCTGATCCACGACTCTGGTGATCGAGTGAGATGGCAGAACATGAACGCCCACGCTTACCGGCATGGCACATGATGGATGGATGGATTAAGAGAGTCTGTACATCAATCTGCTTCAAGAATTCTGTTTAATTTCATATCTGCTACAGCGTCAATATGTTAACTCCATATTAAGGGAGTGTTTACATCAATCTGCTTCAATCATCCAGTTTAACTTCCTATCCGCCACAGTGTCATTATTTTAACTACATATTAAGAGAGTTTGCCGGGGTAGCGGGTTCAACCCCTACACCGGTCAACGAGACTAAAATGCTGACTTCTTGTCCGTGATTTGGGGACGTGAATTATAATTACCTCTAACGTCGGAGTGGGTTCGCTTGATGGCGAGGGACACTGGTAATTGGGAAAGCTAATACCCGCAAAAAAAAAGTCCAATGCTTCTTGAAGTAGTACCACGTGTATGGGTTAGGCTTCGGTTCACAGCGAGCGAAGGGATTTTTAAAAATGGGTAAACATGTTCTTCAGCATGTATGCAGCAGATACTTTGCCAGATGCCTCTCGTCACACGGCTCGGCGAATAGTGTCTCGATGTCTGGCTATATCTCCTGCCTCACTTACCCTCATGCCCTGTTTACCGTGAATCAGTGGTGAACACATATCTTGAGGGTGGTATACGGGATGCGGATCAAAACAGGAAAAAGACACATGGGAGTGTCTGCCTTGACTGGACACCCCCCCCCCCCCCTTTCCCCCCAGCCCACGAGAGTGTAAAGAAGATGCAGCGGTCGAAACATACCTAGAAGCGGGGACAATTTTTGACGATCAGAAGTACTCTGTTATGCTTGCACACGGTGGAGTTAACCCAACCAGCGCGCACATCTCCATGTCCCGCTGTTGTACTATTCCCTCTATTCAGTGTTCACGATTAATAGATACAGTAGTATGGGAATTAGTCAATCAGGTGTCGTCTCCATAATGAAAGTTGGAAGCAATAGATCTCCAACACTGTGTGTCTCTGGGCTTGGTTATACAGACTGCCTGTTCGTCCATCTCTTGATGTTATCTTCCTACTTGTATCGTTGTCAACCTGTTGCTCGCTTGCCTTTAACTTTACACTCCAGTATGGTTTTTATTAGAATGTTATGTCTTTTAGTTAGTTAGTCGTGGTTCGAACTTCACGGCAACGGGTCGTCCCCATTATGCTCCGTTCCTGTGCCAGTGAATAACACACAAAATGCTCCTCACTGTCCAATGTGAAAAGTGGAAAAGAAAGGAGATTCGGCAAGCTAACAGCCCGCACAGGTACACTGTGCATAATGCCGCCCCCAGAATGCCAACATAAAAGTCCTCCACGAAAAAAACAATTCATGGTCGATGGAATCGGCAATCACCAGAAAGACTTCATTGACGGGGATTTTATCCCATATGGCTCGGTATCTTTCCGCAGTGCGACCCACCGAAAGAGCCGCACAAAGCACGAGCTACGTAGCTCCAGCGACGACCCCCAAGAATCTCCGAGAATAATGCACTCGTGAACCAAAAAGGCAAACCAGTCAATTCAGCAACAGCCAGCCGCTATCGTTCCAAACATGCAGTTCACGCTACAAACAATCGCGGACAGATGTGAAAGCATTCCACACGAAATTAACAGCTCACAGTGTCGCGTCACGCACTCACTCAGTAGCAGGGCGGCGGAACCATGCACTACCAGTCCAATACGAGGAAAATGCGAATGCAAACCGTAGCCACAAGCTTAAACACTCCAGAGACCTTAATGGTTTAAATGCCTGTCATCTATGTTGAGAACCAGAATCGTTATGTCTTTTAACGTGGCCGAAATATTTCACTTGCCTCTTTTTGTATTTCTTTCATCAACTAACTGTTCATACCCAGTTTTTCTAGAACCTCGTATTTGACTATTTTTGTTTCCATGAAATACGACATGAAATATTCTTCTGAATAGCCACATCTCCAGGGCCTCTATTTGTCACAGGAGTATCGGATATAAAGATCATCAGTATAGCAGATACTGAAGATGTGTTAAGGAGTTACATGTAGAGTAAATAGCCCAAGCAAAAACAGCCAGTCACAAGATTCATTATATTCATTGCAATATGTCTTTGTCAATCGAGGTGCCTGAAAAGAGCTCTTAAGAGCTATACTAAACCAATCCTGATCTACAGAAGCGAATCATGGACAACTATCAGGCAAGTGAAAAATTATGTGGAAGCCGCTGAAATGTGGTTTATAAAAGAATGATGAGAACACCGTGGACCAATAAAAAGAGTAATAAAGATATCGGTACTTCATGTTTAATTCACCGCAAACAAAGAAATTCCGGGAGTTTCCCGGAAAGCACGTGACATCAGGATGGTTCCATAGTAGGTGTAGGGATGCGTTTATTAATTACAGATGCAGACATATAATTGCTTTCGCAAGCAGAAAACAAGCAAGTGGTATTGTGTAATGTATTTATTGAAATAAAGAATCATATAAATTGAATGTGTTGTCGAGCACTTCCGGTTGAGTGTGTGATGGACTGCTAGACTGATCGATGGATGCAATAAATGTTTCTGGGCACGGAGGGCCTTCATTGTCGCCGGAGTGTATACCTATATCTTGTGTTACTCGTCTTATCTTGTGTATATCCTATCTGTCTGCGCTCATCTTTGATGTATTTGGGGGACGTTTTGCGAAGACATGCCGTTTTGGGTACATCTTGCTGCAAACACCGTCGTCGACCGACCATGAAGTGAATCCCGATATCCATATTCCGAAAATCGACGATCCCGCCATGTCTTGGTTAGTACTAAAATAGATAGTTAGTTAGTCGCGGTTCCAACTTAACGGCAATGGGTCATCCCCATTATGCCCCGTTCTTTGCCAGGGAATATCACACAAAATGCTCCTCACTGCCCAATGTGAAAGTTTCTTTTTTTTTTTTTTTAGCACTGTGTTAGCACTGTACATCTTACTGCAAACACAGTGCTAAAAATAACTACGCGTTTTGTTTGTGGTGAATAAAAAATGAACTGCCAAGATATCTTGAAAGAAGTTAACTCACCTAGAGGACATTCTTTGGGCATGTCGTGAGAAGGAGTAAGCTGGCGTATATCTGCACATCGGGGAGGTGGACGGGGGGGGGGGGGAGGCCATGAAAGAAAGTTCTAGACAGTTTGGTATCATGGTACGGAGGAATACCAGTATCAAAAATGATTGGCAGTGCACGAGACAGAGATCTGGGAACACACATGATCACCAGCGCCACATGGTACGGACTGTAAGAAGAAGAATCAGTACCCATAAACAGTAAACAGTAGTATGGGCAATATATAGCATCAGTTAAAACATACTGACATAACAGTGTACGGAAACGAAAACATATGTGTGAATTAAGACAATATCCCGGTCAACTGTCTAGGTCATAGAAAACTCACACACAGAGACACATGCACTAAAAACGGGAAAGCCCAAATTACCTTATAGTTTTTGTCTTTTAAAATATGTATATATGTGTCTTTCCGTCCTCCTCGCCCATTTCTTATTCTTCAATGCCTCTAATTCCATCTTATTCTCCCTCAAACCGAACCTTTATTGCGTGTGTGTGATTTTTCACATTAATTCCATGTTTCTAATGTGACTCCCAACCCATGCATTCTGCAATTATATCGTTAAATCACGTTCGGATAGCTTTTATTTCATTGGCCCATTGTCGCCATGCGGCTATGCATTGCGTGATGCCAAATTTATTTAAACACGTTGTTTTTATGTTCCTTCCCTTTTAAACGGTTGCATATGGGTTTTTTTTTTTTAACGCTTTTGTTTAATCGCTGTCTCTTCCCCCTTCCCCACTTCTCTTTTTTTCTTTTCTCTGGCTAGCTCTATCTCTCTTTCTTTCTGTTGCTCGCTCTTTCTTCATCGTTCTTTCTCTTTCTTCAGCTCGTTCTCTCATCATTGCTCTCTCTCTCTCTCTCTATCGCGCTCTCTTTCTCTATTTGTCTATCTTTCTTTAACTCGTTCTATCATCATTGCTCTCCCTCTCTATCGCGCGCTCTTTCTCTATTTGTCTATCTTTCTTTAGCTCGTTCTCTCGTCATCGCTCTCTCTTTCTTTCTCTTTCTGTCGCGTGTTCTCTCTTATTCGCTCTTTATTTATCTTTATTTCTGTCGCCATTATCTCTCCATAGCTCTCTTTTTCTTTCTTTCTACCGCTCGTTCTCCCTTCTTCTCTCTATATTTATATTTCTATATCTTTTTAGTCGTTTTTTTCCCCTTTCTTTGTTGCTCTATCTTTTTCTATTTCTTTCTGTCGCTCGTCATTTATATTGCGTATTGAAATCCGTCATTCTTTTCACGAGCGCAGTGTATTCGGAGTCTCCTGGGTCGTCGCTGGAACTATGGAGTTCGTGCTCTGTGCGAAGCGTTCGACAGACAGCTTTATGGAAGGGAACAAAGCCATATGGGATCAAACCAGGCGCTAATTAGTCGACCTTCTTATCTTTACTCAACTCGCGTCCTTCATCTCTCTCTCTCTCTCACTCTCTCTCTCTTTATCTCTCTCTCTCTCTTTCTCTCTCTCTCTCTTTCTCTCTCTGTCTATCTCTCTGTTTCTTTCCGACGTTCTCTCTATCTCTATATCCGCCCTGTCTGTCTATCTGTCTGTCTGTCCGTCTGTCTGTTTCTATTTCCATCTCTAGCTAAATATGCCATTGTCTATTTCTCTGTCGTTGTCTCTCTCTCTCCTCCCTTTCTCTCAAATCTATCTTTCATTCTATCTTTTCCTTCCGCTCTCGCATTATCTCTATCTCTCTCTCTCTCTCTCTCTCTCTCTCTCTCTCTCTCTCTCTCTCTCTCTCTCTCTCTCTCCCTCTCACTCTCTCACTGTTTATCTCCTCCTCTCACACACCATCGCTTACTTTCTCTCTCTCTCTCTCTCTCTCTCTCTCTCTCTCTCTCTCTCTCTCTCTCTCTCACTCCCTCTCTCTTTCTCTCTCTCACAATCTCTCACACTTTGACTTTCTCTCACAATTTCTTACTCTCTCCACCCCCCCCCCCACCTTCTCTCTCTCTCTCTCTCTCTCTCTCTCTCTCTCGTACTCTCACTTTCTCACTATTTTTTACTCTCTATCCCTTCCCCCCCCCCCCCCATTCCCCGTCCCTATCTCTTTCACTGTCTCCGATACTCTCTCACTCCCTCTGCGCCTACCTCCCTTCCTCCCGCTCTTTCCAGCGTGTTTCCCTACAGTTGAATCTAAGGGCAGTGAAATATGGAGAATGCCAATCCACACACACACACAAACGCTGTTCTGTTTTCCCTGAAAGATACTTCAACGATTTTCGCCATTGAATATTCTGCAAAAACGGTCTTCCCGTGAGTTGTATTTCACGTGTACAGATCACGATGACACCTGGTCAAACATCTCCACGAAGTTGTAAGGCAATCAGAAACACGTTGAAGTCATATTTAAATGTTTACACACTTGCTACGGGTACCGTAGTAGCGTAGTGGCTAGACACTCCGCTTGCCGGCCGGATTGTCAAGGGTTCGATCCGCATCGAGGCTAACTGGAATTTTTACAAATTTATTTGTGGTCACAGGTCCACCCAATCTAAAATGAGTACCAGGAAATGTTTTGAGAAGTAAAGGCGTCCGGCCCGCGTTATTCTCATCACAGCATTGTGTGCTGATTTTGTTTTTGCATATCATATTTACAGGACATAGCAGTCAACACCAGCATTTTTCAACTGCTGGTAATGTCTTGGCAAGTTTTACGTTCAGTAGTTTGCCATTGCTTTCTGAACGACCGGCTCACATACTTTTCCGTCAGAAACCAACGCAACGCGATCCACTGCCGAATCTCGCGCAGCTGTGTTTCGTACGTGAGTGTACAGGATTGCGAAGAGCGTCCTTAACCTCCCTTCGTCAGGGAGACCGGCGTATGCTGATTAATCTATAAAAATATGTCTAGCATCACATACCCAAAGCGCCTTAAGGCGTGCAAGGGGGACCTTTCTTTACATAGTATGCACAATGCGCTCTTAAAGCATGTGAATGGGTGTGTAAATGGGTGCTTAACTTTACCTCACTTAAACCAATGATTCATAGTGCTAATCTAATAATCCGCCAAAGAGAATAATCCAGGGTTTATTACACAGTATTGCTCCGAAGGCTGTGGGTTCGATTTCGGACCGCATCCTTTGGTTCATGAGTGCATTTTTTCGGAGACACCTGAAGGTCGTCGCTGGAGCTACGGAGGTTGTGCTTTGTGCGACGCTTTCGGCAGTTCGCTGCGGAAAGAGACTGCGCCATATGGAATAACAACCCGGTGTAGTGAAGTAGATCCTGTCGACTTTTAAGCGTCTTTTTTTTTTTACACAGCATTGCTGGAAACGTAAAGTCTTAGTCAGATATAGCAGTAGACTTTACTATCTGTATTCTGTTAGCGCCGAATGTTGGGGGAACACACAGAACCCGACACCAAACACCTCACATTGTGCCAAAGCCTTCGGGTGGAGCAGCGCATTTGGGAGGGTACAAGCCTAATCCTGGTGCGAGAAAATGCAACCTCAAGACTAAATGTCATGGCAGGACAGACCAGGCACTAAGCATTGGTCGGCGACTGGTTTAGGATGGAAGCTCCGACAGGCGGACGGTTAGACAAATGATTTGCTGATCCGGCAGCTTCAGCAGCTTGTTGTGTTCCAGATGTATTGGTGTTACCTTTCCTCTGGAGTAAACGAGGCAGGCCGAGAGAGGGATCATGCTGCATGGGCAATACGTGGTGTCTACAATTCAGCCCAGGCATTTTGCTATGGAGAGATACCACCTCCTTCCCGTCACCGGCTTGATACGCAGGCGAGTTGATGTAACGGTCTGCACATTACACTGGCAATTATTTAAGTGGTCGGACAAGATGTGATCCCGGCTCTTGTCCTTCGCTACGGGAGAGAAAGACTGGCCACTCATCCCTCCTTGAGGTCAGGGCAACAAAAATACGATAGTCTTACCGTGACGAAGGTGTTACGGACGCGATTCGTAATCCTGTATACCCGGGTTCAAAACACGGCGATGCTGATATTTTCGAAACAGGTATAGGAGCCGGTCGTTCAGAAAGCAATGACAAATTACTGAACGTAAAACTGCCCGGGAATCACGAACAGCCAAAATGCTGGAGTTGACTGCTACGTCCTGTGAAGGACATGCTATTTTATTTTTAGAACACTTCAGATAACCGCAGCCCATTCCGTCTATGGGACATGCTGTGTAATTGTTTCCAACGACGTGATATGGGAGCAGCGGTAGTGTAGTGACTAGACACTTACCTGGTGGTCGTGGGTTCGAATAAGAGGTGGATTGTAAAGTCGACCTGGACTCCAGGCCTTAAATAGGTACCAGGAAATGTCTTGGGACATAAAGGCGACAGGTATGATAGCGAACACATCAACCCTAGAGTGCTGGTTGGTCTATAACAATATTAGTCTTGTACCGTACGTTGAATGCGCCTTATGGAGTGTAAATAGTTACACTTTACTTTACTTTACTTTACTTTACTTTACTTTACTTTACTTTACATTACATTTGGTGCATATTGGCTAAATCCAGTAATTCACCAAAGAGATTTTTTTTTTTCGCATCTCCTTTACAGGACATCGCTGTCAACACCAGCATTTTACCGCTGTCGTTGATTTCTTGGCAAGGTTACGCTCAGCAGTTTACCATTGCTTTCTGATCGGCCGGCTCACTTATCCCTAAGTTACCAACGCGGAAAGAACCGCTTCCAATTCTCGCGCGCTGCGTTACCCTACGTGGATAAACGGGATTACGGAGGAAGACGTTTAACTCCTAGGCCAGGGAGAGCAGCTACCAAAGAGATTAACCAGGGTTTATTCCTCAGGATGGAATGATATCTTTACTTATCAGTAGAATTCATATGTCTCATCATCAAAGCCACCACCACCATCATCATCATCATCATCATCATCATCATCATCATCATCATCATCATCATCATCATCATCATCATCATCATCATCATCATCATCATCATCATCATCATCATCATCATCATCAGCTACGCGATACGCGTGAGCTGTCATAGTTTGCCATCTCATACGACCAATAGTCTTGGATCAGCCAATGTCCATATTATGACACTTAGCCATGCCACCCAGGTATTTATATGTGAGTCTTTCCCTTGTTCTTTTCCAGGTAATTTTGCCAATTGTCACTAAGATTTCAAGTTTATTACTTTTCATAACATGAACCTCAGCCCCCCCCCCCCCTCCCCCCCCCTCCCACACACCCCGAAACCTCCAACAAAATACCCTTACCGCCTACGTCTAATTTCTCTAGTCAATAGTTGGTTTTTATTTGTTTCTTGAAGGAGTGTCTCATTCGTTCTTCTGCCAGTCAATGGTATTCTTTGCATTGCCCTCAAAAACCATATCTTTGCTTTGATTAGATATTTCTCAGCGTGCCTGCTTATAATCCATGTTTCATATACAAACGATATTGTGGATGTTTGTGTCTTAAGTGATTCAATGAGCATGATGCGAATGGTCTAGGCGGGTTCTGTACGCAGACAGTGGATTGGATCGTTGCGGATTAAGCAACCTATATAGGTTGAACGGAAAGACAATTAGCAAATCGATTAGTCGAACATATACCAGTGTGGGAGGAAAACAGTTAATCAGTCTTAAGAAATCCATGTGCAACCGAAAGGCTGTCATCTCTGTCATCGTGGATTTCTCAACATCTAATAAAATGCGATCATAGCGTGAACAAAGAAAAAGTCTTTTATACTGTATTCAACAAACAAAACACGATTCCTCAAATCGTTAGGCGTTAGCAATTATGCGGTTCCATCCGGTTTTGTGCAAACAGAAATATATATATATAAATATACGTATATATATAGAAATATATGTAATCAACATACAGCTGAAAGATGCTGGTGTTGACCGCAATATCCTGAAACAGGATGGAAACGCGGGGAAAAAAAAAAAAAAAAAAAATGTATATATATATACAGTTAGTGCTCGACTTACGACCACGATCGATTCCGACAGACCGGTCGTAAGATGATTTGGTCTTAAGTTGAGTATGCTATGTGTACAGTAATGTGAAGTGGGGGGTACGGGGTGTCAGGGGGTGTCAGGCATTGGTAGCACCTTTGGTAAGGATGACTCTCATGTCCTTTTCAGGACCCATCCCTCACTGGTCCAAACCTGACACCCAGCTCGTGCCTGTGGCTCCTAGTAGCTGTCATCATGCGACAGCGGCCACCCCCCCCCCCCCCCTCCCCGGGCAACAGCTGTGAGAAGCTGGCTAAACCAGGTATGGGTATCCGATTTGGTGTCAAACCAAGAGGTAAACTAGGGTATGCCTACCCAGCATGTGAAGACAGGATTCGGCAGACTGCGCGGAAGAAATCATTCCTGATTCAACGGGCAAGACGGCGTTTACCTGTAAAGCGTTGTGGAAGGTAATGAGCACGGCAAGGCACGTAGAGCGCCCTGGTCATCCACTGCACCTGTATTCGTCTCCAGTCGTCTCGACTTGTCTTGCCACTGGACTCAGATGGACTCAGGCGAGAGAGTGAGGTCGACGAATTGCGCAACTCTTCCTCACTTTAATCCAAGTCATCGCGCAAGTCATTCTTCATCCAACGTCATATATCACCTTCACGCCCTGTGGCGATGGGCGAGCGGCGAAGCGGCAGGCGTGGGTACGCTGGCAGCCGTAGTCGCAGACCTGCACACAGGCGGCTCAGGCCATATGGTCGTCTTCTACTGACCGGAGCAGCAGTGGGATTCGGCAGCCCCCTGAGCGACTGAGCAGCCCTCTATAGAAACACACTGCTCACCTCCATAGCAAGAGGAAGGGGCTAGAAAAGGTGCCCTAAACATTGTCTGCTCCATCACTACCTAACCAGATCGCCGCGGTTGGTGGGTACCCTAACTGCGGTCGACATACAAACAAAGATAAAACAAGCAAAGCTAAAAGAGTAAACCATATTCACTTAACAATTGGAACTTGGAATGCACGCACCCTACTTGAGAGAGACGGCGCGTCGGGTCCAGAGAGACGAACAGCACTGATTGGGAGAGAGCTGGGCAGGTACAACATCGACATTGCAGCCTTGAGCGAGACACGACTTGCAGAAGAAGGCCAAATCTGCGAAATAGGTGCCGGCTACACATTTTTCTGGAGTGGAAGGAAAAGCGAGGAAAGACGCCAATCCGGTGTGGGATTTGCTATTAAGTCGGCCATGGTCGGCAAATTAGCTGGATTTTAAAAGACTATAAACGACAGGCTCATGACCATGAAGTTGCCCCTGCTGAATGGAAGGAAGCATGCAACCATTGTGAGTGTCTACGCACCAACTATGACCAACGAAGATGATGTCAAGAACTAGTTCTATGAGGACCTGCACAATGTATTAACATCTGTTCCCAAAGGAGACAAACTTATACTCCTTGGGGAATTCAATGCCAGAGTAGGCACGGACACCACCTCTTGGAGTGGCATTATTGGAAAGCATGGAGTTGGAAATTGTAACAGCAATGGACTCCGCCTCCTTCAGACATGTGCCGAACATGATCTCCTGATTACGAACACAATTTTCCGTCTCCCCATGAGAAATAGGACATCGTGGATGCACCCTTACTCGAAACACTGCCACCTCATTGACTATGTCATCGTTAGGAGGAGTGACAGACAAGACGTTCGAGTGACAAAATCCATGTGTGGTGCCAAATGTTGGACAGACCATCGTCTCATTGTCTCGAAAATAAACATTCACATCAGGCCACCACGCCGTCCTCAAGGGGCGAAAATACAAAAAAAAAGAAGCTAAATGTCATCCGCCTAAACAGCAAGAAAATTCAGCAGTCGTTTGAAAATATGCTGGAAGACCGCCTCAAGCCCAATGCTGCAGCTAAACAGGATACAGAAACAGAATGGAGAGCCCTAAAGGACATAATTTACAACACTGCTATGGAGATCCTGGGTCCAGCCCCTCGAAAGCATAAAGACTGGTTTGATGAAAATTCCGAAGACATCAACCAATTGCTGTGCCGAGAAACATCTTCTCCTCAAGGCACATTTGAATGACCCAAAGTCAACATTAAAAAAAGATGCTTTCAAGAACATTCAGAGAGTAGTGCAGCAGAAACTTCGGCACATGCGGGACTCCTGGCTGAGCAGCAAAGCTGATGAAATTCAGGGCTTTGCTGACAGACATGATATGAAAAACTTCTACGACTCACTGAAAGCGGTCTATGGTCCTTCATCACCAGGCATAGTTCCCCTCCTCAGTGCAGATGGGGGAACATTGGTCACCGATAAGAAAGAAATCCTTTAACGCTGGGCATAGCATTTCAGCAAAATCTTAAATACAACTTCCTTCTTCGATGATGAAACCATCAACTGCCTTCCTCAAGTTCCCACCAATGAGACACTTGATGACCTGCCAACCATAGTGGAAGTAAACAAAGCCATCCAGCAACTCTCCAGCGGCAAGGCACCTGGTCCTGACTCCATCCCAGCAGAGATATACAAGGCAGGTGGGCCGGTCCTAACAGAGCAGCTTCACCAAGTCTTTACAAACATATGGGTGAACGAGACCATGCCACAAGATTTCAAGGACGCGTCAATAGTCCACCTTTACAAACGTAAAGGAAACCGCCAATCCTGTGACAACCACCGAGGCATCTCCTTGCTTTCAATTGCAGGGAAGGTACTCGCCAGAATTCTTCTCAATCGCCTCACAGCCCATCTCGATCAAGGTCTTCTTCCTGAGAGTCAATGTGGCTTCAGAAAAGAACGTGGAACTGTTGACATGATTTTCGCTGTGCAAGAGAAATGTCAGGAAAAGAACTGCGAAATGTTCTCCACTTTCATTGACCTTACCAAGGCTTTTGATACAGTCAGCAGAGAAGGACTGTGGAAGATTGTGGCAAAATATGGCTGTCCACGAAAGTTTGTCCAAATAGTGCGGCTAATTCATGACGGCATGCAGGCAAGAGTACAGGAAAATGGTGAACTGTCTGAACCCTTTCCTGTCACCATTGGAGTGAAGCAAGGATGTGTCCTGGCACCAACACTGTTCAGCCTCATGTTTTCAGCCATGTTGATGAATGCCTTCGAGAACGACGACATTGGAATAGACATCAACTACCGTATGGATGGAAAGTTATTCAATCTCAGAAGGCTGAAAGCTAAAACCAAAATTAACAGCGACACCGTCAGAGAGCTCCTGTTTGCTGATGGTTGCGCTCTATACGCCAACTCAGAGGCGGACATGCAACATAATGTCTCAGCTTTCTCACATGCCTGTGCCAACTTTGGGCTCAATATCAACTTGGAGAAGACTGTAGTTATGTACCAGCCAGCTCCAGGGAATAATCACACTGTGCCGAATATCAAAGTGAATGATCATAGACTAAGTGTTGTGGACAAATTCACCTATCTTGGCAGCACTGTGTTACAAGCTGCCACAATTGATGACGAAGTGAATGCAAGAATCTCCAAGGCCAGTGCTGCCTTTGGCAGACTCTACAAGAATGTAAGGGACAGAACTGGAATAAGCCTGCAAACAAAGCTAAAAGTCTACAAAGCAGTTGTATTATCCACACTGCTATATGCTTGTGAAACCTGGACTGTTTATCAGCGACACGCTAGGAAATTAAACCACTTCCACACAGTCTGCCTAAGGAAGCTACTGAAGATTAAATGGCAAGACAAAATTCCAGACACTGAAGTCCTAGAAAGAGCATCCATGCCCAGTATCCACACTATACTGATGAAGAATCAGATTCGTTGGGCTGGTCACTTGACTCGCATGCCAGATCACAGGCTCCCTAAACGAATTTTTTTTACAGCGAACTGCGTTGTGGTAAACGCTCCCAAGGTGGCCAGAGGAAACGCTTTAAAGACACTCTGAAAATTTCACTGAATGCTTTTGGAATTCATCATGACACCTGGGAGGCTGCAGCCAGAGACCGAAATTCGTGGCGTGCATCATTACGCAAAGGTGCAGTCATATGTGAGGCAACCAGGACTGCAAGAGCTGTGAAGAAAAGGCAGGACAGAAAAACCACTGCAGGAAATCTTCCTCCAGAGACGTCAAGCATTCTTTGCCCACATTGTCAAAGAACATTTCGAGCCAAAATAGGCCTTATCAGCCATCTTAGAACCTACGGCTCCATACCTTCAACCCCACTGGATGAAATGAATGGTCATCATCATTCTTGATAGACAAACAACAATGTGAAGTGATGTTATAAAAATATTTAAGTTAAATTACATCATACATACATTTCTTTTATTATTGTTATAAATCATAATTTTCGATGCTCATTTTGTGCCATCTGTATCATCTCTACACCATTTTGTTTCTTATTTTCACATCGTCAGGTTTAAGAAAAACATGTACAACTGGTTTAATATTTGCAAAACATATAAAGTATAGGTGTGGAAAATACTATAGGAAACATTTTCCCAATTGCAAAACACATCAAATTGTCATTAACATCAAAATATATAAACATGTACGAAACATTTTATTGGCCACTGGTGCTTGGCTGCAGAGCATTAATGTCGTCACCTAAGGCAGCAGTTGGGGGTACCGGAGTTGGTTTTTTCATAAACATGGTGAGCTTTGTCTGAATTGTATGTTTCTTTTTTTCATCATAAATTTCACGATACGGACGAAACACATTGTGCGCCATCCTTTCAATCCTTGCAAATCGTTCGATGTTTGGGTCCATTGCTTCGAAATGTATAAGAAGTTTATTCAGTAAAGATAAACCTTCTGATAATCCCTTAGTGGTGAACTTTCTTTCTGGCTCATCCTCTTCTTTCTTGGATAATCTTCTTTCTCCTTCCGCCACTCTTTCTTCTTCCAGTTCGATTAACTCTTCATTTGTAAGTTCTCCGGATTCTTTATCTAGCAACTCTTCGACATCTTCAATTTCACACTCCAAAGAAAGGTCTTTGGCGAGTTTTACTATTTTTGTCCGAATCGTTTCAAGTTCATGTTCACTGTCAAATCAATGGAAGTCAATGGACCTAGGGTTATTGAGTGTGACCGTGTTATTTCTTAGAAATTGATGACGCCGGCTAGCAGCATAGCATCATGCCTCCCTTTCCTTAGTTAACTACCGCCGATGATTGCAGACAACGCCTTTCGACTGATAATTGAGGCAGAAATAAATATAAAATCTAATATGGCTAGTGATTGTGGTCGTAAAGTCGAATGGTCGTAAGTTGCATAGGTCGTAAGTCGATCAATACCTGTATATATATATATATATATATATATATATATATATATATATATATATATATATATATATATATATATATATATATATAAGTTACTCATCTGTTTACGAGAAGATGAATCGGCAAGCTCTATCTACCAGAAGACGATCACAATTGACAAAATCAACATTGTGTAGATACAATTAGATAAAACTCACATCTTCTTATAACGCTTTGTGCGGTTAATGTTAGATTAATTGATATAAATGGGCAAGTGATTTATAACAAAGAGAGTCCATTGTATATAACTATCGATCCAAGCAACAAGCGGCTGTGTGTAGTCTGTCGTACGTTGTTGATTAGTTCGCACCTACGATCCCCAAGAAGCAATGTCATACAATTTTCTTAACTGTCGCGGTCGTTATCAATCAAGATGATAAGAATGTCCAAGGGCTTTATCTGTCTGTTTGAATATTTAATTATCTGTCGCAGACGTCAGCAGTTTGAAATAGAAACGAATAAGCTACTTCCTGGACAGCTGAGAAAGAAAGTGCTACCCACAGAATAAAAGGGAGACGTGGCTGTGTATGACTAGCATCCTTGCCTGCCGCCCCAGTGGAAATGTGTTTGGATTCTCTACAAGGTGGGGATTTCACTATCTCTCTCTCTCTCTCTCTCTCTCTCTCTCTCTCTCTCTTTCTCTCACTCTCTCTGTTCTTTGTCTTTCTCCCTCTCTCTTTCTCTGTCTCTCTCTTTTTCTCTCTGTCTCCGAGACTCTCTCTGTCTCTCTCTGTCTTTCTCTCAATATCTCTCTCCAATCTCTCTCTCTCTCTCTTTCTCTCTCTATTTTTTCTCTCTCTTCTCCCTCTGTCTCTCTCCCCGTCTCTCTTTCTCTGTCTCTCTATCCTGTCTCTCTTTTTTATCTCTCTGTTCCTATCTCTCTTTCCCTATCTCTCTCCCACATCTCACTTTCTCTCTCACTCTATTTCCCTCTCTTTCTGTCTGTCTGTCTGTCTGTCTGTCTCTCTCTCTCTCTCTCTCTCTCTCTCTCTCTCTCTCTCTATATATATATATATATATATATATATATATATATATATATGTGTGTGTGTGTGTGTGTGTGTGTGTGTGCTGAGAGCCGCTGTGCCCAGAGGCTAGCAAGCTTGCCATCATGTCCAGTAGTCACGTAGTCAAATGTCTCTGGAGGAAGGGGTATAAAAATGTTCCAGGTCGACCCAGCCTGGGCACCAGAAAATATTCTGGCATGAAAAGGCAGCCCGGGTGATTTTGACCACATCACTCATCGAGTGTCGAGTGATATAAATAAATATGGTGCTAGCATTATATACCACTGATCTATGGTAACAACCGACAAAAAATCAACAAATCAACCATCGAACCAGTTTGTCAAATGTCAACCAATTAACAAACCAATAAAGCAGTCAACTACACAACCAACCAAACAACCTAACAACCAACTTACTAGTCATTCAGTCATAGAGCAAACCAACCACCTAACCAGCCAATCAACCAGCCATTCAACCAACCTACTAACCCCAACCAAGTTTGTAATATAGAGATGGTAATATAGTGGTCGTATTTCACACTTCCAAAGACTGAGACATATCTTTCGGGTACACCTATTTCCCAGAATGGGGTTTCAATCTGAACAACGTTCCAACAGTCGCCATACCTCTCCGCAGATATCAGGTTCCAGTACCGGATTTCCCGCTGGTTTCTGTGCTTGGAGAGGGGAAGAAGACCCTTCTGCACAATCCCCGTGGACATGGTGTTTCTATACTGAGTCTGGAGGAAAGACTCTACACCAATCTAATTCCGATAGGTGCAAGACCATCTCAGAGAGTCGACGAGACGAAAGCTAATACATCGAACTTAAGAGGTAAAGCTCAGTCTTTCGGAGGGCTTACACCCAGCCAAGCGACTCTGGCATTGCAAATCGTATTGATTCTTCGATGGCTCAATAATTGGTTACGTTATACACAAACAATCAATCGACAAGAGAACCGCTGAGGCAGTTAACACTAGAACCATTGTGTAGATATCGATGGTCACTTACAGAAGACACATTAAAGCAGTAGACATCAATGTGAAAACTAGACACTAGAAAAGCTGAAATTTATGTGCAGTCTGGGATTCGAACCTGTCACCTTCAAATAACATCAGCACCTGACATAAGAAACAAGGTTCAGGAAAGCAATCATGTTATATGATAAATAATAATACAAATGGGCCGATGTAATAAAACCGACCAACATCTCGTGTTTACCTCTCGGTGGAGCATCGTTGGCAAGCTCTAGTCGTGATAACGGAGCAAAGATCGGCCATGGTCTCCACAGCCTGCCAAAGACTGTAAACTGCGAATGCCGCACGACTTTTTAGAGAATAATAGTTATTCCGTACATAATGGTGAAATCTCAGTCGCCGTGTTGGAATAAATGTGTTGCTTGCTTTACCAGGTTGAAGTTAAGAAATTAAAATTTAAAAAAAAAGAGAAAGAAAAATGCAGAAGATCGACTTCATTGCACCTAGTTTTATCACATCTGGCTTAGTGTCTGTCCGCAGAACGGTAAGCCGTTTGCCGAGAGCATGGCACAAAGCACGAACTCTTTAGTTCCAGCAATGAGCTCCAGAAATCTCAGGAAAATGGCAGTCGCGATCTGAACGACTCAGTCCGGGGATCTTCATAGCGTAAGGCAAACGGCATCAGATCCTGATGATTAACTTCGTACAAGAGTGAACAAGTGGAATAAACTGAGCCTAACATCATCATCATTATGATCTTCATGAACGCCATAATTTTATGTAGTGACACACTCAAAGCATGTATGATACATCATTCGTCATATAATGAACCTTTGAAGCCTAACCGACCAATTTATAAGTCTTCAAAGTTATTTGGTATACACATTTTTAAAAGGTCACATCGACTGGCATTCGAACTCACGACCACTGGGCCTACATGCAAGTATGCAAGCCTCTGCACTGCTTTTGTTAAATCGCCATGACTCCAGTGCTACGTAGCTAAATCACCATGACTCCATATCAAAAGTTATTCTTCTAAAAAGAAAAACGAAAAAAAAAAAAAAACAGAATTGTTCCGAACGCGGTATGCGGAGTTACAAATTGCGTCTGTAATTCCTTCGACACAGAGTGGGATAGAGACGAAGGAAATCACTAGCCAGGTCCATAATACAACTAAACCCACAACTATGGCATCCTTTGTCAGTATCGATCAATTGCAATGAATTTAATAGACAAGAAGATCGATGTCATTGCATAGGGTTTTATCCCATACCGCCCGGTCTTTTTCCCCAGAGCGACCTGCACAAAGCACGAACTCCGTAGCTCCAACGACGATCCCCACTTGTCTCCATGAAAATTGCACTCGCGAACCGAATGAAATAGGCCCGAATTGAACCCACGACGTTTGGGGCGTGAGGCAGGTGATGTAACCTGCTCGCCACGAAGGCTCCAAAAGGCATGAACTGACATCGCATAGTAAACTTTAAATGATTGTTAAGCAACTCAAAACTGCCATCAGTTCTATACGCTCCCCCAGGCATATTTACAACCAATACTCAATATAGACTATAATCGCTACCTTTGACACATCAAGTGTAGTTAATTCATCACTCACATGCCGGCATGTATTTTAATCCATTCACTGACGAGAGCCAATTTTGTGAAAGTGCAGAGAAAATGTGTAAAAATCTCAAGTGACCACGAGAAGTTTATGTGTTTTCAAATTCTGCCTGGGTTACGCCGAGGAAAAATAACAAGAAGACAGAAGCAGCGGTGGTTGGCAATAAATTGAAATCAATAAAAATTAAATCACTTCAGTCCATTTGATGTTGTCATCCTGTCTAGGCGAACGGTTGTGCTGTTTGATTTTGTTTGAAGAGAAAAATTGCGGAACTAATCTGAAAGAAAGGAAAAGGAATCCGAACGGATATGGCTAATTGATATTTCATTTTGGAAGGAAATAAAAGACAGAAGTTGAGAGTGTTTTATAATACTTTTATCCTTCTTTCTCTCACACATTATCTTTAGCTAATGTTTAGAACGTGTTCCATTGGTAAGACAAAGACATTGATAATGCTGAGATTGCCGTCATTTTATTTTCTTCCGTCCGCTTTCCTTGTTATGCTCATCAAGTCGTGAAGAGCTTCAGGAGAATGTTGTATGGCCTTCGTTCAAGGTGGTATTCGTTCAAGCATCCACCTTTCCGCTAAAACACAGCCATTGTCTACCACTGAAACTGTTTAGAATAGTTGTCTACGTGACATCACAATAGCAGTCAACGTCAGAATAGCAGTCCACGTCACAATAGCAGTCTAGGTCAGAATAGCAGTCTGGGTCAGAATAGGAGTTTAGGTCAAATTAGCACTATAGGTCAGAATAACGGTCTACGTCAAAATAGCAATCTAGGTCAGAATAGCAGTCTACGTCAAAATACCAGCTTCAGTTAGAATACCAGCCGACATCAGAATAGCAGTCTACGTCAGAATAGCTGTCCACGTCGCCGAAAGGATAGAGCGATCTAGCTTTTTAACTTCCGGTGCGCTGAAAGCGGGCTAGCGGTATCAACTTCTACACCAGTCATTTGGATTTCAACATTGACTTAGCGATCAGAAAGCATCGGTAAACCCCTGAACGTAAAATTACCTAGAAAGTCAATCTGGTGTATGGATTGATCACTGTGTTCTGTAAAGGACATGCAACACAGTTTAAAAGTCAGAATTATAAAGAATATTTACTTGATGCAAGAGCATCAGTGAAAGCTGGAAATTATTGGGACAGATAAAGTCAGGAGTAAGACAAGGGTGTGTTTAGTCACAGAATATATTCTCTCTCTATTAGGAATTTCAGTCGTCATGATTGTTTCTAGTGCCGTCCTTATAGACCGGCCTGCTGTTTAATAACATACAGATATTAAAAGAGTAAAAGATTTGCATATAAACTATAGAATTATTGTTTTGTTTGATACAGTTTGGTAGACACAGACAGACAGGTAGATAGGTGATAGGTAGGTAGACAAATAAACTGACAGAGACAGACCTAAGATCGATAGGTAGACAGCCAGACAGATAGACATATAGACAGATGGACACAAACGGATGGACAGACAGACAGAAAGATATGTAGACAAATAGACCAACCGACCGACCGACCACCCGCCCAAGAGACAGACAAACACAAACAGACGGAAAGACAGGCAGATACAAGACAGATAGACAGACATACCACCAGCCCAACCGACAGTCAGACACAAACAGACGGATAGACACAGGCAGACAAGTAGATAGGTAGACAGAACGACCAACCGACCACACGCCCAATAGACAGACAATCAGGCAGTCATGATGACACAAACAGACGAACAGACAGACAGGCCGAACGACAAACCGATCATTAGACAAATAATCCAACTAACCTTATGCCACGGCGGCTCCAGATCGATTGACAAAATAAAATAAGACAGACACATTAAATAGATACCAAATTCTATATCAGAGACATAACTGAAACGAGAATTCCGAGACATTAGTACAGATACACTAATCACATTCACACAACTTGATGAAAACATTTATTACAAAACTGAAAAGCCAGCATTAAAACTTAATAAGCAGAAAATATTGGAATCAACATTGGCAGAAATTAGTTCAACATTTCTTTTGATTTTCCCTCCGCCGAGATTTGGTCCCGCACGCCGGCGAATCGCAGCCCACAGAACATTTCATTGGTTTTATCGCCGCTGTAAAGATCTCTTAATTTCCCATTTCCTTAGTCGTATGCTTACAGAGCGGAAACCTACGTAATCATAACTGTGTGTGTATCACAACATCACCGGCGCTGGAGTATTGCGTTTGAATCTAAGCTGTATTGAATATTTCGCTACACTGCGCACTGATAGACAATATTACAACACTTATAACAATTGCTATGGGGCGGTAAAATTTGCCATCTTCTTGAAAGTAAGAAGGAAATGTAGGATAATGGCTGATTCAGAGACCTCTGAATGGACAAGATCACAAGGATGGCCACGGGAAAGCATGGATCTGTTAGAAGTTTGATCTTGCCTCGCCCTACAACCAAGAATTCAATTTTGATCGGTCGCCCTTGGGACAGGATTTTGCGGAGAACCAAACGCAAGATTGTAAGAACCCCAACGACCGGAGGATGTGTGTTATTCTGGCCAGCGTTGTCCACTCTGGCAAATTAGCTTTGATCCAGACACGAGAAAGTGTATCAGGTTAAAGCGGATGCTACCTTTTTTTTAAAATTGTGGCTGCTAACGTTTAACTAAATAAGCATTCCTTTGGATATTTGCAACAGAACTAACGGGTGTTGAAACGGTACGTATGCATTTAATGTTCCAATTACAGCAACAACAATATACAGTTAATAATAATTGCATCTCATTTGTAGAACGTTGTGATCAACATCAGCCAATTTTATGTTCAGTAGTTCGCCTTTGCTTTCTGAACAAGAAGTCAAGGTTTAAGTGCAACTGACCAGTGTAGGGGTTGATCCCGCTACCTCACCGGGAGCTAGAACGCTCTTATCCTGTCGGCCATGTCTTCTTCTGTTTAATCATAATCATAATCATAATCATAATAACAATAAAAATATGATAATAACAATAATATGCGTCGCAGTCAACCCTGCATTGTTTTGGCTGTCTGTAATTTCATGGCAAGTTTACGTTCGGTAGTTTGCTTCTGCTTTCTGAACGACCGGTCCTTATACCATTATATAAAAATCAATGCAAGGAGTAGATAGAGCATTATAAAATAGGCACTAGAAAATGTTAAGTATTTTCTGGAAATTGTTTGAGAGGACAAGGCGACGAGGAATGAGCCTGGTCTTTCCCACCTCATTATGTCCTGGCCTAAATCATGTGAAAGCCTAACACTTTCCCACCTCATTATGTCCTGGCCTAAATCATGTGAAGGCCTAACACTTTCCCACCTCATTATGTCGTGGCCTACATCATGGGAAGGCCTAACACTTTCCCACCTCATTATGTCCTGGCCTACATCATGGGAAGGCCTAACACTTTCCCACCTCATTATGTCCTGGCCTACATCATGGGAAGGCCTAACACTTTCCCACCTCATTATGTCCTGGCCTAAATCACGGGAAGGCCTAACACTTTCCCACCTCATTATGTCGTGGCCTACATCATGGGAAGGCCTAAAACTTTCCTACCTCATTATGTCGTAGTCTAGATCACGGGAAGGCCTAACACTTTCCCACCTCATTATGTCCTGGCCTAAATCATGTGAAGGCCTAACACTTTCCAACCTCATTATGTCGTGGCCTACATCATGGGAAGGCCTAACACTTTCCCACCTCATTATGTCGTGGCCTACATCATGGGAAGGCCTAACACTTTCCCACCTCATTATGTCGTAGTCTAGATCACGGGAAGGCCTAACACTTTCCCACCTCATTATGTCCTGGCCTAAATCATGTGAAGGCCTAACACTTTCCCACCTCATTATGTCGTGGCCTACATCATGGGAATGCCTAACACTTTCCCACCTCATTATGTCCTGGCCTAAATCGTGTGAAGGCCTAACACTTTCCCACCTCATTATGTCGTGGCCTAGATCACGGGAAGGCCTAACACTTTCCCACCTCATTATGTCCTGGCCTAAATCGTGTGAAGGCCTAACACTTTCCCACCTCATTATGTCGTGGCCTAGATCATGGGAAGGCCTAACACTTTCCCACCTCATTATGTCGTGGCTTACATCATGGGAAGGCCTAACACTTTCCCACCTCATTATGTCCTGGCTTACATCATGGGAAGGCCTAACACTTTCCCACCTCATTATGTCCTGGCCTACATCATGTGAAGGCCTAACACTTTCCCACCTCATTATGTCGTGGCCTACATCATGGGAAGGCCTAACATTTTCCCACCTCATTATGTCGTGGCCTAGATCACGCGAAGGCCTAACACTTTCCCACCTCATTATGTCCTGGCCTACATCATGGGAAGGCCTAACACTTTCCCACCTCATTATGTCCTGGCCTCCATCATGGGAAGGCCTAACACTTTCCCACGTCATTATGTCCTGGCCTAGATCACGGGAAGGCCTAACACTTTCTCACCTCATTATGTCGTGGCCTAGATCATGAGAAGGCCTAACACTTTCCCACCTCATTATGTCGTGGCCTAGATCATGGGAAGGCCTAACACTTTCCCACCTCATTATGTCCTGCCTTACATCATGGGAAGGCCTAACATTTTCCCACCTCATTATGTCGTGGCCTAGATCACGCGAAGGCCTAACACTTTCCCACCTCATTATGTCCTGGCCTAGATCACGGGAAGGCCTAACACTTTCCCACTTCATTATGTCGTGGCCTAGATCATGGGAAGGCCTAACACTTTCCCACCTCATTATGTCGTGGCCTAGATCATGGGAAGGCCTAACTCTTTCCCACCTCATTATGTCGTGGCCTAGATCATGGGAAGGCCTAACACTTTCCCACCTCATTATGTCGTGGCTTACATCATGGGAAGGCCTAACACTTTCCCACCTCATTATGTCCTGGCTTACATCATGGGAAGGCCTAACACTTTCCCACCTCATTATGTCCTGGCCTACATCATGGGAAGGCCTAACACTTTCCCACCTCATTATGTCGTGACGTAGATCACTTGTGGTTGACAGATGTGCGCGACCCTACAGTTTAGGCGCGTACGAGGCCCTCACCTCTGGGACTTGGCTGAACGCCTCTAAGTCAGATCCTTGTGTTCCAGGGTCTGGCCATCACTCGCCACCTGCTCGTGGAGGCGAGGTCTCGGAGGTTTGACGCTGAGCCGCCAGCGTCTGCAGCCTACCTTGTGCCAGACGTATTGGTTACCCACTCCTCTGGAATACACAGGGCGAGGCCGAGAGAGGGAACATGTCGTTTGGGCACCACATGATTCTCTTAAGCTCTGCCCAGGCATTGTGATGGAATTTTGGCCACATTCCAACTCACATACTTTGGTCTGTCAAGACTGCAAGGTGCCACTCAAATCATGTGAATGCCTAACACTTTCCGCCCCCAACATTGATGCGTGACACGCGTCTGTCTCGGCCTGGAATATTCACAGAAGATGTGCAACAGGTTTATGTGTCTTAGGGGAGCACACAGTAGGCACGAGAAACACATGACAACTTTGTGAGTGTGCGCTCCCTCGTGTGTGAGTCTCTGTGCGTGTGTGAGTGTGTGCGTGTGCGCGTGTGTGTGGCAAGCTTAAACATCTGAGCAACATATAGCTGTATAAACCAGGTCAACTTTATTAACCAGAGCCCAGGTATTGCAATGGCTAGCTAGTTAGCCTTCAGACCCGGTGGTCTTGGGTATGAATTTGTTTCGTATCGTTTTTTATAGGGCTCCCAAGCCAACCCATCTTAACGTGGGTAGTAAGTAATTTCGTGGGAGGTAAAGACAGGAGATAGGATTTTAATCACATTATCTCTGAAGTGCTGATTGCTCTATGAAATATAGAGCTGTCACCATTTACCTAAAACACCATTAGGAGTGTAACAATATCCTTAAAATTTCATTAATATCAATTGATAGAGATGAATGGAGATTCACGACCGCCAATGTCTGATACAGGCGGGTTTGAACAGAACCAGTCAATCTGTCTGTCTGTCTGTCTGTCTGTCTGTCTGTCTGTCTGTCTGCCTGCCTGCCTGCCTGCCTGCCTGTCTGCCTGTTTAGAGTGTCGCAATACATATTTTATTAGATTCACACACGAAATCAAGTTCAAAAGTCATCGAAGAAGATCTCCAGACAATAATTTTGGCCCCTATCATGAGATTCTATTGCTACTTAGGAGTAGAGAGAAAGAACAGGGGAAGATGCAGGGGTCGGGACATACAAGTTAGATGAATCACGGACCCTAATCGATAATGACCAAAGGTGGTCACTATTGAACAAGTTTTAATCATCAATGACTTGATGAATGAAGTCGTCAGCACGTTCTGGCCTGGAGGCTATACGTGAGCTGACAACTTGGGTTGTCTTGAACCAGACCAGGAAACGAGAGAACGACGAGGTTTGATTTGCTCACTTTCTACCAAGGGACTCACTATACGTTGAGCAGGTACGTCGTAAACCATCAAACGAGGTTGATGTTGTTTGAAATATTTAGTCTCAGGTATAATCTCTTAGCCTTTTGCAAGATGAACAACATACTGACCAATAAAAAGATATCAATAGAAACGAGAAAAAGAGTATTGAAGTACTACATAGAACCTGTACTTTTATATGGATGTGAAGCGTGGACAATGAGCAGACAAGCTGAAAAACATCTGATGGCTGTGGAATTGTGGTTTCTGAGGAAAATACAAAGAATACCATGGACAGACTAAAAAACCAATGAACAAGTCCTACAAGAAACAAATGAAGATCGTAACTGATTAGAGACGAACGAACGAACGAACGAAGAACTTTATTTAAAAAAGGGTAACAAATTGGGCGCGCAGGCCCAAATTACATTCGACCCTTTCAATCACTAATCTTTCATTCATCAAATATGCATGTTACATTTATATAGGGGAAAAATACATTGTCAAATAGATGTTGTAAGCATAAACAATGCATATTACGCATGATGCATTCACATGGAAAAAAATTATCGTCAAATGAAAGTTGTAAACATAAACAGTGCATATTGCAATGTTGTGAGACACATTCCCCATCCACCCTCACATCCCGCAGCCACCCACACATCCCGCAGCCACCCTCATATCCCCCACCCACCACACCTCACCCACCCTCCCACACATACCTCCACGCACTCACAAAGACCCAGGCAAACATACATGCCGTCACCCACCCACTTATCCCCCACCCCACACACATTTCTCCACCCATACACACATCCCCACCCAACCCATAACCGACACGCACACACCCACCGACATATTCTCCATCACCCTCCCACACACCCGCAACCACCCAGCAAAACACACATCACAAAACCACACACACATACCCTCGCCAACCCACACATCCCGCACCTATCCACACACACACATCCCGCAACCTCAAAATGTTCCCCACCCACCCAGACACACATCAGCCAACCTACACCCACTCACCCACCCAATATCCGCCACCTCTCAACTACACATCCCCCACCTACACACACATCCCCACCCACAAACACATCTCCCCACCTGCCCACACATAACCCCCACCCATAAACATCAAAAATAACACACCTCCCACCCACACACAACCCACCACCCACATATACCCCACCACACACATCCGCCACTCACACATATCTTCCCACAAACACACACATCCCCCACCCATACACTCATCTCTCACACACATCCACCCACTCACGTACTCATCCATCAACCACTCACACCCACACATCACCCACCCGCCCATCAACACATGCATCTCTCATCTACCCTCCCACCCACACACACCTCAACCACCCAACCAAACATACATCCCCCATCCTCACATACATTCTTCATCCACCTGCATATCCCACACCTCCCCCACCTCTCACACATCTCCCCTCCCACACAAAACTAAACCCATGAAAACACCCCCCTCCCCCACACACACACACAATCCCCCACATGCATTCCCCATACACATCCCCGCCCACACATCTCTCACCCACACACACGTCTCCCCACCCACTCACACATCCCCCACCTACAAACATCCTCACCACTCACACATACATCCTCCACACACTCACATTTACCCCATCCACACAGACACATCCCATTCACAGACACCCCCTAGACGTAGACAGTCAAAATTTTTTGGGCATGTTATGAGAAGAAATGAATTGGAGAACTTAGTGACAACTGGCAAGATCGACGGGAACAGACCACAGGGAATAACAACAATTAAATACCTGGATGGCTTGGCCACGTGGCATGGTTGGGACAGAAACACGGAACTGATCCACGACTCTGATGATCGAGTGAGATGGCAAAACATGACCGCCCACGCTTATCGGCATAGCACATGATGGATGGATGGATAATCTCATAGAGCTTTTTTCTTCAGCTTCTGCTTTCTGCGTCTGCTTCAGTTTCTCCTCTTCATCAACCTCCTCCACCTCCTTCTTTTGTTCGTTATCCACTACTAAGGCATAGGCACTGAACCAACACATGGCCAACTGTCCTATCTTTCCCAGGTAGTTTCGTCAATGTATTCCTCATATTAATATCTGTTGTAATTTCTCTTGGTGTGTTTTCAGGTCACCTTCCATATTATTTATTACCTGTTGTAAATTCTCTTGGTGTGTTTTCAGGTCACCCTCCATATTATTATCTGTTGTAAATTTTCTTGGTGTGTTTTCAGGTCACCCTCCATATTATTATCTGTTGTAAATTCTCTTGGTGTGTTTTCAGGTCACCCTCCATATTATTATCTGTTGTAAATTCTCTTGGTGTGTTTTCAGGTCACCCTTCATATTATCATCTGTTGTAAATTCTCTTGGTGTGTTTTCAGGTCACCCTCCATATTATTATCTGTTGTAAATTTTCTTGGTGTGTTTTCAGGTCACCCTCCATATTATTATCTGTTGTAAATTCTCTTGGTGTGTTTTCAGGTCACCCTCCATATTATTATCTGTTGTAAATTCTCTTGGTGTGTTTTCAGGTCACCCTCCATATTATTATCTGTTGTAAATTCTCTTGGTGTGTTTTCAGGTCACCCTCCATATTATTATTTGTTGTAATTTCTCTTGGTGTGTTTTCAGGTCACCTTCCATATTATTTATTACCTGTTGTAAATTCTTTTGGTGTGTTTTCAGGTCACCTTCCATATTATTTATTACCTGTTGTAAATTCTCTTGGTGTGTTTTCAGGTCACCCTCCATATTATTATCTCTTGTAAATTCTCTTGGAGTGTTTTCAGGTCACCCTCCATATTATTATCTGCTGTAAATTATCTTGGTGTGTTTTCAGGCCGCCCTCCATATTATTATCTGTTGTAAATTCTCTTGGTGTGTTTTCAGGTCACCCTCCATATTATTATCTGTTGTAAATTCTCTTGGTGTGTTTACAGGTCACCCTCCATATTATTATCTGTTGTAAATTCTCTTGGTGTGTTTTCAGGTCACCCTCCATTTTATTATCTGTTGTAAATTCTCTTGGTGTGTTTTCAGATCACCCTCCATATTATTATCTGTTGTAAATTCTCTTGGTGTGTTTTAGGTCATCCTCCATATTATTATCTGTTGTAAATTCTCTTGGTGTGTTTTCAGGTCACCCTCCATATTATTATCTGTTGTAAATTCTCTTGGTGTGTTTTCAGGCCACCCTCCATATTATTATCTGTTGTAAATTATCTTGGTGTGTTTTCAGGTCACCCTCCATATTATTATCTGTTGTAAATTTTCTTGGTGTGTTTTCAGGTCACCCTCCATATTATTATCTGTTGTAAATTCTCTTGGTGTGTTTTCAGGTCACCTTCCATATTATTATCTGTTGTAAATTTTCTTGGTGTGTTTTCAGGTCACCCTCCATATTATTATCTGTTGTAAATTCTCTTGGTGTGTTTTAGGTCATCCTCCATATTATTATCTGTTGTAAATTCTCTTGGTGTGTTTTCAGGTCACCCTCCATATTATTATCTGTTGTAAATTCTCTTGGTGTGTTTTCAGGTCACCCTCCATATTATTATCTGTTGTAAATTCTCTTGGTGTGTTTTCAGGTCACCCTCCATATTATTATCTGTTGTAAATTCTCTTGGTGTGTTTTCAGGTCACCCTCCATATTATTATCTGTTGTAAATTCTCTTGGTGTGTTTTCAGATCACCCTCCATATTATTATCTGTTTTAAATTCTCTTGGTGCGTTTTCAGATCACCCTCCATATTATTATCTGTTGTAAATTCTCTTGGTGTGTTTTCAGGTCACCCTTCATATTATCATCTGTTGTAAATTCTCTTGGTGTGTTTTCAGGTCACCCTCCATATTATTATCTGTTGTAAATTCTCTTGGTGTGTTTTCAGATCACCCTCCATATTATTATCTGTTGTAAATTCTCTTGGTGTGTTTTCAGGCCACCCTCCATATTACTATCTGTTGTAAATTCTCTTGGTGTGTTTTCAGGTCACCCTCCGTATTCTTATCTGTTGTAAATTCTCTTGGTGTGTTTTCAAGTCACCCTCTATTTCGTTTGCAATGTTGGTTTCAAAGAAGTTTCTAGTTATACAATTCTCAGTTTTCGTGGGTACAAATGTGGTCATCTTGCTTTTATATTTTATGATGAAGTAAAAACCATGCTACTTTTTCCCCCGCGTTTCCATCCTGTTTCAGGATATTGCGGTCAACACCAGCATCTTTCAGCTGTATGTTGATTCCTAGGCTAGATTACGCTCATCAGCACGCCACGACTTTCTGAGCGACCGGCTCCATACTCTCATAAGTCACTGGCGCGACTCGAACCACTTCTAATTCTCGTATTCTTTAACATGCAGGGAATGCACCTCTTAGTGGTAGATTACCAATGGACAAGGGGGAAGTGATCGTGCGAGAGAACAGACTGAGAACTCACAAATGAAAAGAATGAGATTGCGGGGGATCGGCAGGGACTCTTTAAGAATCTCAAAACTGAGAGGGAAGACATAGAGAACTTTAAACCAGATAGCCGTGGGAACGATTAGTAGTATGACTCTTCGCTGGCTGTTGAACGAGGGGCTGGAGCACGTATAGGAATGTCCTGAGTGCAGTGATGTCGGTTCTTAACTCAACTCAACTCAACTAACGTGCTAAAACACTTTTCCGCGTATGTCTTATTGATTCATTGCGGGACAGAAATACGGAGCTGATCCACGACTCTGGTGATCGAGTGAGATGGCAAAACATGACCGCCCACGCTTATCGGCATGGCACATGATGGATGGATGGATAATCTCTTAGTGCTTTCTTCTTCAGCTTCTGCTTTCTGCGTCTGCTTCTGTTTCTCCTTTTATCTAAAATTATCTAAAAACTGTTTTCGTTCATTGCACCATGTCCACGTTTCGCCACTATTTCCTCAAAGCCTGTGTTATCCGATCTTATCTTGGCATTCTTGTCACCCATTAGCACGTTGATATTTCGTTTTGTTAGAATTGTTTTTAATTGCCCATAAATCCTTGCAGTTTCGTATAAAATTCACTTCTTAATTGATTCATCCTTGTCGTTTGTGGGTTCATAACACTGGATTACATTCAATTTTAATTTCAAATTTACTTTCTTACAAGCTTAAAAATTGATCTCCTTTTAAGTATGAAATTGGCGTAACACTGTCTTCTTTGCCATTTCTTAACTCTCAAAACTTATAATACAGTTCCCTTTTCGCCCCGCGGAAGCCACTATGTTAACCATTCACATGCCTCACTCCCAACCCCATTACGCCTTGCTTCAATATGTCACTGGCTGGCAATCACTATCTTTCATTCTATCGACTACACGATACTTTTCAAGCAGGTTAGCATAGCCAATACTGTTTCTTCTCCCATCAATTTTCTTTGGATGCTCATCACCAACATAGAGTATCTGTCCTTTCGGTATCTACGAATTCAGCATCAAATATCACAATACTATGTATGCTTCATCAACCAATCCACAATAGACGTGTCATTCCACTTAAAGTTGCGCTGAGCATCTAGTGATACTTAGATTCGGAACTCATTACTGGCAGGTAATGACTAATCTCCGTGATTGCGTAAATGTCCAACTATCATTTAGCGAGTTGTTATTATCGTGACCTTCGGTTGCAGTCAGGCGTTAAACATAACTTAATCAGATTATCATGCCTATCCGAAAATGGGGATAGACATTTGGGGTCGTGTGTTGAAGCTGGTAGTTGATGGATAGATTTTACCAAGTGCTGCCAGTTGTTCCGTGGTTTCATTTATTATTGATCCTTTGGATTTTGCACTGGGAAGGTTGGATTGTTTCAGAGGGAGGAAACATACAAACGTGCCATTATACAGGTACACGTGATTTATTAAGAGAGAAACAAGGCAAGAAGGGAGGAAGACAGATAGCCAAAATACTGATTGATCAATAGGCCGATCTCTTGCTCCCAACCCTCACGACTACTGGTAGAATGGCAGACACAGAGCATAAAGACATACTGTTCAATTCCAATTCCAATTCCAATTTTCGAAAAAAAATTCGAAATTCGGTCTCGACTAATCTGCTTCCTCAGCAGTGGTTATTGTTGAGAGCCGTGATTGTTGTGGGTTTTTAGCCCTGTTTCTTGTCTTGTGCGCTCTTACGAGTGAGTCCTCCTCCCTCGGACCGGTTACATAAGTGTTTTTGTCTGTGACGTCGGGCGGGGGGGGGGGGGAGGAGGTTGGTAGGCGGCTATCCTTTGTGCCCGTCTCCTCTTGTGGTTTTCTTTGTTGATGTAGGCTCCTAGCTCGTCTGGCTTGACTGGTTATAGTCCTTATAAGGACTTTTTATTTAGTATTTTTGCCTTTTGAAGATCTACAAATTGATGGAAAAGATCTTAGACTTGTAAAAAACATATATTGGAAACAACAAGCTGCCATAAGAGTTGATAATGAAGTAAGCCAATATCAACCTATTAAGAGACGTGTGAGACAGGGATGTGTAATGTCTCCAGATCTGTTTTCCCTGTACAGTGAACGTATTTTCAGAAATATTGAAGATATGGAAGGAATCAACATTGGGGGACGATGCATCAATAACATTAGATATGCAGATGATACAGTCTTGATTGCAGACAATGAACAGGACCTGCAAAATTTAGTAGATGCGATTGTTACACACAGTGAACAACTAGGGTTAGAATTAAATTGTAAAAAGACACAGATTATGGTCGTCACTAGGAAGAACGAAATACCACAATGTAATATACAAGTAAATGGGAATATTCTTCAACAAGTGAATAGGTACAATTATCTCGGAACAGTAATAGCATCTGATGGGAGATGCCTTGAAGAGATTAGAACAAGAATCGCCATGGCAAAAGTAGCCTTTAGCAAGATGAAAAACATACTGACCAACAACAAGATGTCAATTGAAACGAGAAAAAGAGTGTTGAGATGCTACATAGAACCTGTACTTTTATATGGATGTGAAGCTTGGACAATGAGCAGTCAGGCTGAAAAACATCTGATGGCTATAGAGATGTGGTTTCTGAGGAAAATGCAAAGAATACCATGGACAGCCAGAAAGACCAATGAACAAGTTCTTCAAGAAACAAATGAAGATCGTAAATTGATTAGAGAAATTAGACGTAGACAGTCAAAAATTTTTGGGCATGTTATGAGAAGAAATGGATTGGAGAACTTGGTGACGACTGGTAAGATCGAGGGGAACAGACCAAAGGGAAGACCTAGAAGCAAGTACCTGGATGGCTTGGCCTTGTGGCATGGTCGAGACAGAAACACGGAGCTGATCCACGACTCTGGTGATCGAGTGAGATGGCAGAACATGACCGCCCACGCTTACCGGCATGGCACATGATGGATGGATTTTTGCCTTCTTTTGTGTGTATTGCCTGTAGAGGCTTTTCAATGTGATTTGCCTCCTTGCGCTTTTTTTTCACTTTCGCGTTTGAGTACTTGCCGTCTTTCGATTGCTTCCTCTGTGGTCAGCCATGGGGCGGCCTCTCCGTCATCTATATAATACTCGAGTTCGGCCTCATAGTCATAGAGTATCTCCGGGTATATTGGTTTCCCCCAGAGTTTCTTGGGCATCTTCTTTCTTTTTCTTTCTGTCTCCGTATGTATTCCTCGTGCCTGAGTCCTTCTTGCCTTGCCCATTTCTTTTCTGCTTCTATGCACTCCTCCAAGGTAGGTCCATCGATATGCCACTTTAAGCCATCGTCAAGGCACGTATCTTGTCTTTCCTCGGGTGTCTGGCTGGATGTTGGTTTCATCTTGAATGTCTCGGGCGTCGTGGTTCGGCTGCTGGTTCCGGTTGCGGTTCCGGCTCGGTTTTTTGTTGGTTTTCTTGCGGCTTCTCACTGGTCTCTTGCGTGGGTTCTGTTGGCTTGATTTAATTTCAGCTATCAGCTGCTCTCTGTCTCTCTCTCTCTCTCTCTCTCTCTCTCTCTCTCTCTCTCTCTCTCTTTCTCTCTCTCTCTCTCTCTCTCTCTCTCTCTCTCTCTCTCTCTCTCTCTCTCCGCTTTAATGGTGTGTAGCATTTCGTCGTTTTCCTTCTTTATCACGGCCATATGTTCCACTTCTTGCTTCATGTTACGCTGGATCTCCTTTATTTCAGCAAGCAGCTTTTCATTGTCGCTAATCGGTGCCGGTGTTTTAAGCAGCTTGATTTGCTTCTTTAGCTCATCTATCTGGTCTCACAGTTGAACTTTTTCCGCTTGTGAGATGCACATGGCTGTCTCGCACCTCCGCCTTGCTTCGTTGTATGGTGTCTTTATGTTGGTGGCGAACTTTAAGACGTCTCTGTGTCTTTGGCAGTACGGACAGCCCAAGTATCTTGCTCTATGCTTGCCCAGGCAGTTGTCGCGTTGTCGCACTTTATTTTTGTTGTTGGGTGCTCGGAAGTCCGTGTCCAGCTTGGACAGCGGACACTCCTTGAAGGCGTGGTGATCGGCGCAGTATCGGCAGATTTCCGTCTTACTGTGACATGCTGCTCTGCTGTGGCCGGCCCTCTGGCATCTGGAACACTGGGTGATGCTTGGGATGAATGGATAGACTGGTGGCCGAGGGAGGGACAGATGGACGAACAGATGAACGGACGGACGGATGGATGGCTGGAGTGTCGCTCTGCAAATGACAAGATGCTTGTTGATGAATCACCGAAGCAGTTCAAAAAGGCTACAGTCAAACAAGATACAACCCTGTCTATGATAGGCATGATATGAAGGCATCCTTACAAGCTCAAAAAATGGATCACTGTAAGGAAGAAACTGAACGTATTCTTTAATATTCCTTCTATAACCCCACAGTAATTTCTATCCTGCCCGCGGAAGCCAGTATGTGGAGGCATTGATCTACCTGACTCCAAACCCAATTAGGCCTTGCTCCAATATGTCACCCGCTGGCAATCACTATCTTTCATTTTCTCGACTACACGATATTTCTCAAGCAGGCTAACAAAGCCGATACTGTTTCTTTTCCCATAATTTTCTTTGCTTGTTCGTCACCAACATAGAGTCACTGTCCTGTAGGCATCTATGAATTCAGCATCCAATCCCAGAACACCATGTATGCTTCATCTACCAGTCCAAAATAGACGTGTCATTCCACTTACAAGTTACGTTGAGCATCTAGTGATATTTAGATTTGCAACTCATTACTGCCAGGTAATGACTTAACCCCGTGAATGCGTAACTTTCCAACTATCGGTTAGCGGGGTGTTGTTATCGTGACCTTTGGTTGCAGTCAGGTGTTAAATATAACACAATCAGATTATCGTGCCTGCTCGAAAATGACGATGTGGTTGTGTGTTCATGGATAGATTTTGCTAGGTGCTGCCATGGTTTCATATATTATTGATCTTTCGGATTGTATACCAGGACCGTCGGATGATCTCAAAAGTGTGGCATATACTGATATATCAATAGGTAGGTTAAAGAAAAGGAGAATGCTAGATAAAACGGGAAACACGGCAAGATAGACAGGCAAAAAGACACGAAAGGCAGATCGACCATGATCTGGTCTGATAATGTAGGTGGAGGACAAACAGCACACGCGTGTCGTGATTATAACGGACTCACAGAGAATGGTGAGATGGGTGAAGACATGCATATTTCGTACGGAGTTGCATGCTTCAATAAAAAAAATTAAATGAACATCCGTTGGACCTTTCCCTCATGGTTACTAGTGTGCTGAGACACAAGAAATGGCAGCGGCTGCAGCAGGATATAAGAATATGAATTGGAAACAAATAGGTATATTTAGCTCCTGCGAGAAGAAACATACTAAACACCTTTCTTGTCGCCTGTGTACGATGGATCTCCTTGTAAGGTATATGCAACGTGTCTGTGTTTAGTATGTTTCTTCTCGCAGGAGCTAAATATACCTATTTATTTCCAATTCATAGTGTGCTGGGTGCCAAGGAGCGGGAGAAACGGTTACTATAAAATTATATGTTGTCTCATTTTCCTTGTTCGTTAATTAAAAATTGAAAACCAAAATTCGGCCACTGAAAAATCAAACTTTTTATAAGACGACGCTGGATAATTTCTTCTCACAAATCCATTTTAATACAAACGATTTTGACAAAACAGTCGCTCCACATAAAGCTCCAAACATACCTGACAACCTACACACACTATTTTAAAGAAAAGGCGGCATGATATCAGCCGTGCTATAGTGACAAGAAGCCACGTCCGACGTGGACACCAGCTCAAGTCTAACTGCCTTTTTCGTGACGTTTTCGTGCTTGCACCAAAACGTCTTGCACATTTTCCATTCTTCTTTAACTAATGCCGTGCAAATTGTGTCTTACAATCTATAGCCTGATCCAGGTATATGGCACTGGGGAACGAATAGACGAACAAATTGGCTGGATCTGCACCTCTTGTGGAATATACGATAAGGATGACGCGGCCTGGACTCGTTGGTATCATGTGCATTATGTAGAAGGACAGATACACCAACATTGCTTGGAGAATGGTGCGGCACTGAGAGATCAGAAGCTCTGATCGACACTCAGAACTTCGAGGAAAGGCCATACGGACACATAATCAGATGGATCTGGTAGCATTAGTATAGGGACTCTTTACTGGTTGTTGAAGATGAGGCGGAGCGAGAATGGGAATGTACCGAGTGCTGTGTTGTCGGTTCTTCACTCACCTCAACTCAACTCAACTCAACACAACTCAACTCAACTCAACTCAACTCAACTCAACTCAACTCAGCTCACCTCACCTCAACTCAACTCAACTCAGTTCCTGTGAGTTTTTCTGTTATGTCATTTGGTATTGTTTTGTTACATTTCAGTGCCTAATGAAATATAACACGTGATGCATCAGAATACAAATTAAGTCTCCATTTACACCAAAAAAAAATATGTTTTAATCATATTTCTGAAGCCCTTGTAATTTTCTGTTTGTTTAAAAAGTATCCACGTTTTAGATTCATAACACGTATCTTATTACTTTTGTTGTTGTTGTTATTATTATTATTATTATTATTATTATTATTATTATTATTATTATTATTATTATTATTATTATTATTATTATTATTAATGTTAGTTAGTCGAGGTTCCAACTTCACGGCAACGGGTCATCCCCATTATGCTCCGTTCCTGTACCAGTTAATGTCAAACACAATGCTCCCCATTGTCCAATGTGAAAAGTGGAATCGGCAGGAGTCTCGGCAATCCAACAGCCCGCACAGGTACACTGTGCATAATGCCGCCGCCAGAATGCCAACACAAAATTAATCCACGAAAAAACAGTTCATCGTCTATGGACTCGGCAGTCACCATAAAGGCCTCATTGACCCGGGTCTTCTCACATGGCTAGGTCTTTAATCGCAGGGCGACCCTTTATTATTATTATTATTATTATTATTATTATTATTATTATTATTACAAAAATATTAATTTGTCGTGTAATTGTTATTGTTGTTGTTGTTATTGTGTTTTTCTTTTTCTTCCTCCTCCTCCTCCCCCTCCTCCTCCTCCTCTTCTTCTTCTTCTCTTCTTCTTCTTCTTCTTCTTCTTCTTCTTCTTCTTCTTCTTCTTCTTCTTCTTCTTCTTCTTCTTCTTCTTCTTCTTCTTCTTCTTCTTCTTCTTCTTCTTCTTCTTCTTCTTCTTCTTTTTCTGCGCTTGGAAATCAAAATTCGCAATACGTGATGTAAATATTAATTGTACAATTAAATTAACATGACAAAATGGACCTTAGTTTAAATAACAGAGAGACAGAAGTCATGGTGATATAAGAGAAACATTGTGCCTAAATGTGCAGTTATAGGAAATGAGGTAATTTGGGGCAAGTGCAAAAATTCAGATACTAGGCGTATGGATAATATCAGATGGAAGATGCATCACAGAGATCAATAACAGAATAGGACAAGCAAAACCTGCATTCTATCAAATGAAGAACATTTTATGCAATAAGTCCTTATTCCTTAACGTTAGAAAAAGCATGTGACATAGAACCAATTTTAACATACAGCTGCGAATCCTGGACAAGCAACAACAACAACAACAACAACAACAACAACAACAACAACAACAACACTCCCCGGAAGCCTTGGAGATGTGGTTTTATGGAAATATGCTGAAAATTGGGCAACCAAAACGAGCAATCTGGACATTCTGAAGAAAGCTAAGTAGCAAATACTTATTACAGACTTAAAGAAAGAACCGGTTATCATTTCTGGCCACATTATTACGAGAGTAAGTTAATAAGTAAGTCACACATGGCTGTAGAAAAATAACTAACTATGATAACAACTTGAAACCAGTTTATTTTTATACATGCATTGTCCCTTTATTTCTCAACATAATTTCAACCACCATTGATCCATTTCCGGTCTCCCTGGTCGAGGCGATCTCTCCGTAACCCCGAATACTCTCGTGGTTGACGTGAGCTCACAAGAATTGGAAGCGGTTCGAGTCACGCCAGTGACTTATGAGAGTATGGAGCCAGTCGCTCAGAAAGTTGTGGCGTGCTGATGAGCGTAATCTAGCCTAGGAATCAAAATACAGCTGAAAGATGCTGATGTTGACCGCAATATTCTGAAACTGGATGGAAACACGGGAAAAAAAATGGATCCATTTATCTCATCGTTTTATCAGTCCTCCCAAACCGGCTGCACAGAACTGCGTGCTTTGTTTTCATTTACCGGCCATTCCACAGAACTGTGTGACTTACTTATTGACTCGCCCCCGTAACGTTTTCTACCCAGCTATGCACCGCTTTACGGGAAATCGCTAGGGGCTAAGTCTACTGAAAACCCACCTTGGCGGGAGACATTTCCCGAGTGACGCCGAAGTTGAATGTGAAGCGAAAACGTGGTTTAGAAAACAGAGCACGCTGTTCTATGCAGCCGGGTTGGGAGGACTGATAAAACGATGGGATAAGTGCATTACTGTTGGTGGAAATTGTGTTGAGAAATAAAGGGACAATGTATGTATGATCCAAAATCCGTGCAAAGAGCTCAAAGAGCGGAGATTCAGTTTCTTTCATTTGAAGGATGTCGACCAGTGGACATTCATCGAAGAATACAGGCAGTGTACGGTAACAAATGTGTGTTGATGACAACAGTGACAGACTGGGCAGGAATGTTTAGGAAAGGACGTCAATTCACGACTGATCTTCGACGGCCGGGTCAAGCGCATGTTGTTGCAACAGAAAAAAGCCATCGCCAAAATTGATGCAGCAGTACAGATGAACCGTTGTCGAAGCATACGTTCGCTAGCGAAAGAATTTGATGTGTCAATTGGGACAATTCAAAAGGTCGTTCGTAAGAAACTGCAATATCGGAAAGTATATTCACAGTGGGTACCATGGATGTTGACCGACCACCAAAAAGAGGAACGCATTGGATGGTGTTTGAACCACTTGCTGCGTTACAGAGTGAAGGGTGATGTATTTCTCTTCCGCGTAGTTGCAGGCGATGAATCATAGTGTCACCACTTTGAGCCGAGCAGCAAAAGCGAGAGCATGCAATGGAAGCATGCTGGATCACCAAAAGCCAAAATATTCAAATTACAGGTTTCCGCTGGTAAGGTTATGCTGAGCGCATTTTTTGACCAATAAAGGCTACTGTTGGCCGACTTTAAAGAACCTGGTGTTAACATCATCTCTACTCACTACTTGCAAACAATAGACAGGCTGCAAAAAACCATCAAGAATAAACGACCCGACATGCTTTCTTGCGGTGTGATTTTGTTGCACGATAATGCTCGTCCGCATGTCGCAAAGATTGTGCAGGAAGCATTAGCAAGGAAGAAGTGGGAAATTCTGCAACATTCAGCCTATAGTCCTGATTTGTCACCATGTGATTTTCATTTGTTCGGACCTCTAAAAAAGCTCTGAAGGGGCAACGATTTCACACAGATGCAGATGTAATGAACGCGGTAAACACTTGATTCAGTGAGCAACCACAATCTTTTTTTTTTTTTTTTGCGGACGGCATTCGCAGCCTACCTAAGTAATAGGATGCTTGCCTGAATGCCTAGGCGACTTCTTCTGACCAACCCATGGTGCATAATTCATTCAAAATGAATGCTTTCTTTAATTCTCCCACACCTGTTAATGTTTCTTTCATGCTTTTGTAATAAAGCTATTGGAACGGATTTCAAATGATGGTCCCTAATATAAAAATAAACTGGTTTCAAGTTGTTATCATAGTTAGTTATTTTTCTACAGCCATTTGTGACTTCCTTACACACTTACCCTTGTACAAAACAAAACTGGAACATGTTGTGGCAACCGGAAAGATGTATGGAAGGAGAGATAGAAGAAGAAGACAGCGTGAGAAAATCCTTGACAATCTTGTGTCATGGCACGGAAGGGAGTCGTGGCACGGAAGGGAGTCAACACACGAATTGATCCATGTCTTCGTAGCTCGCAATTTGTGAAGGGGCATGGTGGCCCACGCCAGCTGGCGAGACAGTGAATGATGATAATGGTGAAACATGACAAAAACAAGGCTTTTTGACTGACAGATGTAGATGTCAAATGTCTAATTTAGGTGTCAAGTGTCGTGTCACAGACATATGCCAATGTCAATAATTCGTTCTGCTTACATGCTATTAATAAATATTGGCTTTTACCCGTGTCATCCTCATCAAAATTGATCTAGAACACAAAAGACCGAGATCTGTGGAGAGACATGAACGCCTACGCCAGCTGGCAGGATACTTGATGGTGATGATAATGGCCCTGTCCTCTCTAGTATAGAGTAAACATGGACAACTTAGGCCGACTACCATATAGTCTATATGTACCTTGCTGAATCATATCCTGACTACATGCTAAAGCGTCTCCTGCATATGTGAAGTTCCAGTAGCGGGTTTGCACATCTCGCTGGTTTCTGAACTTGGAGAGATGAAAGAGACCTCTACAGTACAGTTCCTGTGCAGATGGTTCGAGTGTCCCGAGTTGAGTAACAATGTCTGTCCCGAGTTGGGTAACAAGATCTGTCTCGAGTTGGGTAACACGGTCTGTCCCGAGTTGAGTAACGCGGTCTGTCTTGAATTGGGTAACAATGTCTGTCCCGAGTTGGGTAACAATGTCTGTCCCGAGTTGGGTAACAATGTCTGTCCCGAGTTGAGTAACAAGATCTGTCCCGAGTTGGGTAACAAGATCTGTCCCGAGTTGGGTAACAATGTCTGTCCCGAGTTGGGTAACAATGTCTGTCCCGAGTTGAGTAACAAGATCTGTCCCGAGTTGGGTAACAAAATCTGTCCCGAGTTGGGTAACAAGATCTGTCCCGAGTTGGGTAACAATGTCTGTCCCGAGTTGGGTAACAATGTCTGTCCCGAGTTGAGTAACAAGATCTGTCCCGAGTTGGGTAACAAGATCTGTCCCGAGTTGGGTAACAATGCCTGTCCCGAGTTGGGTAACAAGATCTGTCCCGAGTTGGGTAACAGTGTCTGTCCCGAGTTGAGTAACAAGATCTGTCCCGAGTTGGGTAAAAAATCTGTCCCGAGTTGGCTAACAATGTCTGTCACGAGTTGGGTAACAAGATCTGTCCCGAGTTGGGTAACAAGATCTGTCCCGAGTTGGGTAACAAGATCTGTCACGGGTTGAGTAACAAGATCTGTCCCGAGTTGGGTAACAATGTCTGTCCCGAGTTGAGTAACAAGATCTGTCCCGAGTTGGGTAACAAGATATGTCCCGAGTTGGGTAACAATGTCTGTCCCGAGTTGGGTAACAATGTCTGTCCCGAGTTGGGTAACAAGATCTGTCCCGAGTTGGGTAACAAGATCTGTCCCGAGTTGAGTAGCAAGATCTGTCCCGAGTTGGGTAACAAGATCTGTCCCGAGTTGGGTAACAATGCCTGTCCCGAGTTGGGTAACAAGATCTGTCCCGAGTTGGGTAACAGTGTCTGTCCCGAGTTGAGTAACAAGATCTGTCCCGAGTTGGGTAAAAAATCTGTCCCGAGTTGGCTAACAATGTCTGTCACGAGTTGGGTAACAAGATCTGTCCCGAGTTGGGTAACAATGTCTGTCCCGAGTTGAGTAACAAAATCTGTCCCGAGTTGGGTAACAATGTCTGTCCCGAGTTGAGTAACAAGATCTGTCCCGAGTTGGGTAACAAGATCTGTCCCGAATTGGGTAACAATGTCTGTCCCGAGTTGGGTAACAATGTCTGTCCCGAGTTGGGTAACAAGATCTGTCCCGAGTTGGGTAACAAGATCTGTCCCGAGTTGAGTAGCAAGATCTGTCCCGAGTTGGGTAACAAGATCTGTCCCGAGTTGGGTAACAATGCCTGTCCCGAGTTGGGTAACAAGATCTGTCCCGAGTTGGGTAACAGTGTCTGTCCCGAGTTGAGTAACAAGATCTGTCCCGAGTTGGGTAAAAAATCTGTCCCGAGTTGGCTAACAATGTCTGTCACGAGTTGGGTAACAAGATCTGTCCCGAGTTGGGTAACAAGATCTGTCCCGAGTTGGGTAACAAGATCTGTCACGGGTTGAGTAACAAGATCTGTCCCGAGTTGGGTAACAATGTCTGTCCCGAGTTGAGTAACAAAATCTGTCCCGAGTTGGGTAACAATGTCTGTCCCGAGTTGAGTAACAAGATCTGTCCCGAGTTGGGTAACAAGATCTGTCCCGAGTTGGGTAATAATGTCTGTCCCGAGTTCGGTAACAATGTCTGTCCCGAGTTGGGTAACAAGATCTGTCCCGAGTTGGGTAACAATGTCTGTCCCGAGTTGGGTAACAAGATCTGTCCCGAGTTGGGTAACAATGTCTGTCCCGAGTTGAGTAACAAGATCTGTCCCGAGTTGGGTAAAAAGATCTGTCCCTAGTTGGCTAACAATGTCTGTCACGAGTTGGGTAAAAAGATCTGTCCCGAGTTGGGTAACAAGATCTGTCCCGAGTTGGGTAACAAGATCTGTCACGGGTTGAGTAACAAGATCTGTCCCGAGTTGGGTAACAATGTCTGTCCCGAGTTGGGTAACAATGTCTGTTAAGAGTTTGGTAACAAGGCCTGTCCCGAGTTGGGTAACAATGTCTGTCCAGAGTTTGGTAACAAGGCCTGTCCCGAGTTGGGTAACAATGTCTGTCCAGAGTTTGGTAACAAGGCCTGTCCCGAGTTGGGTAACAATGTCTGTCCAGAGTTGGGTAACAGGCCTGTCCCGAGTTGGGTAACAATGTCTATCCAGAGTTGGGCAACAAAGTTTGTCCCGAGTTGGGTAACAATGTCTGTCCCGAATTGGGTAACAATGTCTGTCCCTGCCTATCAAGCATGTGTTGTAATAGCTGGAATTATATTACAGTTCATAATGTACCGATTTATTGTTACTTGCAAATCCCTTACATGACGTGGCGGTCATCTCTAGCATTTTGTGGTTGTTTATGATTCCTGAGAAAGTTTTACGATCGGTAGTTTGCCATTGCTTTCTGAACGACCAGCATTGCTACCATTGTATGCAGTCTGCTTCCAAATAGCCCACAGCTGTGTTTTAAACGCGGTAAGCGGGATTACGAATTGCATCCGTAGATTCTTCGCCACAAAGCAATTTATCAATACACTTGTATTATTCGGGAACCCAAGTAGCGTGCTGGCTTGACGCTATCCTGCCATGATGGTCATAGGTTCGATTGGCATCTGGGAGGAAATGAATTTCTTAAAATGACCTAGGCTTCGAGGTCGAGGCAGCCTAGCCTGAAAGCTTGTTAACGGGAAGTCAACTGAATGGCGTGTGTGGAATGAACCCACTACGAGTCGTCAGCGCATTGGAAGTTAGAGCGCGAGCAAGATAAACCTCTCGGCGATGAATTGAGTTGATTGAGCTATGAACCGACATCACTACACTCAAGGCATTCCCAAATGCACTCCGCCCCCTCATTCAACAGCCAGCGAAGAGCTACACTACTAATCGTTGCCACCGCTGTCTGATTGAAAGTTCTCCTGGTCTTCTCTATCAGTTGTGAGATTCTACCAGAACCCCCGCCAATCCCCCACATTCTCATCCCTTCCAAATACGGATTCTCAATCTGTTCCTTCACCTTCTCCACCTGGTCCCACAACCGCACGACCACCTCTCCCTTCTCCATTCGACCACCAGGAGGTGCACTCCCTGCCAGCCGATCAGCCTGTTCATCCCCCATCCCCCGCACTGCCGCATGGCCAGGGCAAAAAATCCGTACAGTTCTTACAATCTGTGACCTCTGAAGCGAGGATAGCCATTCCACACGAAACATTCCTGTCTCCACCTTGCCACGCATACTCCTTGAGTCCGTAATGAAGACAATGTGAGTTGCAGTGGTCTCCTCTAAGCGAAGGAATGCCGCTGTAACTGCTTCCACCTACATTCTCGTAGCCTCATATGCCATACTCTCCTTTTTCAACATTGACTTCCAGCGAAGAAGAAAAATGTAAAAGACATCCCGCAACTGCGAAGGATGCAAACTGGTGCAGTTATCAATATTCTGTCTACCACAGCAACTGGTAAACAGATGTCCTACTTCTATAACTCCTTAACCTACAACCTGATCACCAAAAAGCGACATAATCAAACTGTACTATGACTTGATTCGGCCTGACATCACCATCAACCCAATCTTCTGAGGTATTTGCTAAGCTTCTAAGGCCAGCCAATATCAAATCAACAGTGAATGTGTCACAACTAGCCTGGATGCACCTGTCAAATTATGAGAGGAATTCTCCGCAATGTAACGACAGGGGTCGTCAATAATTGAGCTATCGATCTCTTCAGAGCCCGATTGATCGGGAAACGATTATTCTTTATGACATTTAATTCTATCATCGGGACGTAACTCCGGCTGTCTTTAGGTTAAGAGTTCTGCAACCTGACAAATCGGGAAACTATCGAGGGGAGATAATGCGTGTCCGTGTTTGATTTTGTTTGTGGGGGTCATCACTGAAGATATCTGTAGAAAAAAATATTTCTGGACATCCATTATTTGCCGTCGGCCACGGGTTGTTATATACCTTGTCTTGATAACGTTGCGTACAAGTAAACACGTGCAATAAAGGAAGGGGGATATGACAGAATGCAAATAAATGTAGTTAATAAATAGTGAACGAGTATGCTTGTAATGGATAGCGTGATCAGTAATTGTATAATGAATGGCATATGTGTTTATATTCCAATTTTTGTCCGGCCTGTAAAAGGCCCCCCCCCCCCCCAAAAAAAAAATCTTCTTATTCCTGGGGAACCTTGAACTCTAAAGTGGGGTTAAGAGATCCTAAAAGTAAATTTAAAAAAAAAAAAGTTGTTTCTATTCTTGTACTCGAAAACAAAACAAAGAAATATGGCCGATTCGGTCACATGATTATTAATCTGAGGCTAGGATTGAGCCCTAATTATAACTTCTCTTCTAAGGTTGAATAAGGGTAGTGGTAAAACAACTCTCGGTTGTATGGGGCAGTCAATGAACTTCGTGGATAAAAGTGGGAAACAAATTAATTAATTTGTTTGAAACAATATGGAAACGTCTTTATATGAGGGGAAGGCAATAAGGAAGCCACAAATGGATGTAGACAAATAACTAACTATGATAACAACTTGAAACCAGTTTATTTTTATACATACATTGTCCCTTTATTTCTCAACATAATTTCCACCAACATTGATGCACTTATCCCATCGTTTTATCAGGTCTCCCAAACCGGTTGCATGGAACTGCGTGCTCTGTTTTCTAAACCACGTTTTCACTTCACATTCAACTTCGGCGTCCTTAGCGAAATGTCTCCCGCCAAGGTGCGTTTTCAATATTTATGCTGACAAATGTTTGTCCCATAAAGCGGTGCATAGCTGGGTAGAAAAAGTTACGAAGGCGAGTCAAAAAGTAAGTCACATAGTGCGGTGGGATGGCAAGTAAATGAGAACAAAGCACGCAGTTCCATGCAGCGGGTTTGGGAGGACTGATAAAACGGTTGGATACGTGCATCAATGTTGGTGGAAATTATGTTGAGAAATAAAGGCACAAAATGCACAAAAACAAAATGGTTTCAAATTGTTATCACATTTAGTTATTTTTTTCTACAGTCATTTCTGGCTTACTTATTACCTTACCCTCGTATACAGAACAACTTCGGTTAACCGTCACAGTTGGGACGGGACTTTGACGGATAACCGAATAGACAGACAACAGAAATCTCCCGCCAAGGTGGATTTTAGTGGACGAAAAAGGTGGAAAGCTAAGTTGGGGCTGTAAGGTGGATGTTCCAGAACATTTTGCGAATGATGCCGAAGTTGAATGTGAAGTAAAAATGTCTTTTAGAAAACAGAGCACGCAGTTCAATGCAGCCGGTTTGGGAGGACTGATAAAACGATGGGATAAATGCATCAATGTTGGTGGAAATTATGTTGAGAAATAAAGGGACAACATATGTATAAAAATAAACTGGTTTCAAGTTGTTATCGTATTTAGTTATTGTTCTTCTTCTTCATCTTCTTCTGCGTTCATCCAGAGTTTTTTTTTTTCTTTTTTCGGACGTGATTGCGTTGTGCCTGTTTACAGCAGAGCTGCGTTCTTGCGCCGTTAGGCCAACACAAACGACTTCTGCGGGCATTTGTTGACCGGGTTAACCTTCCCGGGTAGTTATTGTTCTATTGTTGTTATTGTTCTCTATTGTTAAGCCATTTGTGACTTACTTATTAACTTACCCTCGTATTATGTTGCATAAACTTTACAGAGGGTGAATACAAAACATTGAACGACAATATTTTCAAACACTACACAGCCATTAAAAGTACACCCTACAGGAGCATGCGTGTGACCTACGCTTGAGTTCAAAACGAGTGAACACACACACATCACACACACACACACACACACACACAAACACACACACACACACACACACACACACACACACACACACACATTATAAACAATACAGCAACATTTCATCAAAGTGCATACAAGAGAAAATGCAAGCGCGAGTAGTGGCTTACAACATGTATAAAAAGTGATGAACCACATTGGGAAGTTAATAAGTTAGTTAGTTAGTTAGTTAGTTAGTTAGTTAGTTAGTTAGTTAGTTAGTTAGTTAGTTAGTTAGTTAGTTAGTTAGTTATGTGAGAAAAACGGCTGTGATTGATGCCGAACTCAATCGTCTTAACATTGATATTGCTGGCCTGCAGGAGACTCGCCTCGCTGAGGAAGGGTCACTCAGGGAAAACAACTACACCTTTTTCTGGAAGGGTAGAGGGCAGGCAGAAAAAAGGCAACACGGTGTGGGCTTTGCAGTGAAGAATTCGCTACTGGGAATTATTGAAATTCCAGCAGGAGGAAATGAAAGACTATTATCCCTGCGCTTGGCAACCTCTTGTGGGTTTGCCACCATTATTACTGCATATGCACCGACACTCGATTCCTCTGATGATGTGAAGGATTTGTTCTATAAGGAGTTAGACTCCGTGATCAAGGCAGTTCCAAAATCCGACTACATTTATATGCTCGGTGATTTCAATGCTCGTGTGGGCAAGGACTCGAGTTCATGGCCAGTGTGCCTTGGAAAATACAACATCGGTCGCATGAATGAAAATGGGCAAAGGCTGCTGGAGCATTGCACCAGTAATGACCTATGTATTACAAACTCTTTTTTTAAAACAAAAGAGATGCATAAGGTCACATGGAAACATCCAAGATCCGGCCATTGGCACCAGCTGGACTTCATCATCACACGGAGACAACATCTGAACCATATATCATTGACTCGTAGTTACCACAGTGCTGACTGTGATACGGATCATTCTTTGGTTGTTGCAAGGGTTAGACTGAGACCAAAGAGAATCTACACAGCTAAACACAAATCTAGCCCCAGGATTAATATTATTAACACTCATGATCCTGAAAAGTGCTTTCAGTTTCAACAGCAACTTGAAGACGCTTTCACTGATGCACCAGAAAATTGTACAGTAAATGAAAAGTGGGGTCAAATTAAGGAAACTCTTTATAAAACTGCCGTAGGGGTTTACGGCACTGTGGATCATAAGAGGCAGGACTGGTTTGCGGCCAACAGTGAGACTCTGCAGCCCTTGATTGATAAGAAGAAGAAAGCTCTCTTAAGAAACAAGGAAAGACCAACGCGTAACACTCTGAGTGAGCTAAGGCAAGCTAGGAAGGATGTGCAAAAGGCTGCCAGGCAGTGTGCAAATGATTATTGGATCAAGTTATGTGAGTCCATTCAAATCGCAAGTGATAAGGGAGACATAAGAAGCATGTATGAAGGAATAAAGAAAGCCTGTGGTCCAGTGATCAAAAGAAGTGCACCATTGAAAACCTTGACTGGAGAAGTCATCACTGATAAGAAACAGCAGATTGACAGATGGGTAGAGCACTATTTGAAGCTTTACTCAAGTGAGACCAAACTAGCGGATGATGCCCTCAACGCCATAGAGGCTCTACCAACTCTTGACCACCTGGACACACTTCCCACCATAACAGAAGTTAAGTGTGCTATAAATGAACTTGCATCTGGCAAGGCTCCAGGTAAGGATGGGATTCCAATAGAGGTTATCAGGAGTGGGCAAGACACACTCACTATACAGATCCACCAGCTAATAGAGCTATGCTGGCGTGAAGGACAAGTCCCACAGGATTTCAAAGATTCAAACATCATAACACTGTACAAGAACAAGGGCGATCGGAGCGACTGCAACAACTATAGGGGTATCTCACTTCTGTGTATTGTTGGAAAAGTATTTGCCAGAATTGTTCTGCGCAGACTTCAAGTCCTAGGAGATCAAGTCTACCCAGAATCACAGTGTGGCTTTCGACAGAACCGGTCTACCACTGATATGATATTCTCATTGCGACAAATGCAAGAAAAATGCCGTGAACAGAATCAACCACTGTTTATTGCCTTCATCGACCTCACAAAGGCATTTGATTTGGTCAGTCGTGAGGGTCTGTTCAAGGCACTAAAGAAGATTGGCTGCCCACCAACTCTTCTGTCCATTTTGGAATCGTTCCACACAGGCATGAAGGGTATAATCAAGTTTGATGGTGCAACTTCTGAAGAATTTGAAATCAAGAGTGGAGTTAAGCAAGGTTGTGTACTAGCTCCGACCCTCTTTGGAATATACTTTTCACTTCTACTGAAATATGCATTTCTTGATCAGGATGGTGGTATATACATTCACTCACGCTCAGATGGCGGCCTCTACAATGCTCAGAGATTGAAGGCTAAGACCAAAATTAGGAGGGTACTGATCAGAGAGTTGCTTTTTGCAGATGATGCTGCAGTTACGACCCACTCTGAGGAAGAATTGCAATGTCTACTATCTGCATTCTCCAATGCTTGTTCTGAATTTGGTTTAACAATTAGCAAAAAGAAGACACAGATTATGTCACAAGGTGCACATGGGGTACCATCAATCTTTATTGACGACGCCGAACTAGAGATAGTAGACCATTTTACATATCTAGGATCAGTGGTAAATAGCAAATTATCCCTAGATCAGGAAATCAACATCCGGATTGGTAAGGCAGCAACAACAATGAACAGGTTAAGAAAAAGAGTCTGGGAGAACAGGAAGCTTACTGCCAAAACAAAAGTCCTTGTCTATCAAGCCTGTGTCCTTAGTACTCTTCTCTATGGCAGTGAAACCTGGACAACTTACTCACACCAAGAGAACAATTTAAACAGCTTTCATATGCGGTGTCTGCGAAGAATTCTTGGTATTAAGTGGCAAGACAAAATCACAAATACTGAAGTATTGGAAAGATCAGGTTGTGTGACAGTTTATTCCATGCTCAGTCTTCGTAGACTTAGATGGATAGGACATCTTAGGAGGATGGATGATGGTAGAATACCAAAGGATATCTTTTTTGGTGAATTACAGATGGGTAAGAGATCTCAGGGTCGGCCTCTACTACGATACAAAGATGTGTGTAAGCGGGACATGATTGATACAGGCATTGATAATGCACATTGGGAGCAAGTCGCCGCTGAACGTGTTGCATGGAGGGCAAATATCAGAAATGGAATAAAGTCAAAGGAGAAAATTATTGCAGAAAAGTCACACACCAAGCGCTTGAGACGTAAGATGGTGCATGATGGTGGAAATGACCACGTGTTCAGATGCACCCACTGTGAACGGACATTTACAGCGCAAATTGGCCTTATCAGTCACACTCGCTACCGCCATAGTTAAAAGTTATTATGCCTTTTTAAAGCACAAACTATCGTCTGTCAAGACGGCAAGGTGCCAATGTAGTTAGTTGGTTGGCTGGGTGGGTTGGCTGGTGGTTGGTTGGTTGGTTGGTTGGTTGGTTGGTTGGTCGGTTGGTTGGTTAGTTAGTCGGCAGATCATCCTCATTGCACATCGAACCATTCAGTCCATAAGTGCTAGGATCCCCTCCTCAGTAAATCCCACAGCATGTTTATTACTCTTCTTTGGTTTCCTGCGTCGTGTTCTTGTTTGGGCATACCTCTTTTAAATTTCTGTTCTCGCAGCCTGACCATGGTTGTAGATTCCCTGTCATCGCTTGGTTCTCGTAAACGACTTCTCGTAGAGCATTCAGAATGTCAGCCTGGTCCATGGCGCGTCCGCCCTCCACGGTAGCCCTACCTGTGAGCCTGTCAGCCTGCTCATTCCCTTGTACTCCCGCATTCCCTGGCACGAAGATGAAACTAATCTTTGCCAGCCGACACCGCTCCAGAGACAGCAGCCACTCTCTTCGGACCCACCCCATCTCTATCACCCAGAGCATACACATTGAGTCACTAAGGACGCATACCCGATTGAACGTCTGTGAACCACACTGGAAAATGACATGTAAGAGACAGAGGAACCATTGAAAGATGTAGAGTCTGTCCAATGAATAGATATGAGAGCAGCTTTTAACAAAGGACATGTTACATGAATATGTAGAAATTATTTGTGTATCCTTTTACATGACGTCACAGTCAACCCTAGCATTTTATCATCACTATCATGTTCCAGGCCGATAAGCGTGGGTGGTCATGTTGCGCCATCTCACACAATCACCAGAGTCGTGAATCAGCTCTTTGTTCTTGTCTCCACTATAACATTTGGCTAAGCTATCCATGAAGCTGAGTCGCAAAGACAACTTATCACAAACATCAGAAAGAGGCAGTCATCGTTGTTTGGCCACGTATGATAAAACAAAAACTGGAACATGTTATGACAACCGGAAAGATTTGTGGAGAGAGAGATAGCAGATTCATGACATTCTTGTGTCATGGCACGAAAGGGAGTCAACACCAACAGCTCAAACCAAAACCAGACTTAACTACAGTCCCTAAACTCAAGGTATTCATCCAGCTAACCTTTCGAGGGGATGACGTAATGCAACGTCTACAAGACCGGCTTACTACTGCAGTAGGCCGAACATTCTGTGCTGCAACTCCAGTCATTAGATATACAACCGTACCGATTCCTACACCAGCAGTCAAAGAGCCTGTTCCTCTGTGCGCCACAAACAATTGTATTTACCAATTCACATGTAGATGCCAGGCCTTCTACATTGGTAGAACAGAGAGACAGCTTAACAAACGAGTGTCAGAACACATAACTCAATGGGTCAACAAGATACAACACACAGGAGATGCTAGCCTCGTGGGGCCGACACACCGGAAGCTCCCGACGTCTTCAATTGGTAGGCACATTGTCGAGAGCAGCCATGTGGTTGACAGAGACACTGCCTTTCGCGTGTTGTTTAACACACAAAATACTCGCTTGTTAAAATGTGCAGAAGCAATTATGATCAATCAACGCAAGCCAGAATTGTGCAAACAGAAAGACATGCTAGTCAGCTTAAAATTACCGTGGTAGATAATTGACATTACTGTGCGAATATGTGTATATTTCAACTTGAAGGATTTATCTAGTTAATTCACGTAAGTTGTCTGATTTCTGCAGTATGTACCTGACAAGATGCAGCGAAATATGTCAGGCAATAAATCGTGCAATCTATTGTTTGTGTCTTCGTTATTCAAAAAGATATCAATTGAAGAGAGAAAAAGAGTGTTGAAGTGCTATATAGAATATGTACTTTTGTATGGATGTGAAGCGTGGACAACGAGCAGTCAAGCTGAAAAACATCTGCTGGCTGTGGAAATGTGGTTTCTGAGCAAAATGCAAAGAATACCACGGACAGACAGAAAAACCAACGAACAAGTCCTTCAAGAAACAAATGAAGATCGTAAACTGATTAGAGTCATTAGACGTTGACAGTCGAAATATTTTGGGCATGTTATGAGAAGAAATGAATTGGAGAACCTGATGACGACTGGCAAGATCGAAGGGAAGAGACCAAGGGGAAGACCGAGAAGTAAATACCTGGATGGCTTGACCACGTGGCATGGTCGAGACAGAAACACGGAGCTGATCCACGACTTTGGTGATCAAGTGAAATGGCAGAACATGACCGCCCACGCTTATCGGCATGGATGGATGGGCGTCTAATGACTCTAATCAGTTTACGATCTACATTTGTTTCTTGAAGGACTTGTTCAGTGGTTTTTCTGTCCGTCCATGGTATTCTTTGCATTTTCCTCAGAAACCACATTTACACAGCCATCAGATGTTTTTCAGCTTGACTGCTCATTGTCCACGCCTCACATCCATACAAAAGTACAGGTTCTATGTAGCACTTCAACACCCTTTTTCTCGTTTCTATTGATATCTTTTTATTGGTCAGAATGTTTTTCATCTTGCAAAAGGCTACCTTCGCAATGGCAATTCTTGTTCTAATCCCTTCAAGGCATCTCCCATCAGATGTTATGACTGTTCCGAGATAACTGTACCGCTTAACTTGCTTAAGAATATACCCATTTATTCGTGTATCACATTATGGTATTTCTTTCTTCCCAGTGACGACCTCACTATTCAATTCTAACCCTAGTTGCTCACTGTGTGCAACAACCGAATTTACTAAATGTCGCAGGTCCTGTTCATTGTCTGCAATCAAGACTGTATCATCTGGATATCTAATGTTATTGATGTACTTGTATCTTCCACCAATGTTAATTCCGTCCATATCTTCTATATTTCTGAAAATATTTTCACTGTACAACTTAGGCATGTAGAAGTGACCACTACTTTTCTATCTACCCACTACACCCCTAGGCATGCAAAAAGACCGATTACTTTACTACCTACCCACTACACACCAAGGCATACAGAAACGCCCACATAGTTACTTACTTAACTGTCTATAAAGAACACCTTAAGGTATGTAGAAAGGCCCATTACCTTATTTACTTATTATATGTGTTTTACGAGAATGTGCCTAATCTTATATATAAAAAAGGAGCGTATCTCTGTATGTATTTATGTATCTCCGTATGTCCTTTATACGCTCGCGAACGGCCCATCCGATTGAGATGAAATTTTCTACACGCCTTCCTTTCATTCCAGAGATGCCAACTGTCGTAGTTTTTTTTTTTTCTTCCTCCTCCTCCCTCCTCCCTCCTCCCCCTCCCAAAATACGTACGTCCAGGAAATGGTCTTCTACATAGACACTTCTCTCTGAGGTCCGCGATAACATCGGGAACGAGAACTTATATGACTACTTATATAAATTAAATGAGATGCTTCACACCAGGAGCTGGGCGATGTCGGGCCGGGTCAGACAGACAGACAGACAGACAGACAGATAGTCGGTAACGGGAACGGGAACTTATATGACTACTTATATGAATTAAATGAGATGCTCCCCACCAGGGTCTGGGCGAAGCCGGGCAGGGTCAGCTAGTCTTATATATAAAAAAGGAGCGTATCTCTGTATGTATTTATGTATCTCCGTATGTCCTTTATACGCTCGCGAACGGCCCATCCGATTGAGATGAAATTTTCTACACGCCTTCCTTTCATTCCAGAGATGCCAACTGTCGTAGTTTTTTTTTTCTTCTTCCTCCTCCTCCCTCCTCCCTCCTCCCCCTCCCAAAATACGTACGTCCAGGAAATGGTCTTCTACATAGACACTTCTCTCTGAGGTCCGCGATAACATCGGGAACGAGAACTTATATGACTACTTATATAAATTAAATGAGATGCTTCACACCAGGAGCTGGGCGATGTCGGGCCGGGTCAGACAGACAGACAGACAGACAGACAGACAGATAGTCGGTAACGGGAACGGGAACTTATATGACTACTTATATGAATTAAATGAGATGCTCCCCACCAGGGTCTGGGCGAAGCCGGGCAGGGTCAGCTAGTCTTATATATAAAAAAGGAGCGTATCTCTGTATGTATTTATGTATCTCCGTATGTCCTTTATACGCTCGCGAACGGCCCATCCGATTGAGATGAAATTTTCTACACGCCTTCCTTTCATTCCAGAGATGCCAACTGTCGTAGTTTTTTTTTCTTCTTCCTCCTCCTCCCTCCTCCCTCCTCCCCCTCCCAAAATACGTACGTCCAGGAAATGGTCTTCTACATAGACACTTCTCTCTGAGGTCCGCGATAACATCGGGAACGAGAACTTATATGACTACTTATATAAATTAAATGAGATGCTTCACACCAGGAGCTGGGCGATGTCGGGCCGGGTCAGACAGACAGACAGACAGACAGACAGACAGATAGTCGGTAACGGGAACGGGAACTTATATGACTACTTATATGAATTAAATGAGATGCTCCCCACCAGGGTCTGGGCGAAGCCGGGCAGGGTCAGCTAGTAATAAATAATTGTTTGCATATCCTTTACAGGACATCGCTGTCAACATCAGCATCTTTCAGCTGATTGTTGATTTCATGGCAAGATTACGCTCAGTAGTTTGCCATTGCTTTCTGAGCTGCCGGCTCACATACCCCGTAAGTTACCGACGCGATTCGAACCACTGCTGATTCTCACCGTCGTCACGTTACATACGAGAGTATACGAGATTACGGAGAAAAGTCGCTAACCTCTAGGCCAGGAAGCCGGCAGAATGTGCCTAGCATATGTTATTTACTCATCAATTATACGCTTTAGACAAAGCTGTTCACATCAAAACAGGCCAACTCTTTGCAAAGAAACAGACATGATAATCAGCGTAGAATTACCATCCATCATGTGCCATGCCGGTAAGCGTGGGCGGTCATGTTTTGCCATCTCACTCAATCACCAGAGTCGTGGATCCGCTCCGTGTTCCTGTCTCGACCATGCCACAAGGCCAAGCCACCCAGGTAGAATTACAATCAGAGACAATTAAATTACTTGGGAATACGCGTGTCTTCTTCTTCTTCTTCTTCTTCTTCTTCTTCTTCTTCTTCTTCTTCTTCTTCTTCTTCTTCTTCTTCTTCTTCTTCTTCTTCTTCTTCTTCTTCTTCTTCTTCTTCTTCTTCTTCGTCTTCTTCGTCTTCTTCTTCTTCGTCTTCTTCGTCTTCTTCGTCTTCTTCGTCTTCTTCTTCGTCGTCTTCTTCGTCTTCTTCTTCTTCTTCTTCTTCTTCTTCTTCTTCTTCTTCTTCTTCTTCTTCTTCTTCTTCTTCTTCTTCTTCTTCTTCTTCTTCTTCTTCTTCTTCTTCTTCTTCTTCTTCTTCTTCTTCTTCTTCTTCTGCGTTCATCAGGAGTTATTTTTTTTTTTCGGGCGTGATTGCGTTGTGCCTGTTTACATCAAAGCTGCTTTCTTGCGCCGTTAGGCCGACACACCCGACTTGTGCGGACATTTGTTGACCAGGTTAACCTTCCAGGGATGTGTTCAATATCACGTCGGCCACTTTTACTTCCCAAGCCATTTCCTAGTATCTAGTTTAAGCTTAGTCGACTTGGTAATCCAGGTCAATTTAAAAAACAAATTCTGCCTTCATGGAATATCGAACCCAAGACCATCGCCCGGTAGACGAGCTTGGTATCCACTGCCCCACCACGGATCACTTCTATATATGGTAAAAAGTTAGTATCGTATCCTTTACAAGACGTCTACCTAACACCAAAATTTTTTGGATTTTTGTAATCTCTTGGCAAGTTTACGTTCGGTAGTATGCCATTGCTTTCTGTACTACCGGCACCCTTATCTTTAAAAAAAAAAACCAACACAAGGCGGTATGCTGCCAAATCTCCAGCAGCTATGTTTCGAACACGGTTTGCGGGATCACGTCCGTAACGCAATCGCCACGGAGCCGACTTTGTATGTAGAAAGAAGTAAATTATGTCATCACAATGCGTAAATTCTTTCTGAGTTATTGCTATTACTCATACACAAACCTTATTAAGTTTAATAAGCGGTTGATTCTGTTTTTTTCCCATTGGGTCAGCACAGGCTGTGTATAAGTCACTGTGACAATCGATGTTGTAATTTTACATTAGTTGACACGTCTACCTGTTACATTGGCAACTACCGGATTGTTTGTAATTTGAAAAATAAAAAATGGAGTGCATGATGTCATTAAAACATGTGCTAAAAATTTATTAAATTAGTTACAAGTGTCACTGCTTTGGTCCAACAGTGTTTTGGGGAAGCTGGAAAGTATCAATTAAGTATTAATTATAACTTATTTAACAAAATCCTAACTGTAATGATGAGGAGGTTTTTTATCATGAAATATTGCTATAAATCTTTGAATAACCGCCATTTCGAAACACGTATTCAACTAAAAAATGTCTTTCTTCCGATGATAACACAATTCTGCTTGGAATTACTCCAGCAGACGACAGCCATTTGCTGCATATTGCTTCAACATGAACTGTGGAGCAATCGTTTTGATTACGTCATCTATTTCATTTTTCAACTTTTTTCTACATACAAAGTGTACTGAGACTATACAAACATCCGGTATAAGAAGCGATAGACAGTGTTATTTTGTCATAATTAGATTAAAAAATGGTACTGGAAAACATCCTGATTGCTGGAGAGAGAAGAGGCGGAAGAGACAAAGGCAGAAAGAGAGAAGTTATACTGGAGGGTCTAAGGCTGTAGCTAGAAAATCTAGCACTCATAGAATGTATACAGAGCACCACGAACCGAGATTAGTGGTGAGACATAAACGCAAACGTCATTTGACAAAAAACATGATGATATTAATGATAAGTCTGGCGTATATATTTTATTTCAACACTCTATGTTCTTTCAGATAGAGCAAGTTCGTATTTCATTCTTAATGACTAACTTTTGTATATTTTTGTCGCTGTAACTGGTAAATTGAGATGGGGATTGTTAGTTTCAAATGTCAAAGGTTAGTTAATAAATATCTGGTATCAACATTATCATCATCATGATGTGAAATGTTGATAAACGTGGGCGGTCATGTTTCGCCATCTCATTCGATCACCAGAGTTGTGGATCAGCTCTGTTTTTATTTCCACAATGCCATGTGGCAAAGCTATCTAGATAGTTAGTTCTCTGCCTTTCCGTGTTATTTACCTCTCAATCTTGCCAGTTTTTACCAAGTTCTCTAGTTTATTCCTTTTCATCATCATCATCATCATCAGCATCATCATCATCATCATCATCATCATCATCATCATCATCATCATCATCATCATCATCATCATCATCAAGTGCCCTGCCGGCTGGCGTAGGCGTTCATGGCTCTCCACAGATTTTGGTCTTTGGTGTTCTGGATCAACTCTGCTATGATATTCCTCCATGCCACCGTCTCAATCCATCCAGCATCATTTCTCTTGGTCTGCCTCTGCCTCTCTTCCCCTCCATCTTTCCAGTTGTCAGATATTCTCTAATGCCTCTCTTCTCATCATATGACCGAAGAAAGCTGTTTGTCTCTTTCTTATTGTTGTATATAACGTTCTAGTTTAATTAGCGCGTTACAGGCAATCATTGTTAGTTACTCTGGCAGTCCAAGGAAATTGCAACATTCGTTTCAGGAAACACATCTCTTTTGCTTCTAATTTTTCTTAATTTGTCCACTTACATTCCAAGATTCACTCCCGTACAGCAACACTGGTTCTATGTAGCATTTCTGTACTCTCTTTCTTACATTCAGTGATAATGACTTACTGCATAAGATACTTTTCATTTTCTGAAATGAGGCTTTTGCTGGCCTTATTCTGCTCTTAATCGCTGTTGTACATCTTCCATTTGTTTTTAAAATGCCCCTAGGTATTTAAAATTATCAACTTGGTTAAGAATTTTCTCTTCTATTTCTATGTCACATTTTGGTGTCATCATTTTCTTTGATATCACCATTGTAATTGTTTTCTTGATATTCAACGAGAGTCCTTTCCTTGTACTCTCTGTTACTACAGTGCCCAACAATTGTTGCAGGTCTGTTGCATTATCCGCCACCACTACTGTGTCATCTGCATAGAGTATATTACTGTGCCCAAAACAGGCACTCTCGCTCTGTTTATGCTTCACCTCGACACCGCAAGTTACAAGAGGAACCTGATGAGATAAGATGAGATAACCATTACTTCTGTTTTCCCGTTATTCGAAGCCCTTTATTTTGACTTTCTGTTGCAATGACATATATTGTTTCTTGTATTTGCGTTTCATTTTCAGCGAAAACATGTCATCAGGAAAATACAGACTGTTTACATGTTGTCCACGACCCGATACTCCTGGCATGTCTTGTATTGATCTTATTATTATTTCGCTGATTAGTATTGTATGTGTCAATACATAAAGCAACAGATGTGCCATTAAAAGTGCTCTTTATTAATCTTAAAATAGACATTTACATATACTGAATTAAAATTAGGGAAATCTTAAAATACTTCAAATCTGGATTTATATTCATTCCTACTGAGAAAGGTGACTCGCGATAGCATAGTGAATAGGCTAGAATTCGCACCCTAGTGGAATTTAAAAAAAAAAAATAAATAAATTACCAGGATTGCCATGTCGATCTATCTCACAATGGTTACCAGAAGATAGCTTAGGAAGTAAAGGCGGCAGACGCGATACTGACCACTACACACACTAAGTGCCGATCGTGCTGTTCCCATATGGGTTTAACTCAGTATGTCCAATGTGCCTTAAGGCCTGTAAATGGTCCTTTAGTTTGCTTTACTATCATATGCCCAATTTGCCCTAAGGCGTGAAAAAGTGTCCTTTACTATCATCTGCCCAATGTGCCTTAAGGTGTGTAAAAGTGTCCTTTCAATCTCCAATGTGCCCTAAGATGTGTAAAGGTGTCCTTTACTATCACATTCCCAATGTTCCCTAAGATTTGTAAAGGTGTCCTTTACTATTACATTTCCAATGTGCCCTAAGATTTGTAAAGGTGTCCTTTACTATCACATTCCCAGTGTGCCATAAGGTCTGTAAAGGTGTCCTTTACTATCACATTCCCAATGTGCCCTAAGATGTGTGTGATATACTTTATTTTCACAAACGTAACATGCTGTAATTTCCCGCCGACAATTAAAGCCTGAACACTGCAACAGGAATGTTTGTTCCACACTTGTATGATCCAATATTTAATATACCCATTGGCAATGAAAAATGTGAACCGGAAAAGGCACCGTAAAAATAGCAGCACGCAAAGCGACATAGCCTGTTTGTTCATCAGCCAGCATGAGACATGAGACCTGAAACAGCGGAAGGAGTGAGAGAGTTTCAAAATTCACGAGAAAAGGAAATCCTCAGCCTACGACATCGCTTGTGAGAAATTGCATCTCATTCAGATCATGAAACGTGTCGACATGTTGAAGTCATTCTGATAAATAAGGTAAACACCATATTTAATTTATTTTAAATCTTAGATTAGTGTGAGTCTTTTTCCCAGAAGCAGAGTTGGTAAATCGACTTGTTGAACACGTGTGGTGAGTTCTTAAGAAGTCAATTATAATATATTTAATTGTCATAGTTTATAGATAAACTATTCATTAAGGATAACCATAGTGAGTTTTATTTTCTCCCAAAATAAACAACTGATGTAATGTATAAGCATTAGTCCAAGTTGTACATTTATTTCTTAAGGAACTCAATCTACAATGATTTAGAATGGTGAGTTCTTAAGAAATTAATCTAGTAGAAACTAAATAATATTATACTCAGTTATCATAGTCATTAGATAAACTGTACGTTAGGAGAAAACTACAGTGTTTTATTTTCTCCCATTTAAACAACTTAGTTAATGTATAAAACATTAGACACATGTTATACATTTTATTACGTAAGCACGAAACTCAATCTACAATGAATTAGAGTAACTTAAGACTTAAGGAAACTCAGAATTCTTAGTACAGTGGTAAATACATATGGTGCATGTACCCACACTGGTCAGAGGAAACTCATTTAAATGTGCCAGCACTGATAGAGAAATTAGAGTAATGTGTATAGTCAAGTAGATTGAGCACATTAGTCAGTAGATTTACTTTTTGACATGAGCACATGGACAAACAAATAGTGTCTTGTAATTCATGAACACATTAGAACCAAATAGATTATACAGGGATCATAATTTTGTGTTTTGAGTTAAAGCACCCAATTGGTGAGGCAAATGTATATAAATGTTGTCAACCATGGGGAATAATATTTGTGCCACATAATAGTGCGTAATCAACCGCCATGCAAGAATTATTATAATTCATAATGCCTGAATGTGAATTAGGGTATATCACATAAATTGTATGTATTTGATGAGAGCATGTGGTGACTCATGGATTTCATGTAGCTAAATCCTGGGTGAATTTCATAAGCGTGCCTAATGATCACATGTCTATGTCATTGAAGAGAATGCTTGTTTCATGTGTGTTTCATCATTGTTAAATAGCTGTGAATGTATTCTGTGTAAAGCACCTACATAGGCATGATTGTCATTCCTACAGATATGATGTGTATGATGAATGATTGTGAAAGGAGATATTTCATTGTGATACCAATAATGATAAACATTTTAAGTTATCATTGGGAAATCACATAAGTATAATTACCCACCTTACATGCCAGTATGAATGATGTGTGATGAATGATTCCTATATGATCACCCATACCAATATGAATGTTCTATAGACTTAGTGAAATGATCATCCATACATATGAATGATGTCTGAGATGAGTGAATTGACCCCACATGCAAAGATGGATATGTTGACTGATACATGAGGAGTTTGAGTGAGTGAGTGAAGTTACAGACTGAGAGAGAGAGAGAGAGAGAGAGAGAGAGAGAGAGAGAGAGAGAGAGAGAGAGAGAGAGAGAGTATAGGCCAACATTCAATCTCAGGATAGCCGGCAACTTTGATGTGTAATGCCATGACTATCACCAGAGAACTGGTTCGGCGTAACCCATAAACTAAATAATAATTTAGTACACTCCGGCGCATAACAACACTTTGTATAAAATATCATTCATGCTATAATCATCTAGTTTTGAGCGCCAAGCACGACACAACCAATATCATACATTATGCATACTACCAGAATCCGTGTTTGTAATTTAAGCAAAATCCCACTTTGTAATTCATGTCACTCCTGTTAACACATATGTTCTAGTGTAATGATAATAATGTACTACAAAGATGATGATGATGACTGTAATGTAATGATAATGATGTAATAATGATTATGATGATATTGTAATGATTTCTAATGTTATAAGCATGAGAATAATGATAATGATTGTAATTACAATGATATAAGGAAACCATGATGATGTTGATGATGATAATAGATATAACATCCATGAGAATGGAAGAAAACTACATAATGTGCTTATATTGTTAATAAGCAAATACTCATTGAAATGGGAACTGATTTTAAAAGCCCTTAATGTATGAGACCCTTTTTCTTGAATAGAAAAAGATGAAGAAGAGAATTAACTAGGTACAGAAGGGGATGGGAAACATAGTTGTCATTTCCAAATCAATCAAGGTATTACATAACCGTAGACCTGACGACAGGCATAGGTGAAGATGAAACTGCACATCTGCTAGTCTAAAACTTAAACACCATATAATAGAAGATGGAATGGAAAATAACCAATTATGTTGTGAATAACTATTTGAGAGCACCAATACTCTTTACCTTCCACTGCTTATTTCCCTAGGATCACAATTCATTTAGGTATTTTCTTTGTGATGTTCTTGAGAAAAATATAGAACATTTCAGTTCTGATGTTTATATTGCTGATATTTTTAGATTTATGATGGATGCTAAAATGTCAGGTAGTGGTCATTATCCAGACCTGACTTTGTGAATGCAGCACTTTGTGAAAGTAGTTGTAGCAGCTTGACTGAATGCAGTAGCCACTTAACTGAGTGAGGCAGCTGAGATAGTGAGGCCAAATACTATTCCACAGCAACTTCCTGCCAATTTTCACCACCTTTCCAGGACAGGTATTAAATATCCTTTTTCCTAGGTATAGGTGGAAGAAACACAGTGAGCCAAAAGATTAAATAAAACCTGGGAGGGGGGTGGGGATAAAAGAACTCTCCGGAATATTCTACACTGACTGAATGCTACAGAGATCCAAGAACTGGATGGGAAACCAACCAGGGTGTACCCTGTTTCTTTCCACAGATTAGGCCAGCAGAAGAGGCCCAATATTTATAATTAAGAACGGATGCAACTCTGAGGACCATGTATGATACAGTGGCACAGCCAGGAGATAGATAATTAGTTAGAGATGAATATGTAAATAATCTGGTAACTGTACTGCATGGATTGTTGTATGTTATTATATGTATATGCAACAACTTCATTTCTATAGATATAATAAATAATGAAAATTACAGGTTATTTTCTCTTTTGAGAGTTCTCTTGTCATGGTAAAATTGTTTTAAGCAATTACCCTAGATTAATTATTTAGTTGGTAGAGGAGAGGCAAGGAACCATCGCTAAGGACATTTGGGATACTCATTAAAAATTTCATTTTTTCCTTGAGGTATTCCTTGGTTCTCCAAAACTCTATTTAATGGTCTCAAATCATTGAGCCAGTAACAACTAAATTAATTTTAACGGACAGGATCACATTGAGAAAGAGGAACTCTGGATCCTTGATCTCTTTGGGGTTGAGCCATCAACTATTTATCCGACAATGTGTAAAGGTGTCCTTTACTATTACATTCCCAATGTGCCCTTAAATGTGTAAAGGTGTCCTTTACTATCACATTCCCAATGTGCCATAAGATGTGTAAAAGTGTCCTTTAATATCACATTCCCAATGTGCCATAAGGTCTGTAAAGGTGTCCATTACTATCATATTCCCAATGTGCGATAAGATGAGTAAAGGTGTCCTTTACAATGACATTCTCAATGTGCCATAAGGTATGTAAAGGTGTCCTGTACTGTCACATTCCCAGTGTGCCCTAAGATGTGTAACAGTGTCCTTGCGACGGGTGACAGCCCATCTGTGGATTTACCCGGAATGTTGGGATGTTAATTCTTGGATCCGTTACTCACTGAAACATGTAACCGGGATTTTAGTGGTCGTCTGCATGAAGAAGGTACGAGGGAGTTTCAAATAAAAACTTTAAAAGTGTGATAGCAATTTTAGTAACCGTGTCATTGCCTTGTAATCTGTCAATATTGTTGTTAAGGATGTCAAGAGGGTTTAGCACGTGGCATTACGGTGCAGACGAACACGGTGAAGCCATAAGGACAGTTTAAAGATGGCTGTACCACTTTTGACATGCTCCAGTGAGGAGCAGCATTTTGTTATCCGTTGTTTGATCAGCGAAAAGGTGAAACCTATAGAAATTCATCCACGAATGAAGGTCCAGTATGGTGATGCATGCCTGTCAGTACAGCAAGTGTATGAGTGGAGTAGGAAGTTTCAAAACGGCGTGACTTTTGTGACAGACTGTTCACGACCCCCCCCCCCCCCCCCCCGGCACATGGAGCAGTGACCAAGGGAATTTTTTCTACAGGAATCCAAGCACTTTATCTGCGATGGTGGACTTGCATTAAATGCAGTGGTGAATACATCAAAACATGATACATCTGTTTCAGAATATATTAAAAAAACCAACAACACACATTTAAGGTGTTCATTTGAAGCCACTTGGCATATCCAACCTCTTAAACAAACACAGACGCGTTGGTTTATCATTTCAGGAACTACATTTTGATAACGAATTAGAACTACTAAACCGGGTATTAATTTTCCCATTCAAATGAGCATGTGAACTTTTACAGCAGTGCAAAAGCTTCTAAAACTTCACCCATTTCAATAATTTCACCCACTTCATATCAGAAATAGACATACGGTTATACAGACTCCAATTGTTCTTATGGCAAGAACCAAATCTGTAGAGATTCCTCTCATAATTTCGCTAGTTTCTCGCTAATGTCATTGTGTCTTACAGAACAAACGTACGTTCTGTCGCCGTCTGCAAATAACTATTTTAATCCCATCTTAAGACGCGCAAATAGGAACAGAAGATTCAGAGCATTGCATCATTGTCCAATAACACTGGCCGCAATTGTTGTATGAATTATTAATCTGTGTGTCGTAACTCCATCCGAGAATTGATGACTCCGTAAGATGGTGGTCATAGAATTAAGATAACAGTGTTGATAAGATTTGTAGACTGAACGTGACACACGGGATATGTAAAAGGTTAATGAGTAATGCGAGTATTGACACGTAGAAAGGTTAGCAAAGCCATTCTGCAGATTGGTAATAATTATTTATACCCAGGGGTGAATGCTCTTTCGCAAATCAGTAACAATTGGGCATGGCATATAAGATATGTATTTCTCAATACCAAGGTCGGCGGTTCGTCATGGACTCCGTCATTCGGTTGAGTTGAGTTGAGTTGAGTTAAGAACCGACATCACTTCACTCAGGGCATTCCCATACATGCTCCGTCCCCTCATTCAACAGCCAGCGAAGAGTCATACTACTAATCGTTCCCACCGCTATCTGATTAAAAGATCTCCTGGTCTTCCCTCTCAGTCATTCGGTTCACGGGGGAAGTTTTTTCGGAGACTCCTTGGGGTGGTCGCTGGAGCTACGGAGTTCCTGCTCTGAGCGACTACTTGAGCAGGTCTCTTTGTGGAAAGAAGGCCAAGACATGTGGGGTAGACCGGTCGCAATGAAGTCGCTCCTCTTGCTTTTATCCCTTTTAGAATTGTCAATACTGATTAGAGTTTGGTTGGTCGGTTGGTTGGTTGGTTTAACGGTTGATTGGATGTTTGGTTGGTCGGTTGGTTGGATGGTTTAACGATTGATTGGATGTTTGGTTGGTCGGTTGGTCGGTTGGTTGGTTGGTGTGACGATTGATTGCATGTTTGGTTAGTGGTTGATTGGTTTATTGAATAGTCAGTTGGTTGGTTGGTTTGACGATTGATGGGATGTTTGTTGTTGGTTGATTGGTTTATTGACTGGTTGGTTGGTTGAGTTGATCATTGATTGGATGTGTGGTTGGTTGGTTGGTTTGACAATTGATTGGATGTTTGGTTGGTGGTTGATTGGTTTATTGACTGGTTGGTTGGTTGGGTTGATTGGGTTGATCAGTGATTGGATGTGTGGTTGGTTGGTTGGTTTGACGATTGATTGGATGTTTGGTTGGTGGTTGATTGGTTTATTGACTGGTTGGTTGGTTGGGTTGATCATTGATTGGATGTGTTGTTGGTTGGTTTATTGTTTGGTTGACTGGTTGGTTGGATATTTGGTTGGTTGGTTGATTGGTTGGTTGACTGGTTTGTTGACTGGATGGTTGGATGTTTGGTTGGTTGGTTGGATGGTTTATTGATTAGTTGATTGTTTGGTTTGTTGGTTTGCGGTTTGGTTGGTTGTTTTGATGTTTTTTTTTCGATGGTTGGTTGGATGATTGATTGGTTGGTTGATTGTTTGGTTTGTTGGTTAGTTGTTTGGTTGTTTAGTTGGTTGTTTTGATGGTTGGTTGGTAGTATGGCTGATTGTTTGAATGGTGGGGTGTTGGTTGTTAGCTGGCTATTGGTTGGTTGGTTGGTTGATTGGTTGGTTAGTTGGATGGTTGGTTGGTTGTTGATTGGGTGGTGGGATGGATGGTTGGTTGGATGGTTGGTAGATGATTGGGTTGTGGGGTGGATGGTTGGTTGGATTGTTTGTTGGTTGATGGGTTGGTGGGTTGGATGATTTATTATTTGGATAGTTGGTATATTTGGTTGATTGGAAGATTGCTTGTTTTGGATGGTTGATTGGTTAAGAGGATTGTTGGTTTATTGAATTGATGGATCGCTATTGGTTGGTTGAATGGTTCGTTCGTTATTTTAATGGTTGGTTGGATGATTGATTGGTTGAGTAGCGCATTGTTGGCTGAAGGTTTGGTTGAATGGTTTCTGATTGGCAGGATGGTTGGTTTGGATGTCTGCTTGTATGGCTGGTTAGGTACAGGGTTGATTGGATGACTAATTGGATGGTTGGTTTGATCATTGGTTGGTTGGTTGGTTGGTTGGTTGTTTTGTTGGTTGGTTGTTTGGATGGTTGGTTGAGTGATTGATTGGTTGGACATTCTAGAATCAAACTTGGGGGGGGGGAGTACGACAGATTCCAGTGGAAAAAAAAAAAGAGTGTAAGGAAAGACGGTGCTTGATAAAACACGCACTGAGAACACCTGAGATTAATATAACTCGAGAACCTATTCAATGGAATCCAAAGAGCAATCGAAATAGAATTAGAACCAAATCACACGGGAAAGAGAACTAGAAACAAAGATTAATAATAAGGAGAGGACATAGATTGGACTGCAGGAGATAGAACGATATAGGAAGTCCTGGTGTGGGTTGTTTGAGAGGTCATGTCCGAAAGGGGATAGATAAATGGGAGCTGCCGCAAGAAGTATAAAATTGTGAACAGCGCGAGAAGGTTCATTAAGAAATGTATTAAAGCAACCCATGCTTCAGACGTGTTGCGGGCAGTGGAAATAAAGCCATAGATGACAACAAAGATCTAATGTTGACAGGCATCATTGTGTTGCGTAAATGCAGAAATTATCAACGGCCAGCTAACATACAAGACAACGTCATAGATGACCACAGAGATCTCATGTTGACAGACATCATTCTCATCTCATCTCATCATGTTCCTCTTGTACCTTGCGGTGTCGAGGTGAAGTATAAACTTCGTGAGAGTGCCCGTGTCAGCAACTTGCTTGCTACAGGTCTTTCAGGACTCCCCTACTTTTGCACCGCACGAAATAACAACTCGTGTCATTTGCAAAAGGAATGCAATTTATTTAGAGCTGGCAATTTATAAGCTCTGCGAGCGGTATGCATCATTGACATTAAACAACATGAATGTAATAAAGTGATAAGAAATGATGCTAGTAATCACAATCTAAATCTAAAGCCTAATATTTAACTATTGCCTAGAAACTTATAGCATTTGTCAAGAACACGTCTACTCTCTAATCGTCTCTAGTCGGGTCTGTCCACACGCTACACATTGCGTGGTCAAGCACGGACGCTGTCCCCTCCGTGCATTAGCGAGTCTTGCGTGCATGGAGTCCCCAGCACGCTGGCTCGTGAACTTGAGTAACCGGGTACTCCACGGTTACTCGTAAGGCCAAACTTCCCAATGACTTGGGGAAGCCCTCGCTCACATGTCCGTAGTGCTCCCTTGGTTGACACAAATGTGTCCCCTGGTGAAGCTATTTATAGCGCTGGTGTGTCTCCTGTCTGGTGTCTCCCCAGTACACCTGTCTTAACTCATATTAACTCTCTAAACCCTTATTGGGGATTCTGACAGGCTCCCCTCCTCTTCGTGAAGTGTTACACCCCTTTAACTCATGTTTGTAACACGCATGGTCACAAAGAAAAATTGGGTGTCCAATTTTGTCAGAGATCCAATAAGTTGTAAATCTCTTGTTTGGGGATAGAATAACTCTTTTCTCCTTTACTCACACTGTTCTATCTTTTCACTCGGCTAATTAAATAGCCCTTGTATCAGTATAGTTGGTTCTATAGATATCTTTGGGAATTTTTTGAACCGGATCCGTTGTCTTATGACTTATGTCCTGGCTTCCGACGTTTGACCCTATGTCTTTTGACATTCACCGTTGACTTATGTCTCGACCTGTCCTCATATTGCCCGAAAATGACAACCCAAATACAAGTTGACTCTGTTATGAGTGCAACGCATGAGCATAAAATGTTCATGTCCCCATTAATATCCCCTCCAACTCATATACATAGAGTTCTACTCTTCACCTTCTCGCTTCCGCTCGTGAAAAGCTATTTCCCAATGTTACATTAAGGTATTTTTAAGAAGTTATTGTGTCCCCTGAATTTAAGTTGTTGTTCTTTGAAATCATTAGTGTGTGCAACTTTTATGTGTTTGTTTTCCTGTTTGTTTGCGTGTTTTCTAATAAACTACAATGTACCCAACTTGCTAACCTGTGTATGCGTTAGTGTATAAAATATGTGTATTACTTCGAGCGCCGTAAATCGGTTTATTGTGGTTACAAATGTTTGTTATTTTTATTTATGACCACAACTCCGCTTTAAGATGTTCAAAGTATATTCCATATCTAATCTATTAAAGTATGGCAGTAACACACATAAAACTTGACAACACATTGGTTACACAGCTGACACAGACAAGTCAAAATAAGACGTTTTGAGCTGTGAAAAAAAAAATTTGCCGCTATCTTTCTCTCACTCTTTCTTTCTTTCCATGTTTACTAATTCTCACATTCTGTCCTCTCATTTATACCTGTTTCATACCTCTTTCAGTCTCTTTCATACTCTCGCTTTGCTAAAACATTCACTCGTCATTAAAATATGTTTCATAGCATCACATAAATGAACATTACATATTTACAATAAATGATTGGCTGAATTATAGAAGCATTCACGCCAAATGACTGTGCGGTTTGTTTGCACGTGTCATGTCTATACAAAATATACACGGTTGTGAGGATGGTTTGTCACCGATCCTGTATTAGTAACTAATATAATTTGGTGTGCTGTTTTAAATTATCCTAAGGGGAAATAATCTAACTAATTAAATTCATTAAAGAGAATTGAGTTAACTACCTTAAATTGTTATTTGGTAAATGAAATGGTTTTAATTCCTAAATGGTTGGGTTAGTTTAGAAATGATATTTTAGATAAATGAATTTATAAATGATTATGATTATGCGGTGATAAACTAATGTAATATCTAACAATTATATTCTTACTATTGGTGTTACATTAAATGGTTTATTAACTAAATGCTGGTGATTTCTATCTACCACATGACATAAATAAAGTTATATTTGCATTTAAACATTTTGCATTCAATTATTCATAGAAAAATGAAGTTATGTGTACTGTTAATAAAATAATAATAATATATATATATATCACAGTTACATTTCTATATCTGATTACACTAACTTAAGTCCTCCTTTCCGGTGTGAAGATGGAGCAATGTTCTTTGTAGACTATACTTATAACATAGTTCATTTCGGCAAAGTCTTATATGCTCTCCTTCCTGGATAGTGTATAAATATAGTTCCCTACTAACTTATGTAGGTTCATAGCTAACACTTCAACGTTAGTATAGCTTATGTGTGTGTCAGCGCATGTTACTTATGCGTCTGTTCGTTTCACTCTTCATAGCACTGTTACTTTCACACAGTTTATATGTTTGGCGATGATAACGCACTTACAGTGTATCTTAATCACCACATACGGCACTGAGTTACCTAACATTTACAGTGTCACTGTTTCTGGTGATCTGTGGTCGATCCCTTCCTGCAAATCAGGTATTTCAATGGTTGACGGTCGACTCAAAATGTCTGCAACAGTGTTCAATCTTCCCTTTAAGTGCTGGATGGTAAATGTATAGTTTTGCAGAATCAAAGCCCACCTGTAGACTCTGTTATTGTGGGGAATGCCAGACTGCATCACAGACAACGGAGAATTGTGGGTTTCGATCACAAACTGTGCTCCTGCCAAAAATCTATGAAATTTCTTAACACAATAGATCAAACTGAGGCCCTCCAATTCTGATGCTGAGTATCTGGATTCAGCAGGGCTAATTTTCCGACTTACGTACATTACTGGGTGGAACTTCCCTTCGTAGAACTGCCCTAGTACCCCAGATATGGAGATAGCACTCGCATCTGTACGTAAAAAATAGGTAAGTTTTGGATTAGGCATACGAAGGATAGGTGGAACGCTAAAAAGGTATTTCAATTTTGATAACGCGCTAATTAATCCTGCATCTTGTACAGATAATTTAGCTGAAGCTTTTAAGATGTTAGAAAAAAACACTGGTGATTTCCGCCAGATTAGGAATAAATTTACTATAGTAGTTTACCAGACCCAGTAAACTCCGGACCTGTTTCTTGGTCGTCGGCATTGTCAAATTCAGAATCTTGGTGACGATTCTGTCATCTGTTCTTAATTGGCCCCTGCAGATGGTATGACCTAGGAAGTCAATTTGTTCCATGCCCAACTCTACTTTGGTCGTCTTGACTGTCAGCCCAAATACTCGCAACCTGTCGAAGACTTGTCGTAGTTTCAGTAGGTGTGATATCCAGTCTTCCGTATGAATACATATGTCATCTATATATGTAGCAATATTGGTCATTCCATGGAGAAGATCCCTAGTTAGACGGACGAAAGTTGCTGGAGCGTTACGAAGGCCAAAAGGAAGAAAGCGCCACTCATATAGCCCTAAAGGAGTGGAGAAAGCTGTTAAATGAATCGAATTTATTTCCATCGGGACCTGCCAATAACCTTTCGTGAGGTCAAGCTTACTAAATATGCGAGATGTAGACATGTCCAAGATCAAATCCTCGCATGCTGGGATCGGTTCAGCATCAATTTTGGTTATTTTGTTTAAACGTCTATAATCGACGCAGAGTCGAATAGTTGAGTCCTTTTTGGCGACAAGGACAATAGGAAAAGAATACTCTGACTGAGATTTCTGGATAATTCCGCTCGACTCAAGAGATAGTAGTTCTTTGTCGAGATTCGACCTATAGTTTAAAGGGATAGAATAAGGTCGACACTTGATTGGAGTGTTGTCAGTCAGAATAATAGAATGTTCTATTCTGTCTGTCTTTCCTGGGATGTCGGAGAAAATGTCTCTGTATTCCGTCACTAACTCTATCATCTGTCGTCGTTGATCGTCTGTAAGTTTAGTTTCTATCTTTATGCTGTCAATGGTCTTAGTCGTGTCTACAGTAGGGACTGGTAATTCCATCTCGTCTTCGTCTGTCTCGTTCAATACTGTTGTGGTACTAGCTCCGTGTGCTGTTACCTGGCTAAGTGTGTTTGCGTTGTCGCTGTCGTGTGTCGCCCTACCTAGTGAAGTTGTGTTGTGTACGTCTGTCGTCCGATTACTTGGTGTTGGTGCATCTTGTTCGTCTGTCTGTTGTTCTTGTCGTGAAAAGTATGGTTTCAGCATGTTGAAATGAAATATATTTAATTTTCCTTTTATCGATATCTCATAATCCACATCTGATATTTTACGTTCAACGTTGAATGGCCCTTGTCAAGATGTTAGTAACAAATTACGTTTATCAGGTAGTAGAAGCAAAACCTTCTGATTTGGTTCAAGGTGTATAGTTTTAGCACCTTTATTTGCATAGTCGCGGTACATCTGTCCTTTCCTCTCCAAAGATGCCTTGGCTATCACACACGCTTTCATTATTCTATCGCGTGTCTCCGTTTCCATCTCATATGGTGTTACTGCTGTTGGATTGTCTGGTAAGCTAGTAATTAGCTGATGGTAAATGGTTAGGGGTCCTCGAGGGTTCGCGCCATAAACTAACTCAAAAGGTGAGAAACCTGTACTCGAGTGCGGAATTTCTCTATGGGCAAATAGCACTGCTGGCAATAGTGTGTCCCAATCAGATGGGTTCTCCGCTGTTACTTTAGCCATAATGTGTTTGAGATCCCCGTTAATTTTTTCTATGATCCCGTTGCTCATTGGGTGGTACGGGGTACAGAAATGCTGCTCTACTCCTAACAATTTTGTTAAGGCTTGCGTAGCAGCCGAAACAAACTGCGTTCCCCGATCTGATAAGATAGATCGTGGGAAGCCAAAGCGAGAAAATAGGTGCAAAAATACATTTGCCACATCTTTGGAGGTGATGTATTTCAGTGGAATAGCTTCGATCCACCTGGTGCATAGATCCACGAGAGTAAGTATAAATCGGTTTCCTTTGCTTGACACCTGATTTAGGGGTCCAACAATATCGACCGCTACACACTCAAATGGTCTAGATGCTAATAATGACCGTTGAACTTCGGCCGTCACATGCTTTCCCTTTCGTACAAGATGTTGACAAATAGTACACAAACGACAGAAAAATTTTATGTCAGAACAGAATTTAGGCCAGTAAAAGTGTGACAGAATTCTGGCTCGCGTTTTATCATAGGCCAAATGTCCAGCAAACGGTGACTCATGGGCGATCTTTAGCACATTTTGTCGGTATGTTACAGGTAACACCGTCTGCTGAATTTCATGGTTATTATTTGTGTAATAACGCATGAGAATTCCGTTATGTTTTCTAAAGTACCAAGATGCATTTTTAGTCACTTTCGCTCGTTCACCCAACAATTTAAAACAAGGTGCGATAGTTTGGTCGGTGCTTTGTGCCTCGATAAATTTCTGTCGAGTAGTGTTGGTATCTGCACCACTTGGTGTTAATAGCTGTAGCATTTCATTTTGTAAGTCAGTATAGTGTGTTTGTGTATCTGACCTTGTTACAGCGTTAGTCATGTATGTATGTTTCCAGGCTCTTATGTCGTCGTTTGTACATTGTTTCAATGAATCTAGGCATCCTAAAATGAGATCCGTGCATGGATCTTGCAGGATTTCGCACGTAAATGTGCCGGTAAGGAACGGGGTATTGATATGTGCTTTTGCCAGTGGGTATTTCTCAATGGTTCCAGAGAAAGTACGGCATTTGACAAATTCACCCGTGTAATCTTCTTGTCTAACAAGTTCTTTCCTTAAACCCAGTAGAGTGCTTCCGCTATCAATTAAACATTGGCATGGTTGATCATTGACCAGTGCATCGTAGAACTTAAGTTTACCTCTGGAGGCACTCGCTGCGTTAGCATCTTCACTGGAACATGGTATTACGTGCCCACATTTCAATTTACCATCCGCATGAAACTGGTGGCATACGTCACATTTCTTAAAGTCTAATATGATTGTTACTACTGCTACACTCTCACATTCACTCGTTGGTAACACATTCACAAGTTCCGGATCAATGTCACTCTCATCGTCTGATGATGTATCGATGAGTGCTGCATTATTTGCCTTCATTTGTTGCCTACCAATACATTTATTACTATAATGGCCATAACTGGAACAAAAGTAACATTTAACAGCACGTTTAAATGACGTTCTTCTGCTTTCTTGCTTCTTAACGCTGCTTCTAAGTGTGACGGATATGCCGGGTTCTTATCACACATAGAGTAGCTAGGATGAAAAAGACTACAATATCCACATCGAGGTGGCTTCTGGTATGATTTATCTTTCTTACGGTAATCTTTCTGATTGTAAGATCTATCCGGTACTTTGTTTGCAAAAGCAGTGATTTCTGTATCATGTGTTGTAGATTTAAATATGTCCCGATTAGATGAAAAATATGCTGACCCCCGTTTCTCTAACTGCTGAATGGATTCAATATCTGACTGTTGTAGAAACTTCGCAAAAGGGGTAGGGACGGTCGATATTACTTTGTCCATTACCATAAGATCTTCTAATTTGTCATAGTTGTTACCCACTTTCGCCGCTCTAGTCCACTTTTTAAATGTGCTCTGCACGTTAGAGGTGTAGTCTAAGAAGGTTTCAGTTGCTTTTGGCTTAATTTGAGAGAACTGAGTTTGGTACCCAGTGGCGTCTAAAAGAAAGTGTTGCATTATCCTATCGTGAATGTACTGATAATTGTTCCTTAGCACTGTAGGTATGGATTCTATTACTTTTAACGGCTCACCACTGAGGTTTCTCATGTAGATCATTGCCCAGTCATCCAAAGGTATTTTCTGTGTCTTTAGCTGGAATTCTATGTTCTCAGTCCATGCGCTAATTGAATCCCCTACACTGTATGGTTTGATAAGGCCTTTATACTTACTAAATTTGTTCTGTTCTTCTTGGCTCTTTTGTTTGGTAGAGGCTATCTGTATGTTTGAATCTACCTCCATTTCCTTCATCTTTAATTTAGTTTCTGAGTCTACTTGTATCTGCTTTTGTTTGGTAGCTTCCTCAACCTCTTTCATTTCTTTTTGATGTTGCCTTTCTAATGCTCTTTCGTTAATTATAATTAACTTCTTAAGAACTCACCACACGTGTTCAACAAGTCGATTTACCAACTCTGCTTCTGGGAAAAAGACTCACACTAATCTAAGATTTAAAATAAATTAAATATGGTGTTTACCTTATTTATCAGAATGACTTCAACATGTCGACACGTTTCTTTCTGTTTCTTCTCTATGTCGAGCTATTTCTTCTTTATATTTTTGATCCGCCCACTTCTCTAACTTTTCTCCAGTGTGGCCCATATCTTTGCCTGCCTGGATACACTCACTAAGTGACGCCATTTTGTGGCTTAATGTTAGTTCAAAATGATATCACAATAATATTCACACAATGGTTTGTAATTATGTGTTAGTAAATATACATCTTTACTGAAAAAGAAGATGCATGATTAATTTAGAGCATATCAAAATATTCTGAAAATATACTCATCTAATTCTTTGGAAAATACGGTTCTTGGGATGTTCCACCGCTGTCTTCCACACTCAAATGATTGACTTGATAACACAATGGATGTTTCTGTTTAGTAGAGCATCAAAAATTAGACACACGCATATGTTGTAAATACAAATTTATCTTTCATGCGAATGATGAATGAAAACATGTGGTAGATAATGATAAATGGTATAATAAATGAATGATATGATAGTCTGAATGATTGTCATGATTCGTAAGATGATTCGTCGTATGACAGTCGATGTCGTCTTGTCTTCACTTTCTGACTAGTTGGTTATAACTTCGTTCTAGGCTTCTGTTCAGTAGCTAATCTATTTACTGAATATGAAGAATGGTGACATTGATGGCTGTATCACACAAAATGAAATGTACAAGATGGTTAGCTTGATAATATTCACTGATGATTGTATACATTTTCATTAATTTCCGTAGAATAACACACTTTCATAATTTACTTTTGCTTCATTGTGGTTCAAGCTCCACAAATGGTATGATCGTAATAATTCACACGAGAAAATTATTTCTGCCATATATGCAAACAAATTTACATTACTTTCAAATATTTTAACACAGCAATGATGTTGAATCGTGCTTGTTACGTTGGATCAGAACTTTCTGATACCAATTGCCTGTTGACGTTTGTTCAGTGGCTTCTGACACCAATTGCCTGTTGACGTTGGTTCAGTGGCTTCTGACACCAATTGGGGTCCTGCCTGTCAGCAACTTGCTTGCTACAGGTCTTTCAGGACTCCCCTACTTTTGCACCGCACGAAATAACAACTCGTGTCATTTGCAAAAGGAATGCAATTTATTTAGAGCTGGCAATTTATAAGCTATGCGAGCGGTATGCATCATTGACATTAAACAACATGAATGTAATGAAGTGATGAGAAATGATGCTAGTAATCACAATCTAAATCTAAAGCCTAATATTTAACTATTGCCTAGAAACTTATAGCATTTGTCAAGAACACGTCTACTCTCTAATCGTCTCCAGTCGGGTCTGTCCACACGCTACACATTGCGTGGTCAAGCACGGACGCTGTCCCCTCCGTGCATTAGCGAGTCTTGCGTGCATGGAGTCCCCAGCACGCTGGCTCGTGAACTTGAGTAACCGGGTACTCCACGGTTACTCGTAAGGCCAAACTTCCCAATGACTTGGGGAAGCCCTCGCTCACATGTCCGTAGTGCTCCCTTGGTTGACACAAATGTGTCCCCTGGTGAAGCTATTTATAGCGCTGGTGTGTCTCCTGTCTAGTGTCTCCCCAGTACACTGGTCTTAACTCCTATTAACTCTCTAAACCCTTATTGGGGATTCTGACAGCACGATTATGGGCTTCATATATCGATATTCCCATGGAATCTGCTATTCCCTCCGTCCAACGTTTACGTGGTCGGCCTCTTCCTCTGTTTCCATCTGGTCTGTACATCATTGCTTGTTGTGGCATGCTGTTGACTGGTAACCTACTTGCATGGCCGAACCATTTGACTTGCTGCTTTCTAATAAAATCTAGTGCTGCTTTAACCCCCACTTTAGTCCTGATTTCTTCATTTCTGATCTTATCTCTTCTTGATACGTTGAGTATTCTTCTCAGGAACCTCATTTCTGTTGTTATGATTTTTCTTTTCTCTTTTTCTGTCATTGTCCAGGTTTGGCATTGGTAGCATAGAGTTGGTAGGAAGATTGTATTGTAAAGTGCTTTCTTAGTAGTTACTGATACATGTTTGTTCTTTAGTATTGGTGCCATTTGTCCAATGAGTTGATTTGCCTTATTGCACCTACTTTTGATCTCGTCTTCTGATCTGCCATTTGATGATATTATACTTCCCAGGTACTTGAAACTCTTCACTTGTTTCAAGGGATGTTCGTTTAGGTGAATTGTTGTTGGTTGTTCTTCTTTAGTTATAGTCATTACCTCTGGTTTGCTTGTGCTAATTTTCATGTTATGTTACCTACACATTTCGTTTAGACTATTCATGTGGTCTTGTAATTCAGCTTCTGATTTTGCTATTAGTGCTTGGTCGTCCGCAAACAGGAGTTCTCTAATGGTTAGATTTGCAGTTGGTTCTTCTTCTGTGTTCTCATCATGTGGTATTCTTGCTATCTCTACTTGGCTGGTTTCTTTACATATGTTGTCTATATATGTTATGAACAAGAGAGGGGACAGGACACAACCTTGTCGTACTCCAGATCTTATGGTGAAGGGTTCTGAGTGTCCTCCAGTTGCTTTCACCATGCATTCACTGTTGTTGTATAAACTTCTACATAGGTTTGTTAGATGTGTACTCACTCCATATTGTTTAAGGATTTGCCACAACTTGTTTCTATCTACTCTATCGAATGCCTTTTCTTGGTCGACAAAGGCTAAGTAGAGTGTTTCATTGTATTCGATTGATTTTTCTATAAGTTGTCTAAGAGCAAAAATTGCATCTGTGCATCCTTTGTCTTTCCTAAATCCAAGTTGTGTTTCGCTTAGCTGGGGTTCTAAAGTAGTTCGTAATCTTTTTTCAAGAATTTTGCAAATTATTTTCCCAGTATGACTCAACAGTGAAATGCCTCTGTATTGTGTGCAGTCTCTGTTGCTGCCTTTGTTTTTCCAAATTGGGATAATTATGGCATTTCCCCAATCTCGTGGTGTCTGTTGTTCTACCCAAACATGATTGAATAGTCTATGTAGCCAAGCTGTTGCTACTTCTCTTGCTGCTTTAATTAGTTCATTTGGTATTTATCCTGTCCTGGTGATTTGTTCAATGGGGCGAATCTCATGGCTTCTATAATTTCTTCTTTTAGTATGTCTGGTTCTAGTTCTTCGTTGACATCTGTATAGGTACTATTGAAACCACAGACGTTTATTGTGCCTATTTTTTGAGTCGCTAATCTATCTCTTAGTCCATTAACATTGCCGGGTCGATATCCGTTTGGGTCAGTCCGTTTATACTTCTTAGTTTTTCTACGAGCAGTATGAAGATCCCCTGCCGGCTTGCTAGGCCAGTCGCAGGTTTAGGACACAAATCTGACCACAGGGAGTCCATCCCCTATGGCGAGCCATAGCCCCGTTAGCCCATGACCTCGCGGTCATAGTTGCCCGGTCTGCACCACGTGGAGGTGGGGGTTGACTTGTGTAGTCTGCGGGTCATCGGCAGGCTACTAATTTTTGCTCTTCACCCCTCCTGGGAGGGGCTAGCCGATCCTAACCCTGCTGGCTGCAGGGCAAGGCGCATTCCACACCTTACAGACATCATTATGTTGTGTTATTAAAGAAATTCCCAACGGCCAGCGAACATACAAGACAACGTCATAGATGATCACAAAGACGTCATGTTGACATGCAACAACGTGTTATGTAACTACAACAATTGTCAACAGCCAGCTAACATACTTGCTTGCTTGCGTTCGCCGGCTGTGAACTCCAGCGTGAAGTCCTATATGTCGGATGAAGACATCCTGTTATCCTGGTGATTCCTCGCCGCGCAGGCAGATACTCTCCGACTTCGGAAGAATCAGCGATCCTTCTACGTTAGCCAGGACCCCGAAGGGACCTATTGCCCAGGACGCACGACTAGGACGTGTTAGTAGTTCTTGGCCAGTATAGAACCTGGACCTGGTGCCTTGGAAACACCCCTGCGTCCCACTAACATACATGACGCGTGCTCCTCTACAGACGCCAACATTTAAACGAATCGATTAATCCACACACTGACAACTCCATAACTCTGAGCGTAATCCCTGCTGAATGTACTATATGGTCGTTTCCAACCAAATTGCTGTGGGAATGTGAATCATATGACCGTCACATTTTTGTAGACCTGAATTCTCATAAGAATATGTGATCAGTATTTCTATCAGGTAGCGAATGACGAGAGCGAGCGTGGAACCTTTGTCTTACCGCGCTCATGACAATGTCAGCGTAGAGTCCTTACCGTTACACAGACGCGACCGCTTTGTTGTTCTCTTCTTCATAAATTCTCCAAAATCCAGCATTCATGAACTGACATAATGTCAGTGTATAGTGTATTTATATCCCCCATTTCGCAGACTTCACTGATCTATCTGTCAATGCGATAATCCACTAATAACGACAGTTACCTGAACAGGCGGTCATTATTCTATTCTGCCATTATCCCTACTTCGTTCAACTTCAGAAGAGAAGTTATATTAACCCATCGCCCGACTCAGATTAATAATCTCATGACCGAGTCAGCCACAGTTCGGACATTAATTTGAAAGGAATTGTTGACCAAAGAGACTGTTGGCGGTCATGGTGTGGAAACAAATACAAGTAGCTCTTTCTGTGGCTGCGAGGTTATCCTGCTGGCTGCAGCATTTAGACAACCGGCTCCATGCCGCCTTTCCTCGGCTTGGATGATCCGTCCATCCGTCCATCTCATTCAACGATCCCTATCATCTCATCCGGTTATCGTTCTTCCGTCATTAAGCATTGCATTTTACGTCATAAATCGATGTCATCAAATGTATTTACTTAAGTTAATTACATCTGTTTCACAGGACGTCGCAATGAACCCCAGCACTTCTTGGCTCGTAATGATTTACTAGGCAATGTTAACGTTCAGGAGGTTAACATCGCTTTCTGAACGACTGACGCCTATACCACCGAAATTAACGAAATGCAGTCTGTTTTCAAATCGTCTACATCTGATTTCTAAATCTCGATTGGTATGTCAGAGAACTGTGAAACTCGTCCACTGCCCATGGGCCACAGCGCCGGTTTAAATATTACATGTCCCCTGCAGGATGTAGCAATCAACCTCGGGTCAATATTCTAGGTAGTTTTACATTCAGTAGTTTGCCAATGCTTTCTGAACGAGAAGTAAACATAAGTCTAAATGACCAGTGGAGGGAATGAACCCGCTATCCACCATCAGCGCATATAAAGTTTAAGAGCATGTATTGTTACCTTTTTCCGCTATGCTGTCCTCTGTTTGCTTCTTTTTTTTTCTTCTTTTTTTTTGGTTTTATTTGCATATCCTATTTACAGAACATCGCTGTCAACACCAGCATTTTACTGCTGTTCTTAATGTCTTGGCAAGTTTACGTTCAGTAGTTTGCCATTGCTGTCTGAACGACGTTAAAACCTAGCGTGACACTGTCTGCGTTTCTTTTCTAGTGTACGAAGGTGTTACATATATAGAACCTGTACTGTTGTATGGATGTGAAGTTTGCACAATGAGTAAACACGCTGAAAGACATCTGATGGCTGTGGAAATGTGGTTTCTGATGAGAATGCAAAGGACAGACAGAAAAACCAATGACCAAAACCGACAAGAAACAAATGAAAATAGTACACTGATTAGAGAAATTAGACACAGACAGTCAATATTTTTGGACATGTTATGAGAAGAAATAAATTGGAGAACTTAGTGACAAGTGGAAAGATCGATAGGAAGAGAACAAGAGGAAGACAGAGAAGTAATTACCTCGATGGCTCGACCATGTGGTATGGTCGAGACAAGAACACTGAGCTGATTCACGACTTTGGTGATTGAGTGACATGGCGAATCATGATCGCCCACGCTTACCGGCATGGCACATGATGGTTGGATGGATGGATACGGAAATATTTGTCGGGATCCCGCGAGGTCATTAGGCCTAAAGACTTATTAGGTGCTAGACCCATATTTTTATTGATCAATCAACAATCTATACATGATGTGGTCAAAATCACTCGTGGCGCTTTTACTTCCCAAAACATTTACTGGTACCATGTTAGGTTCAGTGGAACAAGAAGGTCCATTCTATTTTAAAAGGCCTCCCTGATGAGGTTCCAATCCTTGACCGGGACGGCAGACGGAGCGTCTAGCCAACATCTACCACGACTGGCTTTGATGATAATCACACCTGACTTTTACTAACACGAAAACTTACGTGTATTCACCTGACCTTTACTAACAAGAAAACTGACGTGAGTGCACTTGACTTTTACTAACACGTAAACTAACGTGCATGCGCTTGACTTTTACTAACACGTAAACTGACGTGTATTCACCTGACGTTTACTAACACAAAAACTGATGTGTATTCACCTGACGTTTACTAACACAAAAACTGATGTGTATTCACCTGACTTTTACTAACACGTAATCTGATGTGTATTCACCTGACTTTTACTAACACGTAAACTGACGTGCCTGCACTTGGCTTTACTAACACAAAAACTGACGTTTATTCACCTGACTTTTACTAATACGAAAACTGACGTGTATGCCCTGATGTTTCTAACACGTAAATTGATCTCATGTGCTATATCTAAAGGATATTTGAGCCTGTATAATTTGTTTTTTTTTTTAAACACGCAAACAATTACTATCAATCGCATTCAGAAAAAGAGTGAGGAAGTGTTACATTGAACATGTTATATGCACGTGAAACATGGACAACTAGTAGTAAAGCTCAGAAACATATCATGGCAGTGGCAATGTGCTTTCTTAGGAAACTGCAATGAAAAACGAATGAGACAGTTCGACAAGAAACAACTGAATGATATGGGAAATTAGACGTAGAGAGTCCAGATGTTTTGGGGCACGTTATGATGAAAAAAATCGATGGTAAAATAGCAAGAGGAAAGCAGAGAGATAAATACATTGACGGCCTGGCTACATGGCATATTCGGGAAAAAACACAATTCTGACTCAAGACTGTTAATAGTGTCATATACTCCTGTGCTTATCGACACGACACATGTTGATAATGATATTATGAGAAAATAAACTCTTGGATACATGACACATTTTTGGCAAATATACCCGCCTCGGTGCACCATACCCAAACTGTCACTATAACAACCACTCCTTTCCAGCCCCTCACCCCACGTTAAATTCACACGGAACTTAACGATTAAGTTCTAAAAACACCCAACGCATGTTGCAGTGTCTAGGTGTTGCACTTCTTTCTTGTTCTTCGTCCCCGGTCCAGGTTTTGACGCAAACAAACTGAACGCACTTACCTACACATTAAGTAAAGGTCAAGGGGCACTTAAGTTGTTCTGGGTGAGCGCTGTTAGACTAAGGTGAGCTGTATTCAGGATTTCAGAGTACGCGATGTTCGATATGTTTCTTACTGCGGATGCTGTGTTGCTTGTATATTGAAAACAGAGTCTGCTATTACTGTCGGTGTTATTTTGCTCCTTTATTGAAAACAGTTTGCTATTACTATTGGTGTTATTTTGCTCCTGTATTGAAAACTGAGTGCCGGCTGCCTGGCCGAGGGGTTAGCAGCTTTCTCCGTTAATCCCGAATACTCTCGTGGTCAACGTGAGCGGACGAGAATTAGAAGTGGTTCGAGTTAAGCTAGTGACTTATGAGAGTATGGAGCCGGTCGCTCAGAAAGTCGTGGCGTGCTGATGAGCGTAATCTAGCCTAGGAATCAACATACAGCTGAAAGATGCTGGTGTTGACCGCAATATCCTGAAACAGGATGGAAACGCGGGGAAAAAAAATTGAAAACTTAGTCTTCTATTACTGTTGGTGTTATTTTACTCATGTATTGAAAACAGTGTGTGTGTGTGTGTGTGTGTGTATGTGTGTGTGTTGGTGTTATTTTACTCATGTATTGAAAACAGTGTGTGTGTGTGTGTGTGTGTGTATGTGTGTGCGTGCGTGCGTACGTTCGTGCATGCGTGTGTGTGTGTGAGTTCCCAATTTATGTGGACATGTTTGTTTTAGTTCGTCAAGGAACACTTTCTTTGTACACGGCTATCTCCATAAGTTCCCCAATCTTCTCATTTAGCTCAGACAAGGAGAATCTCAACACAGTACACTAATTAGATGGCACCGGCGAAGAATTAATTGTGTATTTAACAGAATCACACAGGTTATATATTTTTCTGTTGGTAGCTATTTTAGTTTGGAAACTTTGCCTGGGCAGTGACTCAAACGGCCTGCATTTTCCTATTTGTAAATTCTGAGAAATGGATAAGGTGCGCAACCTTTTTCTCCGAGTTCATCACCCTTGTATGAGAAAATGAGACATCTGATCTACTACCAAAGATCGTGTGTGTGTGTGTGTGTGTGTGTGTGTGTGTGTGTGTGTGTGTGTGTGTGTGGGGGGGGGGGGGAAGATGATGTTTCTTATTTGTGTGAAAATGAATAGTTAACACCGTCAGCCTAACCAGGTCTGCTGGAGCCCGATGTGACGTCAAGACCTGTGATCTACTCTGGACAACTGTAGATACAGGTGTATAGGTAGTGTACTAGGGGGCTTTAAATGAAAACCTTAAATGTTTTTTTTGTTTTGTTTTGTTTTGTGTGTGAATGTATTCCGAAAAAGTAAAAAAATACATGTATCGTGTTTAGATGTATACACCACTAAGCTCAATACAAGTCCTCCAGCGCCGATAAAGTGCTTCGATTGCTGTCAAATAAAATGCTCTTTGTCGCATGTGTAACCACTCATGCACCATCAGCTGTATCTCTTCACGAGAACGAAACGTTTTGAAACTTCCTACTCCACCTATACACTTGCTAGACTGATAAGCATGCAGGACCATACAGGACCTTCATTCTGCGATTTCTATAGGTTTAACCCCTTCCCTGATTAAAACAAAATAACGGATAACACAACGTTGCTACTCTTCAGTGCATTTCAAAAGTATGGCGGTCATCTTTAAACTGCCATTGTGACATCACCATCTTTGTCTGCACCGTGATGTCACGTAATTAACACTCCTTACATCCTTAACAACAATACTTATGGGTACAAGACAATGGCATGGTTATTGTAATTTGTATAACACTTTTAAGATCTTTCTTTGAAGCCCTCTCGCATATATAAAGTACAATAGGTAATTCACATATACAATCAGTCAATCAATCGTGTGCCATGCCAGAAAGCGTGGGCGGTCATGTCTCGACATTTTACTCGATCACCAGAGTCGTGGATCATCTTAATGTTCCTGTCTCGATCATGCCATGTGGCCAAGCCATCCAGGTATTTACTTCTCGGTCTTCCTCTTGGTCTGTTCCCTTCGATTTTGCCAGTTGTCACCAATATCTCCAATTTATTTCTTCTCATATCATTTCCAAAAAAACTTTGACTGTCTACGTCTAATTTCTTTAATCAGTGTACGATTTTCATTTATCTCCTGTAGTACTTGGTCATTTGTTTTTCTGTCTGTCCATGGTATTCTTTGCATTGTCCTCAGAAACCATATTTCGGCGGCCATTAGATGCTTTTTTCAGCTTGACTGCTCAATGTCCAAGTTGCACATCCATACAAAAGAACAGGCTCTATGTAGCACCTCAACACTCTTTTTCTCTTTTAAATTGACATTTTTGTTTGTTGTGTGGTCAGTATGTCTTTCATCTTGCTAAAGGCTACTTTCGCCATGACGATTCTTGTTCTAATCTCTTCAAGGCATCTCCCATCAGATGTTATGACATTTCCGAGATAATTGTACCGATTCACTTGTTGAATATTCCCATTTACTTGTATATTACATTGTGGTATTTGGTTCTTTCTAGTGACGACCATAATCTGTGTCTTTTTACAATTTATTCTAGCCCCAGTTGTTCACTGTGTGCAACAACCGCATCTACTAATTGTTGCGGATCCTGCTCATTGTCTGCAGTAAATACTGTATCTTCTGCATATCTAATGTTATTGATATTTCGTCCTCCAATGCTGATTCCATTTATATCTTCTTTATTTCTCAAAATATTTTTACTGTATAGGGAAAAAAGATCTGGAGACATTACACATCCCCGTCTAACACCTCTCTTAATAGGCTGATATTGTCCCACTTCATTATCAGTCCTTATGGCAGCTTGTTGTTTCCAATATATGTGTTTTATAAGTCTAATGTTTTTCCTATCAATTTGTAGATCTGCAAGCCTATCTACTATGTTGAAATGTCTTACTTTATCGAAAGCCTTAGTGTAGTCAATAAAGCAAAGATGTATATCTTTGTTTATTTCTATAGAACGTTCAATAACTGATCGCAGCATATACACAGCATTTACTGTACCCTTTCCATCCACAAACCCACATTGTTCTTCCCCTATTTCAGAGTTTATTTTCTTCCTCACTCTTTGCGTGATAATTCGTAGCAAAATCTTCGTGATGTGAATTATTATACTAATTGTTCTATGTTGATCATATTTCAGGGCTATTTCTATTAGCTCCAATGTTGTTGTTTTTTTTGCATGTCCAATGATATCCCTTATTTAGCCACTACGGTACAGATTGCCGCATTTTAACGGAAATATATTTGCGGTTTTGTTCGGCAACTATTTTTTGTGTCTCCGATGTAAGTAAGTTTAGAGTACTCGTGATGTTATATTTCTCGAATATTTCAAGTTCCCGTTAAAAAGAGACCGATTACTTTATATAGTTTCTCCCTCCTCGGTTTACGTGTGTACATCTCGTGTTTCTGAAATTCGTTTTCTACACAGAGATACAAAGTGACTTTTTCAGACGTAAGTAGACTCGCAAATCACGTTGTATGTAGATGTATTTGTTTGTTCTATATGTGTTATTAGATGTATCGTCCATTATTATGCAAATCTTGTCATTTTCGACTATTAAGGACGGGATGGTCATCCCAAACTAAAATGATGAAAATTGCATGTTTTGGTGTGATATTTCAACGGCCGGAAATAGCCGCTTCCTTGTCAGCTATGACTATTTAATATTGTTATGGAATATTCACAGCGATTTGCATGCCAATGAATGTATGATTGCATTCACCGTCAAATTTAGTATTTGTGTATAAATTTTCATCACTCTGCATGGGCCGGGTCATTGATAATTTTTCATCTTTCTAACGGAACATCTTTTGTCAAAATGCATCTATCTACGCAGGCTGACAAAACTCGCCGCGTGCAGTACACGAGCGGTCTGACGTCACACAGATGACGTGAAGATATATATATGTGTGTGCGTGAGTGTATATATAAACCGGCAGAGTTATTTTTCCTTGAGTTAGACAGGTCAGGTGTTAATCTCCCTTGGCGACAGTGTAAACCGATAGTTGTTTGAGTGTGTAGGTAGGGTCACAAAAAGTGAAAGGTCAAAATCGTTTTTATTGTATATGTCCCTTTTAACTGATAAACTTACACACAAACATTAATATCTTGGCTTAAAATTGACCTACAGACTTGAATAAGGTACCGTTGGACTTGTTTTTTTTTTTTTTTTTTTTTTTGTTTTTTTTCAAGAGCTATCAAACTATGCAGGTAATATAATTGAAAAGCAATTTAGAAAAAGTTACTAAAGTGGCTACCCTTATTCACCATCAATTATTAACTTCACCAAAGTGTATATATGGTAACCCGTAACCACATATACAACACAATAAGTAATACACATATACAACGCACAGGTAAGGCACATATACAACATAAAGGTAATTCACATATACAACACATAGGTAATACACACACAAAACATAGCTAATTCACATATACAACACGTAAGTAATACATATATACAAAGCGTAAGTAATACATATATACAACATAACGGTAATACACATATACAACACAAAGGTAATACACATATACAACACATAGGTAATACACATATACAACACAAAGGTAATACATATATACAACATAAAGGTAAAACACATATACAACATAAGGTAATTCACATATACAACACATAGGTAATACACATATACAACACAAAGGTAATATACATATACAACACAAAAGTAATACACATATACAACACACAGGTAATACACATATACAACACACAGGTAATACACATATACAACATAAAGGTAATATACATATGCAAAACGTAGGTAATATACATATACAACACAAAGGTAATACACATATACAACACAAAGGTAATACACATATGCAACACATAGGTAATACACATTTACAACACAAAGGTAATACACATATACAACATAAAGGTAATTCACATTTACAACACATAGCTAATTCACATATACAACATATAAGTAATGCTTATATACAACATAGGTAACATATATACAACATATATACAACATATATTACAACATATATTACAACATAGGTAATACACATATACAACACAAAGGTAATACACATATACAACACACAGGTAATACACATATACAAAATAAAGGTAATTCACATATACAACACATAGGTAATACACATATACACCACAAAGTTAATACACATATACAACACAGAGGTAATACACATATGCAACACATAGGTAATACACATATACAACACAAAGGCAATACACATATACAACATAAAGGTAATTCACATTAACAACACATAGCTAATTCACATATACAACACATAAGTAATGCATATATGCAACACGTAAGTAATACATTTATACAACACATAGGTAATACACATATATAACATATAGGTATTACACATATACATATGTCTAGTCACATTAAAGAAAAAATTACATGGACTAATGGTTTTATTTGAATGTCCAGATTACTATTTTTGGCTGTCCAATGATATCCCTTATTCATCATCAATTATTAACTGCACTAAAGTGTATATATGTTAAGCCGTAACCACTTGCATACATGCACATATAATTGCATGTATATACAACATGCACCAGAATTCACATATACGCCATTACACACAGACATATATAGAACGTACTTAGTGATCATGATTGTGTCTACAAACTTCTCCATATAACTCCATCTTCCCTTGTCTGTTTACACAATCCTCCGCTTGTTTGATTTATTACACGTCCATTGTCACCTGCACGGAAGTGACTGCTAGGGCCAGCCAGCCATCTTCCGCTATGTCGTCACTTCCGCATCTCGTTGACGCGAGATTTTGGCCGAGATATAATCTACCATTAACAACGAGTCGTGCCGCCGGCGGGGACGGAAGTGTTAGAAAGTCACGTGCTCAAAGTCGGCCATGATGAATGATGTTATGACAGTCACGTGTACAGATCATTGGCGGATGTCCGAGTTGGTGCATTCACTTAAGGAAATTATTTGGCTGGGAGAGTTTGTGGTGTAATTTATGTAGATGAGCCTTCGACATGTGAAGTCCCACCTGTTTGACAGTTGTGCTATAGTGGTGGAGTGGCTTGGAGATGGAAATAGAGTGGATTACACTTAACGATATTTGACTGGGGTGTTGAACTGGTGTGCTTTATCGCCTGGACTGTGTGCAATTTTCATAAAATAAGAAACTGTTGAAACACACCTTCTGATACTATGTGTAGTGCATTGTACATATAACTTCTCTGACAAGGGAAAACAAATTAGGAAGACACGTGTGCACATCAGACACGTTAACAATCCCTCAGCAGACATAAATCGATTAGAGCAGACCAACTTCCCGCCGCCCAGGTAAAATTTCATAATTAGAATACCTGTACAAGAAAAGAATACTGTTATCTTGTGTGTTGTGTGGTGTGTACAGCTGGGTCCTCCCGATGCAACTGAATTCTTTTATTGTCATGGAATACCCCACCTGTGATCTATGTGGTGGGGGAGGAGGGGAGAACTTGAGCAATAGCAGAAATATCCCTCTGCAATGAAGATTATTGAATATTTTTCAAAATTAATAAATATGAGATTAATGAATATTTTTACCTCATCTCACCTCGCCTCACCTCATGTCATCTCATCTCATATCATCTTGTGTCTCGAGGCATGTATCTTTTACCAAAAGCAACTGAACAGATTGTGATGATTGTATGGATTTTTGCCCTGGCCATACGGGAGTGCGTGGGTAGGGGTACATGGGTAGGGGGGGGGGGAGAATGAACAGGCCGATATGTTTAGTTTAGTTTAGTTTAGTTGAGTCGATGGATCAACATCACGGCACACGGGTGTAACCCATAAGTGCTCCGTTCTCCTCCTAACTCAAACCTAAGTCTGGAGAAACTCAACTCAGTGCACGAGCTCCGTAGCATCGGCGAGGATCCTGAAATACTTTGGGTAGATTTTTAAACTCGAAATTTTTCCCGGGCAGCGCCGTTAGGCTACTCTTTTTCGATTTCCAACTGCCAAGGGATGTTTTACGTGCGCAACAATACACACGGGCGTCCGATCTCACTACCCAGAGACCAGGGGAAATTTATTACTAGAAGTCCACGAGAAAAAATCCCGACATCACCGAGGCTTGAATCCAGGACCTCCAGCATTCGAGGCGGACACCATACCTCGAGACCACGCAGCCCCCCTAAAAATTTTGAGACGCGGGGTATCGATCCACGTACCTCTCACATGCTAAGCTAGCGCTCTACCACTTGAGCTACAGCCCCGTATAAGCCGTATACAGCCGTATACAGGCTGATATGCTGCCAGGGAATGCACCTATTATTGGTAGATTACCAATGGTCAAAGAGGAGGTGGTCGTGCACTTGTGGGACAAGATGGAGAAGGTGGTAGAACAGATTGAGAACCCGTATGTGGAAAGAAAGAGATTGCGGGGGATTGGCAGGGGTTCTGGTAGAATCTCAAAACTGAGAGGGAAGACGAGAACTTTCAGTTAGATAGCGATGGGAACGATTAGTAGTGTGACTCTTCGCTTGATGTTGAACGAGTGGACGAAGCGCGTATGGGAATGTCCTGAGTGCAGTGATTTCAGTTCTTAGCTCAACTCAATTCAACAAGGGATTTTTACGTGGGCACAATACACACGGGCGTCCGATCTCACTACCCAGAGACCAGGGGAAATTTTATTACTGGAAGTCCAAGTGGATTTTTTTAATAAATCCCAGTCCTCACCGGGGCCTGAACCGGGGACCTCCAGCACTCGAGGCGGACACCATACCTCGAGACCACTCAGCCCCTCAGTAGCCTAACGGCGCTGCCCGGGCAAAATTTAGAGTTAAAAGTCTACCCAAGTATTTCAGGATCCTCGCCGATGCAACGGAGTTCGTGCATTGAGCTGAGTTTCTCCAGACTCAGGTTTGAGTTAGGAGGAAAACGGAGCACTTATGGATTAAACCGTGTGCCGTGATGTTGATCCAACGACTAAACTAAAATTCAACAACTCAACTAACCCCAAACCACATCTTGGTTCTTGATTCCAAAAATCAACATCAGAGCGTTAATGCTTCGGCAAATGGAAGCCCCGGACTGCCAGGCAAGAGTTGCTGACTACGGCGCTACCGGAATGTCTTTGCTACAGCACACAATATCTAGCTGTAGTTGGAAAAAAATAAACGAATTAAAATTTTTAAATGACAGGCATGTCTGTCGGCCAACCCGCCTAACTGCCCGCAAGTCTCTGTATGTTTGTATAGGCGTGTATGTGGGCGTCTATCTTTCTGTCTCTGTCTCTTCCTGTCTGTCCGTCAGTCAGTCTGATTGTCTGTCTATTTGGTTGTCTGTCTGTTTATTTGTCTGTCTATTTGTCTATCTGTCTGTCTGCAGACAGGCAGGCATGCATGCGTGCGTGCGTGCGTGCGCGTGTGTGTGTGTGCAGGAAGGCAGGCAGGCAGGCAGCCAGGCAGACAGGCAGGCAGGCAACGGACGGACGGACTACGTACGCACGTACGTGTGTGTGTGTGTGTGGGTGCGTGCGTGCGTGTGTGCGCGCGATCGTGTGTGTGTGTGTGTGTATGTATGTCTTTTTGTCCTCCTCTTCGTTTGCCCGTTTGTATTTCCGTTGGTCTGTCCACCTGGAACTACATGCCAACCAGACCGGCAAACAGGAAATTAACCAGCAAGTTAGCGCTACTCTCTTCAAAGAACAGTTATCCACACTATAATTACCCTAACAAGCTTGTCACCGCAAAGATTTCAAATCGTAGAAAATCCGAGCTTTGTTGGCGAGTGTTGTATTGTTAAAAATCACACAATATATCCGCTGCTCCTTTTCTGCCACTGGCTATGTAACGTAGAGACATGTTAAAGAGACCATTCAATTTTCCATTCCGTACCTTTGACAAGAAGTAGACAATATGTCTTGAAATATAAACCGACCGTCAAGAGATTCATTCAATATACGGGCCTGAACGAAGTTTTTAATTAATAGTCCAACCTCCATAGCAGGGCGGTGGCCGTCTTCCGCAAGTCGCACTCAGCTGTAGAGACCAAGAGGTGGGTCGAGAAACCAAGGGGAAAAACCGGCTTCCTAGTTGAATGCGGTGCCATGAACGGGTCACGAAGAAGGAACATGGCAACGGAGTCGAATGTAGGCGATAGAGGCCATGCCTGGGGAGAAGCAGGCTCCCCACGACCACAGGTGCTAAAGTAGTGTGAGGGCACAAGCATATGCTGCACATGCTCTCCTCATTGAACAGTGGACATGTTCACAGCAAAGGGACAAGCACAAACAACAAGGAAATTGACCGAACGTCTCGCACGGCAGGGGAAAGACGCCCGGAGTCAAGACCCGAACGTGCCCACCCGTAGAGAATATCAAGTAGGTAAATAGGCTGAAACATTCGAAGAATCGGAACAATTTCTGACGATCAGAAGCCCCATACCGTGTTTGCTCCGCGGCGGAGTTTTTATCACTAGTGGCCTTTGTCATTAAAGCAGTGAGCATTGGCGGGAAGGGGGTTCGAAGAAGCCTTGATTCGTCAAATGGTTCGTTGTCTTGGCACGAAATCGACTGCCAGAAGATTGGTCACCCATTCGTCCATGCTTTCAGTGCTATAAAATCTAATGATGTTAGCACATCACAGATCCATGGGAGACATCTGTTTGGGACAATTTATTTTTATTATTTCAATGAATATGCAGACATGTATAAATACTCTAATGGGAGAACAATTGTGTGCGGGACAAACCACAGAATGATGTTAATGATGATGATGACGATGATAAAAGAGAATCGTGGTAGCTCAGCTGCTAGCGCGCTTTTCTGTTGCCCTATGGTTATACGTGCCAGTCCCCAAAGAGGCCGAATTTTACAAGTGTACCTGGCTCCCAGGAATACCCAGCTTAACGTAGGCATAAGGTATAGGGTGTGTTTTTAATGACTCTACAGTGTTTGAAAATATTGCCGGTCCACTTTTGTAATTATCTATTAAGTTGCATTAACTTTACATAAGGTGAATACAAAACATGGACCGGCAATATTTTCAAACAGCAGTCATTAAAAAATACACCCAGTTTGTACTAGGATATGTTCTGCGTTGTAATGGTGATTGTCGTGATATTGATATCATCACGCACATAGAGCAATATGGTCATTAAACATATAGATCTAGCCCCATATACCCATTATTCTGTAACATCCATAACAGGACAATGCATAAACATAATGGGACAATTATAAAACATAATAGGGCAATTAACAAACATAATGGGACAATTCACAAACATAATAGTGCAATTAACAACCATAATGGGACAATACACAAACATACTGGGGCATTTAACAAACATAATGGGGCAATCCACAAACATAATGGGACAATTAACAAAGATAATGGGACAGCTCATAAACATAATGGGACCATTAACAAACATAATGAGACAATTAACAAACATATTGGGATAATTAACAAACATACTGGGACAATTAACAAGCATAATGGGACATTTAACAAACATAATGAGACAATTAACAAACATATTGGGACAATTAACAAACATAATGGGAAAATTAACAAACATAATGGGGAAATTAACAAACATAATTGGACAGATCATAAACATAATGGAACTATTAACACACATAATGGAACAATTAACAAACATAATGGAACAATTAACAGACATAATGGAACAATTAACAAACATAATGGGACAGCTCATAAACATAATGGGACATTTAACGAACATAATGGGAAAATTAACAAACATAATGGGACAATTAACAAACATAATAGGGGACAGCTCTTACACATAATCGGAGAGGTAACAAACAAAATCGCACAAATAACAAACATAATGAGACAATTAACAAACATAATGGGACATTTAACAAACATAATGGGACAATTAGCAAACATAATAGTACAGCCCTTAAACATAATGGGACATTTAACGAACATAATGGGACAATTAACAGACATAATGGGACAATTAACAAACATAATGGGACAATTAACAAACATAATGAGACATTTAACAAACATAATGAGACAATTAACAAACATATTGGGACATTTAACAAACATAATGAGACAATTAACAGACATATTGGGACAATTAACAAACATAATGGGACATTTAACGAACATAATGGGACAATTAACAAAACATAATGGGACATTTAACGAACATAATGGGACAATTAACAAACATAATAGGACAGCCCTTAAACATAATGGGACATTTAACGAACATAATGGGACAATTAACAAACATAATGGGACAATTAACGAACATAATGGGTCAATTAACAAACATAAAGGGACATTTAACGAACATAATGGGACAATTAACAAACATAATGGGACAATTAACAAACATAATGATTCAGTCTATGAACTTTCGTAGTCCAAAAACGGGTTTAACGGATCGACTTCATTACGTCAGGTTTTATCTCACGTGGCTCAGTCTCTGTCCACAGAGAGGCTTGGCGTATCCTTCGCACTGAGCACGAACTCCGTAGCTCCAGCGATTGCCCCCCCCCTTCCTTCCCCCCACCCCCCAAAGAACAAAAAAAAAAAAATACGGACCTTCGAAGCGAGAGACAGGCTGCTTAAACGCTGCGCCACGGAAACACCCGTCCGTCTCACCTACCTCCGTAGGTAATTAACACCAAACATGTGGGTATACTTAAATGTTGTATTAGGCCCGATAGCAATAGTCTAGACGGCCGTGATGTGACAACATGAAGAATTTTGTTTGTAATGGAATTAAATCGAAGTGTGAAAACATTTGTTTAGTAACAGATATTTGACATTGCTTCCATAAAGCTTCTTTACACTTTAGTTAGTGTTTCTGTTGCCCTTTCAGCATTTTCCTCATCAATATGTGCCACACCGATAAGCGTGGACGATCATGTTTCGCAATTTCACACGATCGTCAAATCTTGGATCAGCTCTGTGTTCTTGTCTCGACCATATCACGTGGCCAAGCCATCCACATATTTACTTCTCTGCCTCCCTCTTGTTCTTTTCCCCTAATTTTTGACAATTTATTTCTCATAATGCGTTCACCAATTGTGACTATCTACGTCATACTACTCTAATCAGTTTACGGTTTTCATTTGTTTCTTGTAGGATTTGGTCATTGGTTTTTCTGTCTGTCCATGATATTAATCAAAAACCACATTTCCACAGCCATTAGATGTTTTTCAGCTTGTCTGCTCATTGTCCACGCTTCACATCCATAAAAAAGTACAGGCTCTATGTAACCCCTCAACACTCTTTTTCTCGTAGTAATCGACATCTTTTTTATTGGTCAGTAAGATTTTCATCTTGCAAAAGGCTACCCTCGCCACGGCGATTTTTGTTCTAACATCTTCAAGGCATCTCCCGTCAGATGTTATGACTGTTCCTAGATAATTGTACCGATTCACTTGTTGAAGAATATTCTCATTTACCTATATTGTGGTATTTCATTCTTCCTAGTGACGACCATAATCTGTGTCTTATTAAAATTTAACTCTAGCCCTAGTTGTCCACTGTCTGCAACAACCGCATCTACTAAATGTTGCAGATTCTGTTCATTGTCTGCAGTCAATACTGTATCATCCGCATATCTATTGTAATTGATGTTTCTTCCACCAATGATGATTTCTTTCATATCTTCTACATTTTTGAAAATATTTTCACTATATAGGGAAAACAGATCTGAAGATATTACACGTCCCTGTCTAAAAATCCTCTCTTATATTATAGGCTGATATTGACCTACTTCATTATCATTTCTGATGGCAGTTTGTTGTTTTCAATAAATGTTTTTTTACAAGTCTAAGGTCTTTCCCTTCAATTTGTAGATCTGCAAGCATCTCTATCAGGTTGACTTGTCTTACTTTATCGAAAACCTTTGTGTAGTCAATAAAGCAAAGATGTATATCTTTATTTACTTCTATAGAACGTTCAATTACTGTTCTCAGTATGTACACAGCATTTACTGTACCCTTGTCTTTTACAAACCCACATTGTTGTTCTAATATTTCGGGTTTTATTGTCTTCCTAACTCTTTGCGTGATCATTCTTAGCAAAATGTGATGTGGCTCATTATACCTATTGTTCTATTTTAATCATATTCCAAGGCTCCTGATTTCTTTTGGATTGTAATAAATACAGAATTACATAATTCATGAGGTATATCTCCAGTATCTTACATTGTGTTCAGCAGTCTGGTGACTTGATCTGTTCCATTTTTTTTCTAAAGCATTAATCATTTCTGTTGTGATGTTGTCTGTTTTCATATGGTTAAGAACATCCTGAACCTCCTGAATCTTCAAAATTGATGGTCCTTCGTTATTATTTCGAATACCATACTGTTCTTCTCTGTTATCATCATAAAGGATTTTCACATAATTTGACCATACATGTAAAACCTGATCTTTGTCTATTATGATTTTTCCTTCTTTTGTTTTTAGGCAGCCTGCTGATGTACGTATTATTTTATTGGTAAGCTCATGAATTCTTTTGGAGTATAGTAACCATGAAATAACTAAAACTTAAAGAGGAAACATGATCTATCTAGCTCTAAATATGCACCTGGCCTAGAATACACGCTATTTTATTTTGACTTAAAACTTGACGTCATTATAGATTCTCTCGATACGATGGAGCTGATGGCAGAAACACGGACTTTCATATAACTGTAATCACATAATTATACCAAGGTTTGTATAAAATGATTAATTGAGCATGGTCCGAAAGGTCGAGGCAGGTTATGTTTGTAGATAGTGGCCTGAATCACTGCGGGGGTCTGTTGTTCATAGAGTCGCCTTCATCTTTGTTCAGGTACATGCGGGAGTTGAGGGAAATGAACGAGATGATAAACTTGCTGGCTCTGAATTCCATCCAGATGGCCAGCCCATGGATAGTGCCGTTTGTTATTAATGCACTTAGAGAGATGTCGAGCGGAGGACTTTGACGCTAGTGAAACCACTTCGTTGTTCAGAATAAGAGACTCGGGAGTGAGAATTGGCACGGCCAGACACGAGAGGCATATCAGGAGAACGAAGAGTATCGTCAACCAACACAGAACTGGCACTATTAGCCGCTGTATGCTGAAGCATATGCTATTAATATTTCAAATCAACTTTCAATTCACTTCAACTTAATTTTTAAAATGTCACAACTTGGTCACGCAGGCCCGTCTTATGTTTGACCCTTCCAATCACTCATCTTTCGTTCATCAATAGTGCATGATACATTCACATAGGAAAAAAACATTGTCAAATGAATGTTGTAAACATAAACAATCCAAATTTCCATGTTATGAGGCAAATACGGTTAAAGACGAATTCAATCAAGAAATCCAAAACCTACATAAGAACATCCCTGATGACCACTCAAGCGTAGATAAGGAATGGACATGCTTCAAGGCTGCCATGCTGGACACACTGAAAAATAAATGTGGAACAAAGAAAGTAGGGCAGGACAAAAGATTAAGAACAGCCTGGTGGAACAACGAAGTTAAAGATAGCATACTCAAAAAGAAGGTAGCATTCAAAAAGTGGATCACAACTAAATCTGAACAGGACTATATTACTTATAGAATAGCACGACGTAATGCCAAACGAACAATTAGAGCATCTAGAGATTAATCCTGGAGCATATACGGTGAACAGATGGCGACCCTTAGCAAAGACTGCCCAAGAGAATTTTATAAACGTGTCACCACAATGAGAAACAGAGATGCATCTTACAACCCAACCACCATCATAAACAGCAAAAGAGGTATACTGATATTTAATCCACAACAAAGACTAGCAAGGTGGGCAGAATACTTTCAAGAACTACTTAACCCAACACATAACATAGAAAACCTCACTTTTGTGTCTCAATGCCAGGGACAGCAAGAACCAAATTTCATACCTGCAGAAGTCAAAGCAGTTATACAGAAAAGTCCAAAAACAAATCACCAGGTCCAGATGGAATAAACACAGAAGCTATTCAGGCCTGTGGGGAAACAGGAGTTAAATGGCTAACAAGACTTTTTAACATAGCATGGGAAGAAAGAAAAGTCCCAGATGATTAACAACAGGCAATAATAGTACCAATATGGAAAAAGAAAGGCAATATGAGAGAGTGCGAAACATACAGAGGTATATCACTCCTGAGCTATATAGGGAAAATGTATGCAAAACTTTTGGAACAAAGAGCTAGACCAATAGTTGAACAACAGTTAAGCAAAAAAGGAAAGGTGAAAGTTGCACTGATGCATTATTTACACTTAGACAAATTTGTGAAAAATCTATCAAATATAGTGACCAGCAGAATATTGTGTTTGTGGACCAGGAAAAGGCTTTCGATAGAGTAGACAGATACAAATTATGGACCATTCTTGAAGACTATGGGATAGAAGGGCAACTGCTAGAAAACATCATAGCCATGTACCACTCGAGCCAAAGTGCAGTAAGAACACAAGAAGGTATATCAGATATGTTCACAGTCAATACAGGAGTGAGACAGGGATGTGGGCTCTTTCCTTTGCTATTTAATATCTATGAGGACAGAATATCCAAAGAAGCAAGTCTTGACAGAACAGATTCAGAAAATTTAGAACTCTTTACTCCAGATGAAACAACTGACCCACAGGAAATAAATGAACTTCTATTTGCAGACGATCAGTGCCTGTTTTACAGCGATGAGGGCAGACTACAAAATCATATTACTAATCTGAGTTCAACCTGCAGCAGATACAATATGAGTATAAACACAGCCAAAACCGAAGTAATGCAAATTAGCAGATCGCTAGGCACACTAAGTATACAGATAAATAACACACCCCTGAAACAAGTTAAAGAATTCAAATAACTTGGAAGTATGATCACAGAAGATGGCAGATTGGACAGAGAAATTGAAATCAGATGTCAAAAAGCTAGTGCACTTACATATCAACTATCACCCTTACTGAGACATCCAAACATACCCATGTTCGCAAAACGACAGATAATAAACAGCATATTCACACCAACCCTATGCTACCAATCTCAAACCTGGACTTTATCCAAATTACACCTTCGCAAAATCAACACCTGCGAAATGAGATGCCTGAGGAGAGCTGCCAACTTAACAATCCGAGACCGAGTAAGAAATGCTACTATCAGACAGACTGTGGGATCAACACCTTGTGCCACATTTATTGAAAGACAGAAGATCAAGTGGTTTGGCCATGTCGTTAGAATGCAACATCAGCAACTACCATCACTGGCCTTACATCAAAGATCATCTGCGACGAGACCACGAGGACGTCCAAGAAGAAAATGGATTGACGACATCAGAGACATTGTACAACCACACGGAATGACACTATCCAGTGCCGTCCACCGGGCGCTGGAACGCAAATTAATCCTCCCCACGACGCTTGACGGCAGAAGTAAAGATGATGATGATGATGAGGCACATCTCCAACCCACCCACACATCACCCCACATACCCACACCCACTCACCCACACCCAGGGTCACATACATACACCACCAACCAATCCATCCCCCTCCCACACATATCCCCCAGCCACACACACTTCCACCACTTATTCCCCCAACACACACACACTCACCTACCCACACAAACATCACCCACCAACCCACACATCTCGCACTCACCCACATACATATCCTAACCCACACAATATTGCCCAACCCGCACATCCTCTACCAACCCACCAAACCCCCAAACCACCCATCCCCAACCACACCTCCCTCGACCACACATTCCCCACACACACACACACACACATTCCCTCACCATCCCACACATATCGCACCTACACATACATTAATCATCCACTCACACATCCCCCACCCATATACACACATCCACACCAACACACATCTCCCTACACACACACACACACATTTCCCTACCCAACTATACATCACAAATCCACCCACACAAACCCCACCACCCACACATAAATCACCCACTCAACCACAATACCCTAAGCCACATCCACCCACACATAGCCCCCACCCACACACCACACACACACACACATTCCCCCACCCTCACAATATCCCCCACCCACACACTACACACACATATCCCCACCCACACACCACCTCATATCCCTCACCCACACACCACACACATATCCCCAACCCACATACCACACTTATACCCCACCCACATACCACACACATAACTCCAACCCACACCCACACATACATCCTCTCCCACCCACTACACACATACCCCCACCCACACACCACACACATCACCCACCAACACACACCCTCCACACACCACACACATATCCCCAACAAACACACAACACACATCTCCCCACCCACACACACATCCCCCACCCATCCACCAACCCACACACACTCACTCACCCACGCATAATCCACCACCAACCCACACACCCCAACCACTCACCTACCAACCACCCATCCCCAAACCACACATCTCCCGACCGCACATACCCCCACCCACACACATACCCCACCCACTCACACATCTCGCTCCGACCACACACGCATACCCCACCCACACATCCACCACCCACACATATATCTCCCCACCCAACCACACATTCCCCCATTCAAATATACACATCTCCCACCCACACACCCCCTCCACCCACACATACATCCCCCAACACCCACACATCTCCCACCCATACACACATCCCCAGCACCAGTCACACACATTCCCCGCACACATCATACACCTCCCCCACCCACACACCACACAATATCCTTACCCACCCACAACACACATTTCCTCATCCACCCACCACACACATATCAACAACACACTAACCACACACATCCCCCCACATACACATCCTCCACCCACACACCACGCACATATCGCCAACCCACACACCACGCAATCTTCCCACAAATCCCACACACCCCATCCACCCACACAAATCTCCCACCCACACACTCCCACCACCCACAGATACCTCCCCAACCACCCACACACCTCCACCCACTCACACATATCCCCCACCCATACACACATCCCACCACACCCATCGCTACACCCCCTATATAACCCCACACATCCACCCACACATCCTCCCACCCACCAACACTCACAAACCTCACTACCCACCAACACCCACACACCCTTACCCATCCAAATGCACACCCCCACCCACACATCCCCCCACACACACATCCCACACTCACCCACATCCTCCACACACCCATACATCCTCACATCTAGACACATACATGATGCCTCACGTAATCATTGAAACTAATATGACAAACTCCCACACTTTACTCTCACACATACACTGACGATTGTCGTGAGCAGTCTCACAAAAATGTAAACAACTGAGAAAGATGTGTACATATACAGTGTGTAAAGTAAAAAAAATAGTGATGCTCCCACACCCAGACACACACACAGAGACAGGCACACACACACACATACACTCTCATACTCACTCACTCTCTTTCTCATTCACACTCACTGACTCGCTCACTCAATCTATAGTAATGTACATTGGTTCATATTATAATGATAAAATCAAGAGACATTCAACTGATAATAAGAGATATCGAGGGGCCTGACTTTGACTCCAGTAAATCCACATCTTTTTCCAGAATGAGAGACTCGGGAGTGAGAATTGGCACGGCTAGACACGTGAGGCATATTTGGAGAACGAGGGGCCTAGTCAACCAACACAGAACTGGCTCTTCCCCCCCCCCCCCCTGTTTTTTCCCCTCAACGCTGATGTATATTTTGAGGGGGTGATCTAGGCACCTATGGACTTGTCCAGAGTGCATAGATAATACCCCAACAGATAACAGATATACTCTCTCTTTGGTGTATGTATTGTATACTCTCTTCCGCTAATACAGACTTTTGTCGAAACGCGTGCCTGTATCTCTGTGTTTCTTGTTCATCAGTCGAGCTTCTTAGTCATATTTTGTGTACTGTTCACTCTGCGTTACAAGCTCAGCAACAGCACACACCTTTTATCGATACTATCATATATGCTCAGAAAGCAAATAGCAAATTACTGAACGTAAACTTGCCAAGAAATCACAAACAACCACAGACAAAATGATGTAGTTGACTGCTACGTCTTGTAAAGGATATGCAACTAACTGTTTTTATACTTTCATTGTTGTTCAGTTGTGGAGTGTCGGCGACATTAGCGCATTTGGCGTTTTAATAATATCCATATCGAACATTTAGATAGAATGGGGAAAACTGTAAAATGCCTGTTATTTGTATTGATCGTGCCTATGTGGGAAGTCAAGAAAAAGTTCAGGATAACAGGAAACACATTAGTATAAACAGGCAGTGATATAACAATTGGGAATTGTGGGGTGCGATCATTAATCACACCACAAGATCAGTTAGAAAACAATTACGGGGCAAGAATTACAAATACACAGATCCGTTTTTATCTGTGTCACTGAATAGCTGCATTTTTAAATATTTCCTATTCTATCTTCATCATCATCATGTGCCTTGTCAACTTGAATGGGGGTTCATGTCTCTCCCGACATCTCGGTCCTTGTTTTCCTGTATCAACTCTTATGATACTCCTCCATGCCACGATCTCAATCCATCCAGTATAATTTCACTTAATCTTCCTCTGCCTAACAAATTTGCCAGGGTAGCGGCTTTAAAGCCTAGTCTTTGCAATTTCCAATTACAGTGGGATCTTTACCATATACAACTTTCACACGGGGCCTCCTGTTTTTCGCCCTTATCCGAGAAAGCTAGGTCTCCCATCTCACTACCCAAGAGATCAGATGGACTTGTAATATCATTACATAACATGGGTCATAAAAATCCTCAGGGATTGAACCCAGTACCTTCTGAGCCCGATGCGGACGCCACAACTTCTCAGCCACGCTCCCCCAGATCCGTGTTTAAAAACCGTGCAAGTATGCATTTACTAGTCAAATGATGTCGATGGCCACAGAGTACCGTCTGTGTAATCCAGTATGTGTCACGACAGAATCGCATTAACGTGACCGCAAAACTCACAAACCAGTATTTTATCTCCCGTCCAACATACCATCTAGCAAGCATATTAATTAAACATATTCAGAAGATCAGACACCGAACCCCCTGCAGCGTAAGCTTGCTGGTATAATGTAATCACCAATCATTATTACAGTATCTACATTGCTTACATCAGCTTCAGAAAACGGAGGATGTGATCGCATCAGTCCGGCAGAAATCTTCTCCCGACTCTAGACATTAGCAAGAAGATTAGCATCTACTCGTTTGTATGCATGCAATCTTTTTCATTTAATTGCTTGTACGACTTAAGATATCTTTTAGTTAGAATTGTTACTGATCATTCCATTTGAAACTGTCGTTCTATAATGACAGCTAAATAAGATAATAGAATAATAGAATTAACAATCTTCGGATAATGATAGCGAATTGGGTGGAAGCAGGGGTAGACACCCTAGTATTTTTGACAAAGGAAAGAAGCAGGTAATAAAGTAATGGCTGGAAGAAAGAATACATAACTAAGCACTCGTGTATCATGTTATCGGATGTTTCTATGCATATGTAACATATTATGTAGTCCTGTGACACATTGGTACAATCTAACTTAAGTATACTTTACAGTTGTGTTAATTTCATATGTAACATATTATGTAGTCCTTAGATACTTTGGTACAATCTAACTTAAGTATACTTAAAAGATGTGTTAATTTCATATTAAACATATCATGTAGTCCTTAGACACGTTGGTACAATCTAACTTAAGTGTACTTTTTACGCTCGTTCATTTTGAACTGAAGCGTAGTCCATACACATTATTTTTTTAATAGTAGTACTGGACTGAATTTTGCGTGTGAGTTACCTTTCCCTATTAACAGTATCCCTCGCCATCAGGCGACCCCCCTCCGACTTCAGAGGTACTTGTAATGTACGTCCCCAAGTCAAGGACGACAGGTCAACATTTTAGTCCAGTTGTCCGGTGTAGGAGATGAACTGCTAACCTCGGCATCAGCACGCCGGGTGTTTAAGAACACCGTTCTTATCCATTCGGCCATGCGGACCTGCGTTTAAGTGCACTTAAAAGATGTGTTAATTTCATATGTAACATATTATGAAGTCCTTAGACACCTTGGTACAATCTAACATAAGTAAGTCCTTAGACACCTTGGTACAATCTAACATAAGTAAGTTCTTAGACACGTTGGTACAATCTAACTTAAGTATACTTAAAAGTTGTGTTAATTTCATATGTAACATATTACGGCGTTCTTAGTTAGACACTTTGGCACAATCTAACTTTAGTATACTTAAAAGCTGTGTTATTTTTTTAATGTTATGTTTTTATGTTGTTTTTTTTTAGCGTTTTCTCGCTTTGAACTCAAGCGAAGACCATACACACTATTTATATTAGTGATGGATTGCATTTTGTGTGTGGATTAGCTTTCTCTATTAACAGTGTCCCTCGCCAACAGGCTAACCCACTCCTACTTCAGAGGTACTTGTAATTTACATACGCAAGTCAAGGATGACTGGTAAACATTTTATTTAGTCCAACTGTCCGGTGTAGGGGTTGAATCACTAACCTCGGCATCAGCACACCGGATGTTTAAGAACACGCGTTCTTACCCATTCGACAATGTTTACCTGCATGTGTTAATTTAATATGTAACATCTTATATAGTCCTTAGACACGTTAGTACAGAGGTTCTCAACCTTTTTTGGCCCGTGCACCCATTCACCATATGTTCAGGATGTCACCCCCATCCCCCCTTTTCATATACTTAAAAATGGAAGCCAAATTTAATAACACATACTAGAACACCTCTAGACGTCTACATAAAACTTGATTTGCGGATCTACTTACGTTATAAAATGAATTTCATGGAGTGCAGGTCAAGTTTCGAAAACAATCCACGCCCGGATAGGGATTCGAACTCATGACCATCGAGCTAGCCACTACGCTACAGCATTTTTCGTGTTATTGTATAGCTCAGATACATCTGAGACCAAGACAAGGGTAATTTGCAGTTGCAATTGGAGATGTGTACTGTCTTAAAGTTAACTCCTCAATGGTAATTTGCAGTTACGTTTGGGGATATGTACTGTCTTAAAGTTAACACATCATTGATAATTTGCAGTTATAAATGGAGGTATTTGAATAACGAAGACACAAACAATAGATTGCACGATTTATTGCCTGGTATATTTCGTTGCATCTCTTCAGGTACATACTGCAGAAATCACACAACATAAAGTAAAATAACTAGATAAATCCTTCAAGATGAAATATACACATGTTCGCACAGTAATGTCAATTGTCTACCACGGTAATGGAGATATATACTTTCTCAAAGCTGATTGATTTGTTGGTGTATAAAAAATGCTGTGCATATCCTTTACAGGACATCGCTGTCAACATCAGCATCTTTCAGCTGATTGTTGATTTCTTGGCAAGATTACACTCAGTAGTTTGCCATTGCTTTCTGAGCGGCCGGCTCACATACCCCGTAAGTTACCGACGCGATTCGAACCACTGCTGATTCTCACCGTCGTCACGTTACTTACGAGAGATTACAGAGAAAAATCGCTAACATCTAGGCCAGGAAGCCGGCGATTTGTTGGTGTACTGGCTGGGGGAAAAAAATAGCACTTATAAGGTCATTTTGGGGAGGAAATTTCGAGGCATGAATTGAAATGAAAGGTTAAAGGTAAAAGTATGATTTCATAGCACTGGGTGTTACGTCAAGTGCCTCGGGCTCTCCCAGCAGAATGGCCAGCCGACTGATGAAATCATTGCACCAAACTCAACTGCCTGGTGCTCCGTGGCCAAGTAGTTAAACCGCCAGCCTTTTCATCCAAAGGTTGTGGGTTCGATTCCGGATTCCGTTATACGTTTCACAAGTGGAGTTTTCTTGGAGACATCTGGGGTTCGTCGCTGGAGCTACGGAGTTCGTGCTCTGTGTTACGCTTTTAGCAGTCCACCATGACGAAAGAGATCCAGCCATATAGGATAAAACCCGGCACAATGAAGTCGATCATCTCATCCTTAAACCAACTGCCTAGTTCTGGCGATGACTATGGTCCTCGAAAAGTGCCCTCTGACAGCGAACCTACGACTTTCAGAGTCCAAGCCAGTCAGATTGGAATTCCCCATTCTCCCTTTCCCACCTCCACTCGCCCTCATAAGAATTAGAAGTTCATTGCTTTAATTTGAATTAGAACTACATGTTCCACCAGACGTCAACACACAGATCTTCAAGAGTGACAAGTAGAAATAGGCAGCACATATTTAACTTATAGTACCGGGAGCTACAGAGTAGTTGATGGGAAGCTACACTAATAATGTCAATAACGCGGTGGGGAACAGGTTAGACCAGTGTTTCCCAACCTTTTTTGTGCTATGCCCCACCTAAGCCTTTCTAAAATTCTTATACAAAATAATTTTAATGAAAGATTTTTCTATATTATTTTAATTATTAGTAATTATGTATTATTTAAATTTAGTGAGATCCTTGCGCTTGATGTTTGCTGCAAAGAGATTTTATGTCAGGTTCCAATTTAGTTAACTTCAATCTCAAGTCTCCCCGTTTTGTTATATCCAGCCGATTTCTTCCATTTTCGAATTGCCCCCCTTAACAATCGAATTGCCCCACGTTGGGAAACACTGGGTTAGACAGTTTAGTTCCTCGTCTCGCTAGATGATTTAGGGTGTATTTTTAATGACTGAGCAATGTTTGAAAATATTGCCGGTTCAAATTTTGTATTAAACCACTGTAAAGTTCATGCAACATAATAGGTAAATACAAAACTTGGACCGGCAATATTTTCTAACACTGCACGGTCATTAAAAATACATCCCCGAAAGACTGGCCACCTATTCATGCGTTCAGAACTACACTTGTGCATGGCCCAGTCAGATCTCACCATAGACCCCTAGCCAGTGGCGTGCAGAGGGGGGTGCGGGGGGGGGGGGGGGGGGGCGGCCCCGGGCATCCAGCCGGGAGGCGGGCATCTAGTTAGGGAGAGGGGGCATCCAGTTAGGGAGAGGGGGCAGCACAGTGCAGTCGGAGGGGAGGAGGAATGAATGAGGTAAAGAACAATTTAGGGGCATCCAATCAAGGGGTTGGCCCCGGGCATCAAAGAACCTCTGCACGCCACTGCCCCTAGCAAATGCCCGCTTCGGGATGAGCTTTTGTTTTGGCCTATATTCACACCTAGTTAAGCCATTCTAAATGAAATTGTTATACTTCGGAATGTGTTTTTGTTTTGACCTATATTCACAACTAGTTAAACCATTCTAAATGAAATTGTTAAACTTCGAGATTTTTTTTTTTCCACTTATGTTCACAACTAGTTAAGCCATTCCATTCTAAATGAAATTGTTAAATTTCGGGATGTGCCTTTGTTTTGACGTATATTCACAACTAATTAAGCCATTCTAAATGAAATTGTTAAACGTCTGGATGTGTTTTTCTTTTGACCTATTTTCACAACTGGTTAAGCTATTCTAAATGAAATTCTTAAACTTCGAGAGGTTTTTCGCCATTTAAATTGGCTCACAGTATACTGTTAGTCTAAAACCAAACATCTACAGTGCCTAGACTGCGAGGGTCTGTGTCTTCTTCAGGTGTCAGCTCTGGAACAGGCATTCACAAGCATACACTCCGAGCCTCTCTGCCATTTTGTACTATAATTACATTCATGCTTCTAGTATTATTGCTTTATGGACGTTTTTGAGTTTTCTACAATTAATTTTCTCACCCCTCTATCTACATAATTATTATTGCATGAGATCCGATTACTACTATCTAAAACTGCTCTAAACTTGTTTCTTTCGTGAAGTAATAGTTACTTCGTGTCCGTCATTTCTGGATGAAAATCGTAAACTGGAATTCAGCCATCCGCCTCATCAATTTCCCGGGTCTCTAAATTGTTAACCACAATTACATTTTCAGCAAGGAGGTGTTTAGCCAAATAGACTTCCAGAAATATGAATAAAATGTCTACTTACACTGTATGATAATAAATTGGATTCCAATATTTTTATATTACAGATGTCAATAATGTCGGTACTCTTTAACTTGAATGTTGAAAAGGGCGAAAATTAATTTATATTTTTATATCTCAGACTAGAGCTGTAGATTGACTTTTCAGACATGAGTGATTTTCATTGTTTAAGTGGCGCCAATTCAGACTGACACATGATGGGAAAGTGTATTACTTAATACGTTGGTTATTACCACTTATTACCCATTGTCTCCCTTGTCACACGTTTTTCGCAGATTGTTTCCCTTGTTTTTTAGTATGCTACAGGCTATTGGTTTAGGAAACAATGTTTTGTGAATCTTCACAAATACGACGATTTTGAAGCCAAAATACTGGATATCCTTCTTCTTTATACAATAAAATTAAAATCTGTGCAATAAAGGAACTTTCCTTGATCTCCAATAAACAGAAACAATAAATATATCGAGGGAAAACTGTAACACCAGAATGTAATATTTCAATAGAAACAAAACTGCATAACAAAGACAATACATTCACATATTTGGAGGCAGTAATAACATTAAGTGAAACGTGCTTAACAGAGATAAAGAGCATAAAGGGCCAAGCTGAAACTGCATTTCATAAATGAATACTATCGCATATGTAACAGATCACCATCCAGTGCCTTGCCGCCTGGCGTGGGCGATCACGCCCCTCCACACATTGCGATTTCCAAGGCATGGATCAGTTCGTGTATTCACTCCCTTCAGTCCATGACTGTCAAGAATCCCCTCACGCTGTCTCCTTCTATCTCTCTTTCCACAAATCCGTGCGGTTTTCCAATTTTTGTCTTTTCTCTGTGTTCGTGATAATTGTCTTTGAGACAGATTCTTTTAACATGTTCAGATTGATCATTCTGGCTGTCCAATTAATTTGCAGCATTATTCTATAAAACTACATCTCCAAGGCTTCCAGGGATTTTTCGCCTGTTCACTAATTGTCCAGGATTCGCAGCCGTATGTTAACATTGGTTTTATTTAGCAGGTCACTTCTACTGAATTTCAGAAAGAGTGAACTTGAAATGTTACATCGTAAATACTTGGACAGTCAGACAAACTAACAACCATTGCCTGGTAGAGGCCAATGAAAGCAGAACATTATGCACAACTAAAAGAGAAAGACAACCTAATGAAAGCGAACAAAACCATGTCATCAGTATAATGCAGGATGTTTGCATTATGATCCCCAACCAATTTACGAGGGTAAAATAATAAGTCGCAAATGGCTGTAGAAAAGTAACTAAGATAATAACTTGATACCAGTTTATTTATATACATACATTGTCACTTTATCTCTCAACATAATTTCCACCAACACTGACCCACTTATCCCATCGTTTTATCAGTCCTCCCAAACCAGCTACATAGAACTGCGTGCTCTGTTTTCTAAACCACGTTTTCATTTCACATTCAACTTCGGCGTACTTAGCCCCTAGCCTTTTCCCATAAAGCGGTGCATAGCTGGGTAGAAAACGTTGCGAGTGCGAGTCAATAAGTAAGTCACACAGTTCTGTGGGATCGCAGGTAAATGAAAACAAAGCACGCAGTTTGCAGCATGTTTGGGAGGACTGATAAAACGATGGGATAAATGCGTCAATGTTGGTGGCAATTATGTTGAAAAATAAAGGGACAATGTATGTATAAAAATAAATTGGTTTTAAGTTGTTATCATAGTTAGTTATTTTTCTACAGCCATTTGTGACTTACTTATTAACTTACACTCGTATGATATGCCTGGCGTGTCTTGTAGAGATCTCACTATTATTTCACAGTACAAATAACATATCGGGTTATAGTACACAACCATGTCTAACAGCTTGTTTAATTTGTTGAAAAGTTCTCGACATCTTGTCATCTGTTTTGGCTGCACTTTGTCTAATCATTTCATCGTGTTTATCCTCATGGAATGCCTTATTATAAGCAACAAAGCACATATATAGATATTTTCATTTAATTTCATTATTTATGTCAATATTCTCAAATTCCATATGGCATTATTAGTGTCTTTACCGTCACATTGCTCATCTCAACTTCCTGGTTGTATTTTGTGTCTTATTCTTCTCACTATTCCGTTTCCCTGCTACTGAGTAAGTGCGTAGCGCGACACCGTGAGCTGTGAATTTCCCGTGGAATGCTTTTACATCTGTCGGCAGTTGTTTGTAGCGTGAACTGCATGTTAGGAATGATGGCGGCCACTTGTTGCAGAATTGACTGGTTTGCCTTTTCGGTTCACGGGTGCATTTTTCAGGAGACTCCTGGGAGTCATCGCTGAAGCTACGGAGCTCGTGCTTTGTGCGGCGCTATCGGCGGATCGCCCTGCGGACAGAGACCGAGCTATATGGAATAAAACCAAGGTCAATTAAGTCTTTCTGCTGACTGCCGATTCCATCAACGATGAACTGTATTGTTCGTGGGGGTCTTTTGTGTTGGCATTCTGGCGGCGGCATTATGCACAGTATACCTCTGCGGGCTGTTGGCTTGCCGATACTTCTGTCTTGTCCACTTTTCACATTGGGCAGTGAGGAGCATTTTGTGTGATATTCACTGGCATAGGAACGGAGCATAATGGGGACGACCCGTTGCCGTGAAGGTGGAACCGTGACTAACTAACTATCTTATCATTATAATTCTCAGTAGTATTTTAGTCACCTGACTCATTAAATTAACCGTGCGATGTTACCCCTAATAAAACGTTAACAACAACTAAAAGACAGAAAAGATGTTAGCATAGCAACTGATAGGTTCTCCTATACCAGACGGGTCAACGGACCATACGAAGAGAGACAAAAACCTGCAAGCCTTGTAGGCAGACTGGGGATAGTAAAAGGCTAGGGACAGCAATCTCAATAAACATGGTTGTGAAAATCGAATGTTCCGAGCCACAGGCTTAACCACACAGTGACATGTGTGGAGATCAACATGACCGAATGTTTTAAAGCGCTCGCTATTAAACTTCCGGTATGTCGATCCCAAGGTAACTGGTTCAACCCCTGCACTGGTCAGTTGGACTATTACACAAACAAACACACATAGTATTATTTGGCGCTCACAGATGGAGAAGAAGGAAATAGAGACTAGAAGACGCACTAGACAACATAAAATTTGAAAGCTATAGTTACCGACCGGGATCAAACCTGTCGCCTCCAGATGACGACGGCGCCTCGCTGCAGGAACAAGTGTACTTCGACGCACGATATTTCTTATTTATTTCTTGTCAGTTGGACTAAAATGTTAGCCTACCGCCTTTGATTTGGGGACGTAATTTACAAGTATCTCAGAAGTCGGAGTAGATTCGCCTGATAGCGAGGGACACTGGTAATAGGGAAAGCTAATCCCACGCAACATTTAGTCAAGTTGAATAGCTGCAACAGCACATGTGTGCACTACGCTTGATTTTAAAGCGAGAGAAAGAAAAAGGAAGTGAAATGTAAATGTAATAGCTTTATGCTAACGAAATGAAATTTTTCAAAAAGGTAACTAGGATAATAAGAAACAAAATGTAATCTAAGCGCTAACATTTTGACCTTGACATCACTGAGTAATATTTTCTTCACTGTCAGTTTTTGTGACTTGTTTGACTCGTGTCTTCCCCTACTATTCTATGCTATCTTTTCGCTCATATAACCACACTTTTTAAGTTTGTTTTCCCCCGTTACACTTTTTAATTAATATCCATGTTTTTTTCATATAAAGAGCCTTATGAACTTCACAATAATAAACAATCTAATAAATTCAGATAAGTAAAATGCTGGGGGAAAGCATATATTCAAAACAACAAGCTGTCATAAAGATTGATAATGAAGTAGGTCAATAACAGTCTTTTTAAACAGTTGTGTAACAGGGATGTGTAATGTTTCCAGATCTGTTTTTCCCTATGCAGTTAAAATATTTTTTAGAAAGTTAGAAGGATAATATAACTAGACAATCTCTTGTCTGGAATTTACAAGGCAAACGAAATAGTGGGAGACATAAAAACACAGAGAGAAAACAAAATTCACAAATACATAAATTTTCTTCTTTGTCTCTTGTCTCTTATAAGAGGAGGTTGTGATAAGAATGACTATTTTTTGGGTCCCACGTGAGTCCACTTTATCAGGTCTGCACTGTATAAGGTTTTCCTTGTGTATGTACTACTCAGCGACTGCATCTTTTTCTCGTCTTTCAATTCGCTGGAAGCTGTGTAGTTCCTTCCCTAATCTCTGCATTAGTGATTCTGTCGTGCGATTTTAGTCCTTTTATTCAACGTTGACAATGAGCAGACAAGCTGAAAAATATCTAATGGCAGTAGGAATGTAGTTTCTGAGGAAATTGCAAAGAATGCCACGGACAGACAGAAAAAAAAATTCAATGAGCAAGTTCTACAAGAAACACCTGATAATCGGAAATTGATTAGAGAAATTAGACGTAGACAATATGTTTTTGGCACATTATGAGAAGAAATAAACCAGAGAACTCGGTGACAACTGGCAAGATTGAGTGGAAAAGATCAAGGCGAAGGCACTGTCGTGTCTTCCTTTAAAGTGTCGTCCCTGGAGTGAGGGGAGTCAACACCCACATTATAATTTTTTTTTTTCCCTTTCAATATCCTGGAGAATCCACCAGCTTCCGTCCAACACACTCCATCAGTTCATGGACACCTTTTCCGCTCTCTATCACTGTCGTACTATTCCCCCTCTCGTTCTTCCCCAAGCAACATATTCAACAACTCTTGCTTCTAAAAATTAATAAAGATTAATTTATTAAAAGAAAAGTGTAATGTATGTGAGACGTGTATGCGAAGAAAATGTGTGAGGTGTTCTATAATGTGTGTAGGATCGGACCCTCAGATAATAGCATAGACAGTTCATCCTTGCAAGGACACACCACAGCACGTTAAGTCAGAACAAGTCCATCTCACCCGGTACTGTATCCCTCCTGCCGGACACCGACGGTCATCTGTAGCTACCTGGTAATCCATCTTCCTGATCATCCGAAATAGATACTGTTTGTAAATTACAGCTGATCATGGACCGGTTGCACACTACACATAAGTTCCTATCGTTCCTAAAAATTGTACGAATCCTTTGTTGGGTGTACTTAGGTATCACTGTTATTGTTAATATACTTGATCTTAACTAGTGTCTATAACGTCTCAGGTATGATGTCTTTGGTAATGATTCACTGGAATCTATCACACGATGTGACTTACATTTTAATGTTCTCGTTCCTTTAACAATGTTTGTATGATGTGTGACCTATCAACAATCATCACCCATCCTAGGTGAACCTTAACACACAGGAGTCGTTATATTGGTTGGCTCTTCTGAGTCATGTTATGGTGAACCCTCCTGATTATGAGTCCAGCGTAAACATAATACCATCTTTCTTCTCGGGGTTTATTCGTTTTCCGTCATAAAGCATTTGAGTGTCCAACTGGTGTTCTTCCAATTGGAGTTGCACTTCTTCCAAACCAGTGTTGAACTTCCTCGTAACTGGCAGGGAACCTGTTAGAGAAACAACACATCTGGTGATAGCACTAGTCACTGATCCTACCGGCTGAGTGTAAGCCTATTGCCTTGCTCTGTTATTTCTCAGCTAACTAAACTCTGTCATAGAGCCTAGTAGCTCCTCACCCACATCCGAATCAGGCTATGACAAGGAAAGACCCATAAACGGAGTGCAAAACTTCAGTGGGCAAGCCACTGAAAGATCCCCCCATTGGACACTTTCGCCATCTCCCAACCCATCTTAAATCTCTCCAAATATCACCCCGCTATCATATTCATCCTAGCAGAGCCAATAATCACTTCACTACTCTACTAGTTTTCAACTAACATTGCTAATCATCACACTCTAGTTTTAACAAGACTACTGCCTATATTAATTAGGCCTAAATAGGCTATATTTTGTACCTTATGCAAACCCGCCTCATTCCTGGATGGCTACTACACTTTGCCATAACGACACATGCTAGTTAATTTTTAATTAATCTAACACTGTAGAGCTCTCCAACAAAACACGTCAATCCTAATCCACTGTTTGAGTTACACTAGTTGTCCCCAAATCGGGTTTTTGGCAAACGCCTAAAATTGGTCACGTGAAGTTACTCTTTATGTCTACACAGGTGTTATTTTGGGCAGATCCTCCATTGTCAGGAATCTATCTCCCCTGGCTTAATCAATGTCAGATTCGTCCTCCCATGTTTTAACATCCAAAACAAGCTAGCGAGTTACTGTATGGTCCCAACAACAGTTTTCAATAACAAGCCGCCAATCTTCTGTCGAGTGGTGACAATCACAGCCGCCATTTCGCCTGATGTCCGGAAACTCTAAATGACAGACGGGACTGTTTCATGTCCCGAGCCGGCAAATTCTACTTGGATTTGACTGTTTATGACTGTCAAAGTGGTGTATTGATTCATCTCACTCACCATCGAATGTTCCTATTTTTCCGACCAGATGTGAACACGTGCAGCTGCAACCCAGACTGTTTTTTCTGTATTTGTTGAAACAACCTGTGGCCTCGAACATGTCGCCAATCCGAACGCCTGTTATTGTCATCACTGGTTAATCACGGTGGTCTATTTTGTGACAGGCACAGGGATAAATATCTCAATGTCTTGGCCACATGGCACCGGCGAGATATTAACACAAACAATTAATTAATAAATACACACTTATTATTTGGCGCTCATAGAAGTAGGTGTAAGAATTAGAGACCAGAGGACTCACTAGACAACATAAAAATTGAAAGCTATATTTACAGAGCGGGATTCGAACCTGCCACCTCCAAATCACAACTTCGCCTCGCTGCAGGAACAAGTGTATCTCGACGTATGACCAACTAGACAACCCTAGAAAAATGTGTTTTTATTAGCTAGGTCTAATGAACACATGAACCCACAACTATGGAATATGGACATAATTCTTATCCAACTATTGACATAGCACCACAAATCTCAGAAATTTATATTCCACAGTTGTGGTTTCATGTGGATGATAGACCTGGCTAACGAACACCTTTTTCAGGGGTGCCTAGTTGGCAATGCGTCGAAGTATAGTTGTTCCTTCAGCAAGGCGCTGTCGTCATTTGAAGGTGACATTTTGGAATCCCGGTCTGTAACTATAGCTTTCAATTTTTATGTTGTTTAGTGCATCCCCTAGTCTCTAATTCTTACAACTACTTCTATGAGCGCCAACAAATACGTGTGTAATTATTTATTTCTTCTTCTTCTTCTTCTTTCGTTCGCTTGAAATATGTCTATAACTGCAAAGCTGTCTCTTGTATGAATTTAACTGTCTTTTTCAGTTCACACAGCGGCCCATAGAGATTATCTTCCACTGTCGTCTCTCTAGGCCAGAAGGTTTGCCTAGATATGTTATATTTTGGGCAGTTTTGGAGTATGTGCTCTGCTGTCTGCGACGCCAATCCACATGTGCACATGGCTGTTTCACCAATCTTGAATTTTGTATACATGTGGTTGCGTAATCTATTGTGCCCTGTCCTGAGGCGCAGAATAATGACTTGTTCTGGTCTATCCATAACGTGGTAGTCATCTTGAGCAGGTTTTGGTGGCTTTTTCACTGATTTGATCATTCTTTTCTTTTGTTGGTATGTAACGGACACATCAGGCTGTTCTTCTTTGGCTCCTTCCTTGGCCAATTGATCAGCTCTGTCGTTTCCGGGTACTCCACAGTGGGATGGTATCCACTGTATGGTGACCTTATGTTGACTGCTAAGTTCAGAAAGTAGTGTCCTTAGTACTGGCGCCTCGAGTACTGATTTTGCATCTGTCAATAGCACCACAGGTTGTGTACCATTGCTGGTATTTAGTAATTTCTCTGTTGCTATCTTGATTGCCTCAATTTCAGCATCGTAGTTATGGCAGTACTTTTCTGTCGGTACTCTAGCTGTGTCCCTAGTATTATTTGGGTATTCTATGTACACTCCCGCTCCTCCATTTCGAACAGCATTTTGTGCTGACCCATCTGTGTAAACTCGGATCCAGAGGTCCTGTGGGTATTCTTCATCAAGGAAGCTGAGAGTGGCTATTCTGCGCTGTACACTGTTCTGTTCTTCCTTGTCAAATATTCCTCTCACTTGTGTCTGGATTTGTAATGATAGTCTATGCTCATCTTTCCATGGAGTTCACTCTGGAATAGTTGTTAGGGGGATACCAACTGTGGGCAGATCGGTGGTTTCTCTGCAGAGTCGTTTGGCCTGGTGGATAAAACTACTTCTTTTCAACCGCCCCATAGCTAGGTTTTCAAATCTGTTCTTCATAGGGTGGCCTGGCAAGCTGAGGAACTTTTCTGCTTGTATTAGCGTTTACGTATCTCTGCGCTCACTCAGTGCTTGTGTCCTCCCCATCTTCTCCATTTCCACTATAGAGGTTGATCTCATCCCTCCTGTGGTGACTCTAAGTGCTTGATTTTGCACTTTGTCCAGCTCTTGTAGTGTGGTTTTTGATGCCGAACACCACGCAGTTGACCCTATTCCAGGTGTGGTCGTATGCTCTGTTGATAAACTTTGCTAAGTATTTTCCCACTGGCTCCCCATGTGGTTCCACTTAGCTTTCTCAGGATGGCTATTTTCCCTCTGGCTTTTGCTACTGCTGTGTTGATGTGCTTTCTCCATGTCAGCCTGCCATCAAATGTTACTCCAAGGTATGTTGGTTCTTTATCTTCTCTTAGGGGTGTTCCATTTATCTGGATGGTCCCTGCCTTTTGTTTTGGAGAGAGGGTAAATAGGGTGGTGCTGCACTTGTCAGTGTTTATGCTGACACACCATCTATTTGCCCATGCAACAAATGTATTTACAGCTCTTTGTAGTAATCTGGTGGCCACTGATGCATGTTCATTTGTGTTCCATAGAACCAGGTCATCGGTATACATTACTGCTTTAATTCCATGCGGTAGATTAGCAACGAGATCATTGATGAAGATTAGAAAAAGTGTGGGGGACAAGACTCCGCCCTGGGGAACACCGTGACGCAGTAGTACTTTCTTGCTCTTTAGTCCGTCTATCTGTACTCGGGCTCTTCTGTTGTGCAAGTATGCTTTTACCCATTTGTACATCCTTCCATTGACTTTGCAATTTCTCAGTTTATTCATGAGACCTTCTTTCCAGACTGTGTCAAAGGCTTTCTTCAAATCTATCCATGCCGCAAGCACCAGCTTCTTCTCTTGGAATGCCTCCTCAATTTCTTGAGAGAGGTAGGTTGTCTGATTTTCCGTAGAGTAGCATTGCCTAAAGCCAGCCTGCTGTGGCACAAGGATGTTTTTACTTTCAATGTACCACTGCAGTCTGTGATTGATGATGCGCTCCAGTGTTTTGTAGAGACAGCTGGTGAGGCTAATTGGTCTGTAGCTAGAGGCAATGGAACTATCTTTCCCTGATTTTAGGAGCGGTATCATGATTGCTTCTCTTCAGGCTTGTGGAACAGTGCCTAAGGTCCAACTGTTATTGAAGATCTGCAACAGCTTTGCTTTGGCCTCTGTTCCTAGGTTCCTGATCATTTCATTGGAGATACCATCAGCTCCTGGTGACTTTCTCATTTTCAGTTTTGATATGGCTAGCTCCAGTTCGCTGATTGTGATGGGTGCCTCCAGAACCTCATGTACTATTTCCTTCTGTCCTGTATGTTGCAGTTTCTCTCGAATCTCTTGTTGTTTCTCTGGACTAATTTTGATATTGTTATCTTGTGCGAATGAGTCCGCAAAATGGTAAGCTGCTTGCTTTCTTGTTAAGATGTTTCCATCTTTATGTAGTGCAATTTTTGAGTTCTCCCTGTGCCCTCATCGTTAAGTTGTTTTATTAGCTTCCACAATTTCCTTGTGTCTCTTTCAAAGTTCAGAGACTCTGTTTTTTCCTGCCACCTTTTCCTTCTAGCCTGCAGCTTGGCCCTTTGAAATTTGGCTTTTGCATGCTGGAATTTATTGTGGTGCTCTTGGCTGGGTGTGGCCTCTGCTTGCTTTCTACATACTTCCACATCATTATGCAACTGTTCCAGTTCTCTACTCCAGTAGGGTTTATATTGTTTAGGCTCCTCTTGGTACTGTTTCTCGCGCTGCCTGTAGTATGCATTTCCCAATCTCTTCAACAACTTTATTTATGTCTTTCTCAGTGTTCATGTTTCTAACCAGTAAGCTGGTGCGATTCCTGTACATTGCCCAGTCTGATTTTTTGTAGTTCCACCTCGAGAGGGTGCTGCTTTCACTTACAAGCTCATTTTCTACAGTTAGAAAGACTGGCCGATGGTCGCTGCCACCAAGTTGTTTCCCAACAATTCGTGTAATGTTCCACTCCAGGTCTGGTGAATGAAAAGCCAGGTCAGGTGTAGTTGTAGAGTGCCATGATCTCGAGTAGAAAGTATGTGCGTCGGACGGCTTGTTAACCAAGATGAATCTATTCTCATCCTGCCAGTCTTCCAGTCTCTCTCCTCTCCTTTCCATGTGATCATAGCTCCAACTCTGCGAGTGGCTGTTGAAATCGCCACACACAATCATTTTTTCTGTTAATGGTAGTGTGTCCAGTGCCTGTGGGCGGTCACTTGGACAGTAGTAATTGATCAGATGTAGGTCTGTATAGCCTGTTTTAAGTTTAAGTGTCTGATACTCAGCCCCTTCCATATAGACTTCGATTTGGGAAGCAGTGATGTTATTTGTTACAAGGGTAAGTATCCCACCTTTTCGCCTGTCCTTTCGGTCAGATCGGTAACACTGGTAGCCTCTGATGTTGAAGGCTATATTTTCGTTGAGGTGAGTTTCTTGCAAGCAACATATGCTGACTTTTTCTTGGTCCAGGATGTTTTCTAATTCTATATTTTTTTTTTTGCTGACTCCCTCCGCATTCCAGTGCATTATTTTAAGTCTTTGTTTAGTATGGCCAGCCGTTCTATTCTCATGTCCCCTGGCTCCACAGGACATCTGAGAAGGACCTCCAGTAGTAGGGGTTGGACCCTTTCGAGACATAGGGCCCGGCACTGCACCTGCCTGGGGGTCCAAAGCAGGGCGAGCACCATAACTTTTAGCAGTAGTCGACATATTCCATTTTGCGTAATTGCGTGGCATCCTGATTTCTGTGGTACGCCTCCTGGCTGGTTGCCTCCGTCTTCAGCACCTTTCCTTTGCTAGAGCAGACTGTGGTCTCACTCGAGTTTAGATGTGTACACACGCACACATGTGTCTGCACATGCATGTATGTGTATACACATCTAGAGCACACTGGTTATTTTCCGGCGCCAGATACTCGCCGTCGCCCCTTCTCCTGTTAGTTTAAACAGTTCTGCCACGTGAAGGCCAGGAGTTGGACTTTTGCTGCAGAGGTTATGTATTCACGAGCCATTGGGGTATTTAAGCAATGTTGGGTGCTCACCCCAACACTGCGCCCCGGCTACATACAGCAATTTGGAACCATTTATTTATTTATTGTCTTGGATGCCTGAATAGATTCTCCAATAGATATCTACAGGAACACGGAGCTGATCCATGACTTTGGTGATCATGTGAGATTACAAAACGTGACCGCCCTCGCATATCGGCATGTCACATGATTATGATTATACATAGTCACAAGTTATACATTGTTCTAGTTGATTCATGGGAGGCCGAAATCTGGCCAAGGAGGTCACCTCAGACAGATGCAAGGCCCAGAACACTTCGGATGAAGACACAGTGACAGTGAAAGAAATCAAGGCTGTGCTTCGACGATCAAAAAACAGTGCTCCAGGTCCTGATGGCATAAGATACGACGACATAAATAGGTGTACCGACAATGAGCTAGAGAAACTAGCAGACATGTACAACAACAGTATAGGGAGTGCTAGCATCAAGGAGGAGTGGTTACACAGCTATCTGATTCCCTTGCCGAAGCCTGACAAAGACCACAAAAAAATTCAGGGATATCGAATTATAACCATGCAGAATACAATAGGCAAGCTGCTGGAGAAGGTAATTGCCAGGAAAATATCAAGCCAACTAGAGAGGCAAGGTGTTTTCCCACCCACCCTGGGTGGGTACCGTCCAAAGAGAGAAACCTGAACCAATGCAGCAGTCTTTGCCCAGGATGTCTATGAAGGTTTCCACTCAGGCACTGAAACCGTTGCTGCAGCGATTGATCTTGAGGACGCATACAACAGAGTACCACTGGATTTTTTAATGTTTCAGCTTCTTGAACTAAACGTAAGTCCATTCCTCCTTAGTTGGATCGCTGCAGCCCTCTTCCAACGGAAAGTAGTTTTTAGATGTGGCAGTTGGACTTCGGAACCAACAACAATATATCCTGGCCTACCACAGGGATCACCATTATCTCCGGTACTGTTCAACGCCTACACAGTGAGAATCACCAGTGAGCAGATCACTGGACCTGGCAGGACATTGTCATATGCCGATGATGTTTTAGTGTATCGTCAGGGGAAGGATAGAGAGGAGGTTGCTGTGGAACTACAAACCGAACTCAATCGCATAAGTACTTGGTGTGATGAAGCTGGGGCAATGGTCAACCCAACAAAGGCAACAGTGACATGGTTCTCGTTGAATAATCATATTGTCAACACTCCAACACCAACTGTAATGCTGTGTTCAGAGACGGTGGAAAGAACGCAGGCAATGAATTACCTGGGGATACGGTTTGATCGAAGCCTTGCTTATAATGTGCACATAGACCAGGTGATAACAAAGGCCAAGCGGGGTTTGGCAGCGATGCGGGTGATGGCGGCAGCAAACTGTGAGCAGCGCCATCTATGTCTTCTGTACGAGGGGTTGGTCATGTCTGTTTTGGAGTATGCAATGACAATCCTGACTCTCAGCCATAAGCAGATAGAAAGGATGGAAAGGATACAGAATGAAGCTATGCGCATTATTCTTGGATGTACAAGAGATATAGCATGCAGGGCGATGCGCTACCTTCTTGGTTTTCCAACCATTGAAGAGAGAATACAAGGTTGCAGGGCACGCGCCTACCTCAGAATTAACGCAAACACACAACATCCACTGCATAGTGAAATTAGGAAGGTGAAGGGCAGCAGGTTAAAAAGAGGACGGTCGTGGATGGGTCAAGCCGAAGACATTCTTCAACAGGTGTGTTCACTTGAGGACTTAGAACCTGGCGAGGAGTGGGTGCAAGTGCCAACAGACTTCTGCACATCCTTTTCAGTTTGCATCCAACTAGATAGAAAATGCAGACATGAAAATCCGGCTGCTGTTGAGGCTGAAGTACAAGCGTTGATTTTCGAGAATTCGCTAGACGGTGACGCGGTCATCTACACAGATGGGTCGGTCGTCCGACATGTGAGAAGCTCATGGGCCTTTACAGCTCGGGCCGGAGGGAGAATTGTGAAGGAGGACTCTGGTGCTTTCACTGAAACCACAAGTAGCCTGACCATGGAAGTCATGGCAGTAAGTAAAGCAATAACATGGCTCGAGACACAGACATTCACTAGGGCTTGTTTCCTTAGCGACTCAATGAACATGATCAAGAGGATAGAGGAGGGGTCGATCCGAAGAGAATGGTTGCTGCCTTTGGAGCGGTCTCGACTGGCAAAGATTAGTTTCATCTTCGTGCCAGGGCATGCGGGAGTACAAGGAAATGAGCGGGCTGACAAGCTCGCAGGTGAGGCTACTGTGGAGGGCGGACGCGCCATGGACCAGGCCGACATTCTGAATGCTCTACGAGAAGTAAGACTTTTACGAGAACCAAGTGATGACTGTGAATCTACAACAATGGCCAGACTGCGAGAGCAGCAAATTAAAAGAGGGGTGGCCAAACAAGAACACTACGCAGGAAGCCAAAGAAGATTTATAAACCAACACAGAACTGGCGTCGTTAGCCGCTACACGTTGCGGGATTTGCTGAGGAGGGGATCCGAGCACTTATGGACTGAATGGTTCGATGTGCAATGAGGTTGATCTGTCGACTAACTAACTAACTATCTAGTTGATTGTAATTGTCTAGTCGCTCTCCGTATCTCTGTTCCATATAACAGCATTGGTTTAACGTTAAAGTTAATTATTGCTAGTTCATTATTGTATATTATTGAAGACGAAGGGTGTATTTTTAATGACTGTGCAGTGTTTGAAAATATTGCCAGTTCAAGTTTTGTATTTACCTATTATGTTGCATGAACTTTACACTGCACAGTCATTAAAAATACACCCTATATATCGACAACTATAGCCAGTACCTGAGAACGCTTGCTGTGAACGTACACGATAACCAGCGTCATAAGACATGTTCTGCAATAAAGAAGATTTATATTTTTTTAAGCGTTCTCACTTCTTTTATCAAAGTATTTCCTGTCTATTCCTATGTCCTCTTTGTGTTTTAGTTTTATTGGGGTTTTAGTGTTCATTGTGATAAGCTGATTACTTTGAATGCTTACTCAGCTTTTATTTTCTATATCATGCATACATTCGACGTATCAAATATGTCCAATTTATTTTCTTCTTTGAGATCGATTGGTCGATAATTTCTTGTCACAATGCTCCAGTTTTGAAGCTGTATGTTAATAATTGTGCTGATACCTTCACTTGGCAGCATGCCATGTTGTTTAGTGTCTTATTTCGCGGTTGTCCTCTATTACGTTATCTCACCACATCCATAAGCCAGCGGTTCTGAACTTGTGAGCCCCGCTGTGTTTAAAATGATTGTCAGTTGCGTTGTTAGTGAGCGTGGATCTGTTTCATATTCAACTGTAGACTAATCAACTGTATCTATGCCGTTTTCTAGTTAAAGTAAGACTATTCAAAGGGTATTATATAATGTTTTCTAGTTTTCAGTGTTAATAGTTCACACTTTACCTAATAGATATTATTTTTAAAGTTATCTTTATAAATGTCAGAAGACACAGAGAGGAAGGAAATCAGAAACTTAGAACGGGTGTAGGGATAACACCGATTACTGACTTTATATAACACCAAGAATTAAATGGTTCGGACCTTTAGCTAGACAGGAACAATATCAGCTAGCGTCTAGAGCGTTCTACATGGGAACATTGGGATACAAGGCGAGAGGACGACTGAGGACGAGTTTTGTAGACGGAATAAAAGAGTATTGAAGAAATACAATATGATATTAGCACAAACAACCAGACAAGCGAAAAAAAACAGAAAATGACAGAGCAGCCTGGATGCCGATCAGTGGTCGAACTTATCAAGAATAAAGGGCATATATGTGTGGGAGACACGAAAGCCTGTGCCACCCAGCATGACACATAATGGAGATGACGATTATCCTCGTAATGGTTTTGTTTTAAAATTATCCCGTCACGAGAATAGACTGAAGTCCCATACCAGATACTACCGGTGAGATGTGAAGTGTTATGTCTTCACATATTATAGGTTGCGACATCTGAGATGTGAAGTGTCACATGTTATAGGTTAAGACATCTGAGATGTGAAGTGTTATGTCTTCACATGTTATAGGTTGCGACATCTGAGATGTGAAGTGTCATGTCTTCACATATTATAGGTTACGACATCTGAGAAGTGAAGTGTCACATGTTATAGGTTAAGACATCTGAGATGTGAAGTGTTATGTCTTCACATATTATAGGTTACGATATCTGGGATGTGAAGTGTCACATATTATAGGTTACGACATCTGAAATGTGAAGTGTTATGTCTTCACATATTATAGGTTAAGACATCTGAGATGTGAAGTGTTATGTCTTCACATATTATAGGATACGACATCTGAGATGTGAAGTGTCATGTCTTCACGTGTTATAGGTTTAAGACATCTGAGATGTGGAGTGTTATATCTTCACATATTATAGGCTACGACATCTGAGATGTGAAGTGTCACATGTTATAAGTTAAGACATCTGAGATGTGAAGTGCTATATCTTCACATATTATAGGTTACGACATGTGCGATGTGAAGTGGTATATCTTCACATATTATAGGTTACGATATCTGAGATGTGAAGTGTCACATATTATGGTTACGACATCTGAGATGTGAAGTGTTATATCTTCACATATTATAGGTTACGACATCTGAGATGTGAAGTGTTATGTCTTCACATATTATAGGTTACGACATCTGAGATGTGAAGTGTTATATCTTCACATATTATAGGTTACGACATCTGAGATGTGAAGTGTTATATCTTCACATATTATAGGCTACGATATCTGAGATGTGAAGTGTCACATGTTATAGGTTAAGACATCTGAGATGTGAAGTGCTATATCTTCACATATTATAGGTTACGACATGTGCGATGTGAAGTGGTATATCTTCACATATTATAGGTTACGACATCTGAGATGTGAAGTGTCACATATTATAGGTTAAGACATCTGAGATGTGAAGTGGTATATCTTCACATATTATAGGTTACGACATCTGAGATGTGAAGTGTCACATATTATAGGTTACGACATCTGAGATGTGAAGTGGTATATCTTCACATATTATAGGTTACGACATCTGAGATGTGAAGTGTCACATATTATAGGTTACGACATCTGAGATGTGAAGTGTTATATCTTCACATATTATAGGTTACGACATCTGAGATGTGAAGTGTTATGTGTTCACATATTATAGGTTACGACATCTGAGATGTGAAGTGTCACATGTTATAGGTTAAGACATCTGAGATGTGAAGTGTTATGTCTTCACATAACATAGGTTAAGACATCTGAGATATGAAGTGTTATGTCTTCACATATTATAGGTTGCGACATCTGAGATGTGAAGTGTTATGTCTTCACATATTATAGGTTACGACATCTGAGATGTGAAGTGTCACATGTTATAGGTTAAGACATCTGAGATGTGAAGTGTTATGTCTTCACATATTATAGGTTACGACATCTGAGATGTGAAGTGTTATGTCTTCACATATTATAGGTTACGACATCTGAGATGTGAAGTGTCACATGTTATAGGTTAGGACATCTGAGATATGAAGTGTTATGGCTTCACATATTATAGGTTAAGACATCTGAGATGTGAAGTGTTATGTCTTCACATATTATAGGTTACGACATCTGAGGTGTGAAGTGTTATGTCTTCACATATTATAGGTTACGACATCTGGGATGTGAAGTGTCACATATTATAGGTTACGACATCTGAAATGTGAAGTGTTATGTCTTCACATATTATAGGTTAAGATATCTGAGATGTGAAGTGTTATGTCTTCACATATTATAGGTTACGACATCTGAGATGTGAAGTGTCATGTCTTCACATGTTATAGGTTTAAGACATCTGAGATGTGAAGTGTTATATCTTGACATATTATAGGCTACCACATCTGAGATGTGAAGTGTCACATGTTATAGGTTAAGACATCTGAGATGTGAAGTGCTATATCTTCACATATTATAGGTTACGACATCTGAGATGTGAAGTGTTATATCTTCACATATTATAGGTTACGACATCTGAGATGTGAAGTGTTATGTCTTCACATATTATAGGTTACGACATCTGAGATGTGAAGTGTCACATGTTATAGGTTAAGACATCTGAGATGTGAAGTGTTGTGTCTTCACATATTATAGGTTAAGACATCTGAGATATGAAGTGTTATGTCTTCACATATTATAGGTTGCGACATCTGAGATGTGAAGTGTTGTGTCTTCACATATTATAGGATACGACATCTGAGATGTGAAGTGTCATGTCTTCACATGTTAAAGGTTTAAGACATCTGAGATGTGAAGTGTTATATGTTCACATATTATAGGCTACGACATCTGAGATGTGAAGTGTCACATGTTATAGGTTAAGACATCTGAGATGTGAAGTGCTATATCTTCACATATTATAGGTTACGACATCTGAGATGTGAAGTGTTATATCTTCACATATTATACGTTACGACATCTGAGATGTGAAGTGTCACATATTATAGGTTACGAGATCTGAGATGTGAAGTGTTATATCTTCACATATTATAGGTTACGACATCTGAGATGTGAAGTGTTATGTCTTCACATATTAGGTTACGACATCTGAGATGTGAAGTATCACATGGTATAGGTTAAGACATCTGAGATGTGAAGTGTTATATCTTCACATATTATAGGTTACGACATCTGAGATGTGAAGTGTTATGTCTTCACATATTATAGGTTACGACATCTGAGATGTGAAGTGTTATATCTTCACATATTATAGGTTACGACATCTAAGATGTGAAGTGTTATGTCTTCACATATTATAGGTTACGACATCTGAGATGTGAAGTGTCACATGTTATAGGTTAAGACATCTGAGATATGAAGTGTTATGTCTTCACATATTATAGGTTGCGACATCTGAGATGTGAAGTGTTTTGTCTTCACATATTATAGGTTACGACATCTGAGATGTCAAGTGTCACATGTTATAGGTTAAGACATCTGAGATGTGAAGTGTTATGTCTTCACATGTTATAGGTTACGACATCTGAGATGTGAAGTGTTATATCTTCACATATTATAGTTTACGACATCTGAGATATGAAGTGTTATGTCTTCACATATTATAGGTTAAGACAACTGAGATATGAAGTGTTATGTCTTCACATATTATAGGTTAAGACATCTGAGATGTGAAGTGTCACATGTTATAGGTTAAGACATCTGAGATGTGAAGTGTTATGTCTTCACATATTATAGGTTACGACATCTGAGATGTGAATTGTTATGTCTTCACATATTATAGGTTACGAAATCTGGGATGTGAAGTGTCACATATTATAGGTTACGAGATCTGAGATGTGAAGTGTTATATCTTCACATATTATAGGTTACGACATCTGAGATGTGAAGTGTTATGTCTTCACATATTATAGGTTACGACATCTGAGATGTGAAGTATCAGATGGTATAGGTTAAGACATCTGAGATGTGAAGTGTTATATCTTCACATATTATAGGTTACGACATCTGAGATGTGAAGTGTTATGTCTTCACATATTATAGGTTACGACATCTGAGATGTGAAGTATTATATCTTCACATATTATAGGTTACGACATCTGAGATGTGAAGTGTTATGTCTTCACATATTATAGGTTACGAAATCTGAGATGTGAAGTGTCACATGTTATAGGTTAAGACATCTGAGATATGAAGTGTTATGTCTTCACATATTATAGGTTGCGACATCTGAGATGTGAAGTGTTTTGTCTTCACATATTATAGGTTACGACATCTGAGATGTGAAGTATTATATCTTCACATATTATAGGTTACGACATCTGAGATGTGAAGTGTTATGTCTTCACATATTATAGGTTACGGCATCTGAGATGTGAAGTGTCACATGTTATAGGTTAAGACATCTGAGATATGAAGTGTTATGTCTTCACATATTATAGGTTGCGACATCTGAGATGTGAAGTGTTTTGTCTTCACATATTATAGGTTACGACATCTGAGATGTGAAGTGTTATGTCTTCACATGTTATAGGTTAAGACATCTGAGAAGTGAAGTGTCATGTCTTCACATGTTATAGGTTACGACATCTGAGATGTGAAGTGTTATATCTTCACATATTATAGGTTACGACATCTGAGATATGAAGTGTTATGTCTTCACATATTATAGGTTGCGACATCTGAGATGTGAAGTGTTGTGTCTTCACATATTATAGGTTACGACATCTGAGATGTGAAGTGTTATGTCTTCACATGTTATAGGTTAAGACATCTGAGATGTGAAGTGTCATGTCTTCACATGTTATAGGTTACGACATCTGAGATGTGAAGTGTTATATCTTCACATATTACAGGTTACGACATCTGAGATATGAAGTGTTATGTCTTCACATATTATAGGTTGCGACATCTGAGATGTGAAGTGTTGTGTCTTCACATATTATAGGTTACGACATCTGAGATGTGAAGTGTCACATGTTATAGGTTAAGACATCTGAGATGTGAAGTGTTATGTCTTCACATATTCTAGGTTACGACATCTGAGATGTGAAGTGTCATGTCTTCACATGTTATAGGTTTAAGACATCTGAGATGTGAAGTGTTATATCTTCACATATTATAGGCTACGACATCTGAGATGTGAAGTGTCACATGTTATAGGTTAAGACATCTGAGATGTGAAGTGCTATATCTTCACATATTATAGGTTACGACATCTGAGATGTGAAGTGTTATATCTTCACATATTATACGTTACGACATCTGAGATGTGAAGTGTCACATATTATAGGTTACGAGATCTGAGATGTAAAGTGTTATATCTTCACATATTATAGGTTACGACATCTGAGATGTGAAGTGTTATGTCTTCACATATTATAGGTTACGACATCTGAGATGTGAAGTATCACATGGTATAGGTTAAGACATCTGAGATGTGAAGTGTTATATCTTCACATATTATAGGTTACGACATCTGAGATGTGAAGTGTTATGTCTTCACATATTATAGGTTACGACATCTGAGATGTGAAGTGTTATATCTTCACATATTATAGGTTACGACATCTGAGATGTGAAGTGTTATGTCTTCACATATTATAGGTTACGACATCTGAGATGTGAAGTGTCACATGTTATAGGTTAAGACATCTGAGATATGAAGTGTTATGTCTTCACATATTATAGGTTGCGACATCTGAGATGTGAAGTGTTTTGTCTTCACATATTATAGGTTACGACATCTGAGATGTGAAGTGTTATATCTTCACATATTATAGGTTACGACATCTAAGATGTGAAGTGTTATGTCTTCACATATTATAGGTTACGACATCTGAGATGTGAAGTGTTATATCTTCACATATTATAGGTTACGACATCTGAGATGTGAAGTGTTATGTCTTCACATGTTATAGGTTAAGACATCTGAGATGTGAAGTGTCATGTCTTCACATGTTATAGGTTATGACATCTGAGACGTGAAGTGTTATATCTTCACATATTATAGGTAACGACATCTGAGATATGAAGTGTTATGTCTTCACATATTATAGGTTAAGACATCTGAGATATGAAGTGTTATGTCTTCACATATTATAGGTTAAGACATCTGACATGTGAAGTGTTATATCTTCACATATTATAGGTTACGACATCTGAGATGTGAAGTGTTATGTCTTCACATGTTATAGGTTAAGACATCTGAGATGTGAAGTGTCGTGTCTTCACATGTTATAGGTTACGACATCTGAGATGTGAAGTGTTATGTCTTCACATGTTATAGGTTTAAGACATCTGAGATGTGAAGTGTTATGTCTTCACATATTATAGGTTACGTCATCTAAGATGTGAAGTGTTATGTCTTCACATATTATAGGTTACGACATCTGAGATGTGAAGTGTCACATGTTATAGGTTAAGACATCTGAGATGTGAAGTGTTATGTCTTCACATGTTATAGGTTTAAGACATCTGAGATGTGAAGTGTTATGTCTTCACATATTATAGGTTACGACATCTGAGATGTGAAGTGTCACATGTTATAGGTTAAGACATCTGAGATGTGAAGTGTTATGTCTTCACATATTATAGGTTACGACATCTGAGATGTGAAGTGTTATGTCTTCACATATTATAGGTTACGACATCTGGGATGTGAAGTGTCACATATTATAGGTTACGACATCTGAAATGTGAAGTGTTATGTCTTCACATATTATAGGTTAAGATATCTGAGATGTGAAGTGTTATGTCTTCACATATTATAGGTTACGACATCTGAGATGTGAAGTGTCATGTCTTCACATGTTATAGGTTTAAGACATCTGAGATGTGAAGTGTTATATCTTGACATATTATAGGCTACCACATCTGAGATGTGAAGTGTCACATGTTATAGGTTACGACATCTGAGATGTGAAGTGTTATATCTTCACATATTATAGGTTACGTCATCTAAGATGTGAAGTGTTATGTCTTCACATATTATAGGTTACGACATCTGAGATGTGAAGTGTCACATGTTATAGGTTAAGACATCTGAGATGTGAAGTGTTATGTCTTCACATGTTATAGGTTTAAGACATCTGAGATGTGAAGTGTTATGTCTTCACATATTATAGGTTACGACATCTGAGATGTGAAGTGTCACATGTTATAGGTTAAGACATCTGAGATGTGAAGTGTTATGTCTTCACATATTATAGGTTACGACATCTGAGATGTGAAGTGTTATGTCTTCACATATTATAGGTTACGACATCTGGGATGTGAAGTGTCACATATTATAGGTTACGACATCTGAAATGTGAAGTGTTATGTCTTCACATATTATAGGTTAAGATATCTGAGATGTGAAGTGTTATGTCTTCACATATTATAGGTTACGACATCTGAGATGTGAAGTGTCATGTCTTCACATGTTATAGGTTTAAGACATCTGAGATGTGAAGTGTTATATCTTGACATATTATAGGCTACCACATCTGAGATGTGAAGTGTCACATATTATAGGTTACGACATCTGAGATGTGAAGTGTTATATCTTCACATATTATAGGTTACGACATCTGAGATGTGAAGTGTTATGTCTTCACATATTATAGGTTACGACATCTGAGATGTGAAGTGTCACATGTTATAGGTTAAGACATCTGAGATGTGAAGTGTTATGTCTTCACATATTATAGGTTAAGACATCTGAGATATGAAGTGTTATGTCTTCACATATTATAGGTTGCGACATCTGAGATGTGAAGTGTTGTGTCTTCACATATTATAGGATACGACATCTGAGATGTGAAGTGTCATGTCTTCACATGTTAAAGGTTTAAGACATCTGAGATGTGAAGTGTTATATGTTCACATATTATAGGCTACGACATCTGAGATGTGAAGTGTCACATGTTATAGGTTAAGACATCTGAGATGTGAAGTGCTATATCTTCACATATTATAGGTTACGACATCTGAGATGTGAAGTGTTATATCTTCACATATTATACGTTACGACATCTGAGATGTGAAGTGTCACATATTATAGGTTACGAGATCTGAGATGTGAAGTGTTATATCTTCACATATTATAGGTTACGACATCTGAGATGTGAAGTGTTATGTCTTCACATATTAGGATACGACATCTGAGATGTGAAGTATCACATGGTATAGGTTAAGACATCTGAGATGTGAAGTGTTATATCTTCACATATTATAGGTTACGACATCTGAGATGTGAAGTGTTATGTCTTCACATATTATAGGTTACGACATCTGAGATGTGAAGTGTTATATCTTCACATATTATAGGTTACGACATCTAAGATGTGAAGTGTTATGTCTTCACATATTATAGGTTACGACATCTGAGATGTGAAGTGTCACATGTTATAGGTTAAGACATCTGAGATATGAAGTGTTATGTCTTCACATATTATAGGTTGCGACATCTGATATGTGAAGTGTTTTGTCTTCACATATTATAGGTTACGACATCTGAGATGTCAAGTGTCACATGTTATAGGTTAAGACATCTGAGATGTGAAGTGTTATGTCTTCACATGTTATAGGTTACGACATCTGAGATGTGAAGTGTTATATCTTCACATATTATAGTTTACGACATCTGAGATATGAAGTGTTATGTCTTCACATATTATAGGTTAAGACAACTGAGATATGAAGTGTTATGTCTTCACATATTATAGGTTAAGACATCTGAGATGTGAAGTGTCACATGTTATAGGTTAAGACATCTGAGATGTGAAGTGTTATGTCTTCACATATTATAGGTTACGACATCTGAGATGTGAATTGTTATGTCTTCACATATTATAGGTTACGAAATCTGGGATGTGAAGTGTCACATATTATAGGTTACGAGATCTGAGATGTGAAGTGTTATATCTTCACATATTATAGGTTACGACATCTGAGATGTGAAGTGTTATGTCTTCACATATTATAGCTTACGACATCTGAGATGTGAAGTATCACATGGTATAGGTTAAGACATCTGAGATGTGAAGTGTTATATCTTCACATATTATAGGTTACGACATCTGAGATGTGAAGTGTTATGTCTTCACATATTATAGGTTACGACATCTGAGATGTGAAGTATTATATCTTCACATATTATAGGTTACGACATCTGAGATGTGAAGTGTTATGTCTTCACATATTATAGGTTACGACATCTGAGATGTGAAGTGTCACATGTTATAGGTTAAGACATCTGAGATATGAAGTGTTATGTCTTCACATATTATAGGTTGCGACATCTGAGATGTGAAGTGTTTTGTCTTCACATATTATAGGTTACGACATCTGAGATGTGAAGTATTATATCTTCACATATTATAGGTTACGACATCTGAGATGTGAAGTGTTATGTCTTCACATATTATAGGTTACGACATCTGAGATGTGAAGTGTCACATGTTATAGGTTAAGACATCTGAGATATGAAGTGTTATGTCTTCACATATTATAGGTTGCGACATCTGAGATGTGAAGTGTTTTGTCTTCACATATTATAGGTTACGACATCTGAGATGTGAAGTGTTATGTCTTCACATGTTATAGGTTAAGACATCTGAGATGTGAAGTGTCATGTCTTCACATGTTATAGGTTACGACATCTGAGATGTGAAGTGTTATATCTTCACATATTATAGGTTACGACATCTGAGATATGAAGTGTTATGTCTTCACATATTATAGGTTGCGACATCTGAGATGTGAAGTGTTGTGTCTTCACATATTATAGGTTACGACATCTGAGATGTGAAGTGTTATATCTTCACATGTTATAGGTTAAGACATCTGAGATGTGAAGTGTCATGTCTTCACATGTTATAGGTTACGACATCTGAGATGTGAAGTGTTATATCTTCACATATTACAGGTTACGACATCTATGATATGAAGTGTTATGTCTTCACATATTATAGGTTGCGACATCTGAGATGTGAAGTGTTGTGTCTTCACATATTATAGGTTACGACATCTGAGATGTGAAGTGTCACATGTTATAGGTTAAGACATCTGAGATGTGAAGTGTTATGTCTTCACATATTATAGGTTACGACATCTGAGATGTGAAGTGTCATGTCTTCACATGTTATAGGTTTAAGACATCTGAGATGTGAAGTGTTATATCTTCACATATTATAGGCTACGACATCTGAGATGTGAAGTGTCACATGTTATAGGTTAAGAAATCTGAGATGTGAAGTGCTATATCTTCACATATTATAGGTTACGACATCTGAGATGTGAAGTGTTATATCTTCACATATTATACGTTACGACATCTGAGATGTGAAGTGTCACATATTATAGGTTACGAGATCTGAGATGTAAAGTGTTATATCTTCACATATTATAGGTTACGACATCTGAGATGTGAAGTGTTATGTCTTCACATATTATAGGTTACGACATCTGAGATGTGAAGTATCACATGGTATAGGTTAAGACATCTGAGATGTGAAGTGTTATATCTTCACATATTATAGGTTACGACATCTGAGATGTGAAGTGTTATGTCTTCACATATTATAGGTTACGACATCTGAGATGTGAAGTGTTATATCTTCACATATTATAGGTTACGACATCTGAGATGTGAAGTGTTTTGTCTTCACATATTATAGGTTACGACATCTGAGATGTGAAGTGTCACATGTTATAGGTTAAGACATCTGAGATATGAAGTGTTATGTCTTCACATATTATAGGTTGCGACATCTGAGATGTCAAGTGTTTTGTCTTCACATATTATAGGTTACGACATCTGAGATGTCAAGTGTCACATGTTATAGGTTAAGACATCTGAGATGTGAAGTGTTATGTCTTCACATGTTATAGGTTACGACATCTGAGATGTGAAGTGTTATATCTTCACATATTATAGGTTACGACATCTGAGATGTGAAGTGTTATGTCTTCACATGTTATAGGTTAAGACATCTGAGATGTGAAGTGTCATGTCTTCACATGTTATAGGTTACGACATCTGAGACGTGAAAGTGTTATATCTTCACATATTATAGGTAACGACATCTGAGATATGAAGTGTTATGTCTTCACATATTATAGGTTAAGACATCTGAGATATGAAGTGTTATGTCTTCACATATTATAGGTTAAGGCATCTGACATGTGAAGTGTTATATCTTCACATATTATAGGTTACGACATCTGAGATGTGAAGTGTTATGTCTTCACATGTTATAGGTTAAGACATCTGAGATGTGAAGTGTCGTGTCTTCACATGTTATAGGTTACGACATCTGAGATGTGAAGTGTTATGTCTTCACATGTTATAGGTTTAAGACATCTGAGATGTGAAGTGTTATGTCTTCACATATTATAGGTTACGTCATCTAAGATGTGAAGTGTTATGTCTTCACATATTATAGGTTACGACATCTGAGATGTGAAGTGTCACATGTTATAGGTTAAGACATCTGAGATGTGAAGTGTTATGTCTTCACATGTTATAGGTTTAAGACATCTGAGATGTGAAGTGTTATGTCTTCACATATTATAGGTTACGACATCTGAGATGTGAAGTGTCACATGTTATAGGTTAAGACATCTGAGATGTGAAGTGTTATGTCTTCACATATTATAGGTTACGACATCTGAGATGTGAAGTGTTATGTCTTCACATATTATAGGTTACGACATCTGGGATGTGAAGTGTCACATATTATAGGTTACGACATCTGAAATGTGAAGTGTTATGTCTTCACATATTATAGGTTAAGACATCTGAGATGTGAAGTGTTATGTCTTCACATATTATAGGTTACGACATCTGAGATGTGAAGTGTCATGTCTTCATATGTTATAGGTTTAAGACATCTGAGATGTGAAGTGTTATATCTTTACATATTATAGGCTACGACATCTGAGATGTGAAGTGTCACATGTTATAGGTTAAGACATCTGAGATGTGAAGTGCTATATCTTCACATATTATAGGTTACGACATCTGAGATGTGAAGTGTTATATCTTCACATATTATAGGTTACGACATCTGAGATGTGAAGTGTCACATATTATAGGTTACGACATCTGAGATGTGAAGTGTTATATCTTCACATATTATAGGTTACGACATCTGAGATGTGAAGTGTTATGTTTTCACATATTATAGGTTACGACATCTGAGATGTGAAGTGTCACATGTTATAGGTTACGACATCTGAGATGTGAAGTGTTATATCTTCACATATTATAGGTTACGACATCTGAGATGTGAAGTGTTATGTCTTCACATGTTATAGGTTAAGACATCTGAGATGTGAAGTGTCATGTCTTCACATGTTATAGGTTACGACATCTGAGATGTGAAGTGTTATGTCTTCACATGTTATAGGTTTAAGACATCTGAGATGTGAAGTGTTATGTCTTCACATATTATAGGTTACGTCATCTGAGATGTGAAGTGTTATGTCTTCACATATTATAGGTTACGACATCTGAGATGTGAATTGTCACATGTTATAGGTTAAGACATCTGAGATGTGAAGTGTTATGTCTTCACATGTTATAGCTTACGACATCTGAGATGTGAATTTTCACATGTTATAGATTTAAGACATCTGAGATGTGAAGTGTTATGTCTTCACATGTTATAGGTTACGACATCTGAGATGTGAAGTGTCACATGTTATAGGTTTAAGACATCTGAGATGTGAAGTGTTATGTCTTCACATATTATAGGTTACGTCATCTGAGATGTGAAGTGTTATGTCTTCACATATTATAGGTTACGACATCTGAGATGTGAATTGTCACATGTTATAGGTTAAGACATCTGAGATGTGAAGTGTTATGTCTTCACATGTTATAGGTTACGACATCTGAGATGTGAAGTGTTATGTCTTCACATGTTATAGGTTTAAGACATTTGAGATGTGAAGTGTTATGTCTTCACATATTATAGGTTAAGACATCTGAGATGGCGTGGCAAGTCCCCTTCCTCATTAAATTTTACTCCCAGACAATTCTCAGAACATTCTGGTACCCACTTTTATTAGGTTGAGTCGACCCCAAAGCCTTATTGGTGGGGGGGGGGGGGGGGGGGCGGTTGGCGGTTACCCCAAACCAGCTGGTTCCCCCGCCTTCCCCTTTTTTGTGTGGACCCTTAGTCTCACTGTGAGCTATTGCCCACAGTGGTCCACCAGGCCCACATCTAAGGTGAAGATGTGTGATGAGCTTTTATTTGATCATCCCGGCCCCCGACCAGACCAGGATGTCAACAACCTAGTTCAGACAGGCATACAGGGATTCTTCATTTGTACCGCACGAATATCAACTCGTAGGTGTACAAAGGGAATAATTAGCTTTATTGTGTACTGACTACATTTGGCTCTGCGAGCTCACATAAACATTCACATATCATCAACACATTATCACAATCACTAGATTAATAATATTCCTAAGTACAATCTCTATCTGTCCTAAGATAAGTCACTATCCTACTGTGCCCTAACAACTACACAGTGGCCAGGGCGAATACATCGACCTGTCTTCTAAGCTGTCCAGTCCCCGTCTTACTAAACTTAGCAGCGTTGTCCAGCTGCGGACTTGTGAATCTTCGTGCGCCAGCACTATTGCGTGCTCGGTTACCTCGCACGTAGTACAGTAGCCTATCACTAGCTACTGTGCTCTAGTTAACACTATTTACGGGTACTTGCCGTGTTTATTGTCTCCTACTCTAACTTGGGAGTAACCCCCTGTCATGTCCTGCAGTGTCCTGCTTAGGACACGTGCGTGTCCTGTTGGATAACTGCTTAAGAGTTCTATCTTCTACTTCTGTCCCTTGACTCTCTATTCCCTGTTCAGGAATGTTATCTCTATCCTATCTTATCCCTAACTTATATCCTTCTGTTACTTCTATCCTCAGCTTCTTGACACAGGCGCACTACTGGGGTGGGGGAGGGGGAGCAGCAAATACGTCTGATCCTAGCCAAAGGACCGAGAAGGATCATCCCGGCCTCCGACCAGACCAGGTATACTACTGAGAAGCCAGCAAATGCACTTGATCTTAGCCAAAAGGCCGAGAAGCCCAAAACCTTAACTGCTTGAAAAATAATCCTACAATTGGAGATTAAATCCAGACAAATGTGTTGGCGGGGTAGCGAACTTATCACTATGTGATTTCTTCTTCTTAAATACTTATAGCAAAATTAGAATATAAATTTCCTTAAATACTTATAGCAAAATTAGAATATAAATTTCCTTAAATACTTATAGCAAAATTAGAATATAAATTTCCTTAAATACTTATAGCAAAATTAGAATATAAATTTCCTTAAATAATTATAGCAAAATTAGAATATAAATTTCCTTAAATACTTATAGCAAAGTTAGAATATAAATTTCCTTAAATAATTATAGCAAAATTAGAATATAAATTTCCTTAAATACTTATAGCTAAATTATAATATACATTTTCTTTACCCATTAAAATAAAGGTTCAAAGGGTAAGATGATCGACTTCATTGCACCAGGTTGTACCCCGCGAGGCTCGGTCTCTTTCCGTAGGGCGGGCTGCCGAAAGCGTCACACAAAGCACGAATTCTGTTGCTCCAGCAACGACTCCCAGGAGCCTCGGAGAAAAATGCACTCGTGAACCGAGCGATGTAGCGCGGAATCGAACCCACAACCTCCAGAGCGTAAGGCAAGCGGCGTTACCACTTCGTTACAGAGACACTCTCTTTTACTCATAAGCAGTATGTGAATACTCAAAGGGAGATAAACCCGCAGGAGACACTAATAAACTCCCCATATACATAACCTTTATATGAACACTCAAAGGGAGATAAACATCCTGCACAAGATACTAGTAACCTCCCCCCAACCCCCCCCCCCCCTCCCCCCCATCCCCATACATAAACATTATATGAACACTCAAAGGGAGATAAACATCCTTCACAAGACACTAATATACCCCCTTACACATAAACATTATATGAACACTCAAAGAAGATAAACATTCTGCGCGAGACACTAATAAACCCCTCTGAGACATAAACATTATATGAACACTCAAAGGGAGATAAAAATCCTTCCCGAAACACATATGTAAATTCTCCTTACACATAAACATTATGCTCAAAGAGGCAAAAGTTATGCACAACATATGGGGTAGAATACGGAAATTATAAAATGATAATGTTCTATAAGAGTGCAGGCTCACTCGTTGAGATTCGTGCTGAAAGTATCTTCATAAAACAACACAAAGACTTTGCATACGTTTTCTCTGCGACATCTGAGTCTCACAACGTGAAAGTTGGAGGGAAAGAGAGGCAGGGGCAACGCAAAGAGAATATGCTGCAGTTTGACATCGTGGCAAGGAGGAACATCTGTATAAGAAATTACTGGCAGTTCAAAATCCCTTTTCCGTGTTCGAAACACATCTGCGGGCGATTCGGCAGCAGACCACATTGCGTTGGTTTTTATACAATGGCATGTGTGCCGGTGGTTTATAACGCAATGGTAAACAAATGAACGTAAAACTTGCCAAGAAATCACAAACAGCCAACAAATGCTGGAGCCTACTGCGACGTCGTTTAAAGGATATACAACTAACTAAATACGAGACAAAAGGCGGTGGACAGACATAACAAACCAACACCACACGGTATGAGTTAATAGAAGAATCTGTCTTTTCTAGTTTTCACATTGCATACACTTATCTTTTCTTGGTGTGTGTCATGAAACTGTCATTTACTGCCAATATTGTACCTTATGGTGTATGGCAGGGGAGTCTCCAGTCTGAGGAATTAAGGCCGCCTGGATAGTGCAGCCGCCGGGAACTATGCAGTTAGAGTTTTCTTTTTGCCCCCGACAGAAAAAAAAAAGAAAAAAAACTCCACACCTTTACCGAGGATTCGAACCCCGATGTCCAGAAGCAAAACCCGGCATTCTAGCCACTCGGCCAGCCGCTCCCTGTTTTACTTAGTATCTCAGCCAGTGTTTTAGCATCAGCATCTCGAAGAAATTTGCAATACTGCATACCGCATTCGAAACACAGCTGCAGGAGATTTGGAAGTAGACCGCCCTGCGCTGGTTTTTATACAATAGTGTAAGTGCTGGTCGTTGAGAAAGCAATGGCAAAGTATTGCAGAGTAACTAAGGCTGAAATATCACACACACAAGTTAAACGACCATGTTCAATTTTCTTAGAGGACGTAGAACGGGCTTGGTCAGGAACACCACAAGTCAGATGAAAGCATCAATAAAGAATATTCATAAACGGCAGCTAGAAAATGGTAGCAGGTAAATGTAGACGATCACAGCAACAGATTCATGGATATATTTAAGCGATACATGAAAGTGATTTCGACAGACATCATACACTGGCAGCTTTTGGCCGCAAAACGTAGAGATGCTGTCAAGAATATCTTGCATTTGATGAAAGGAGGATGCGTTGGCAAGTCGAAGATAAGAGAACCAGCCGAAATGAACCCCGGAGAATGCGGCTTGAGGCTTCCTGTTCATTGGTACACATAAACCTATACTGATATATGATTGAAGGAGATATGTTGTCTAGGAATGAGAGGCTTTGGGGTAAGATTTGACACAAGAGGCACATCCAGAAACAGAGATCTCGTCAACCACCACACTTCTGGCACTATTAGCCGCCGGACGCTGATGAATATATATATATATGTGTGTGTGTGTGTGTGTGTGTGTTGGGGGGGGGGGGTGTATGAGAACTATGGATATGCCTGGAGTGCAAGAAAGGTACCCCAACATGTAACTGAAGAAGGCTATTTTTATACCACTGACGTGTTACATCCTGTCCATTTTATAACTATGGTCCGTTCCTAGTCTGTGTGCTGATCCGATTACCTTCTCAAATCCAAAGTTAAGTATATTTTTTGTGTTCTTTATTGTTTAGATTTTCTTGTTCGGTTATAGTCTTTGATGGAAACATGCAGCGGTGTGTGTCTTCCTTTCGTCGAGCAAGACATTCTTATTTTGTGTTTTATTTGGACTCCAGTAATCGCTCGGCAAAGGCCAGCCATCCTGTTTTCGATACCACTTCAGTCAATTACTTTAACGCACGCTGCGTTCAGGATAAGTTACACATCATGCCTTTCTCTCTTAGAAAAGTTTGTCTGCACTTTGATTCAAGCTTTATGTAAATTTAATATTACCTTTGCGTCTGTAAAGGCGATTGGAGTCAAAATGCCCGCGCTACTCCCTGCGGAGTAACTAATTTACATTGTTTTAACTGGGAATGTCTTTTCTTCTGCGCTCTCGGTTATTCCGGTGTCCATTTCATTTGTGATCCGGTGAAAGGCGACAACTCCTTCCATATTTTTACATTTAACAGACGAGAGTGAAAGTGATGTTGAGCGGAGGGACACAGACATCAAGAGAGAAAGAAAGAATTATTCTTCGGCGATTGAATAAATCTATTAACTGGCACTGACTGACAATAACTGACGATAAAGTAAATCTTCTTCTTCTTCTTCTTCTTCTTCTTCTTCTTCTTCTTCTTCTTCTTCTTCTTCTTCTTCTTCTTCTTCTTCTTCTTCTTCTTCTTCTTCTTCTTCTTCTTCTTCTTCTTCTTCGAAGCCTAGGATTGACTTATACAAAACAAGCTTAACGTACTCTGCAGCTCAGCTGTGGAACAAGCTTCCACAAGAAATCAAAGACATCACCAATCCCTATTCATATAATCGCAAATTATTCGAACACTGTCTCAGTACGGATTACCTTCCCCCTTAATAATAGAGATAATAATAATAATAACAAAACCCTAGTATAACAGCCAGTCCCCTTTTGGTAGGCCAGTATATTCCACATGGCTAATAACAAGTGTCAGACCATTATCTAATATTACTGAGTAGTGTAGTTTTGATGTTCGTATTTTCCCCATGCCTTTATAATGCATATCTTTTATATTGTTGTTGTTCTCTGTTAGCCTTGAATGATGTGTGAATGAAATAATGTATGAAAGAGAGTGATAGAAGGGCAGAATGTTAGACGGGCCTGCGTGCCCAATTCTTAACCCTTTGAAAATAAAGTTTGTTCGTTCGTTCGTTCGTTCTTTCTTCTTCTTCTTCTTCTTCTTCTTCTTCTTCTTCTTCTTCTTCTTCTTCTTCTTCTTCTTCTTCTTCTTCTTCTTCTTCTTCTTCTTCTTCTTCACCGTCGTCGTTATCGTCCTTCCCATTTCCTCATACTCTTTTCCTCCTTCCTTTCTTCTCCTCCACCCCCTCTTTCTTCGCCTGCTTCTTCTGATTCATCTTCTTTCTCTACGTGTTTCTTCTTTTTCCTCCTCCTCCTCCTCCTCCTCTTCTTCTTCTTCTTCTTCTTCTTCTTCTTCTTCTTCTTCTTCTTCTTCTTCTTCTTCTTCTTCTTCTTCTTCTTCTTCTTCTTCTTCTTCTTCTTCTTCCTCTTCTTCTTCTTCTTCTTCTAATACTACTACTACTACTACTACTACTACTACTACTACTACTACTACTACTACTACTACTACTACTACTACTACTACTACTACTACAAATACTACTACTACTACTACTACTACTACTACTACTACTACTACTACTACTACTACTACTACTACTACTACTGTGGCTACTGGTGGTGGTGGTGCTGTTGCTGCTTCTACTACTGCTACTATTTCTTCTTCTTCTCCTCACCCCAATTCTTCGTTCTCCCCCTTCTCGTCCTCATCCCCCTCTTTCTTTTATTACAATTACTACTACTACTACTACTACTACTACTACTACTACTACTACTACTACTACTACTACTACTACTACTACTACTACTACTACTACTACTACTACTACTACTACTACTTTTACTGATACTACTACTACTACTACTACTACTACTACTACTACTACTACTACTACTATTACTACTACTACTACTACTACTACTACTACTACTACTACTACTACTACTACTACTACTACTACTACTACTACTACTAGAAATACAACTTCAACAACAACTACTACTACAACTACTACTACAATTACTACAACAACAACATCACCAACAACACCTACTACTACTACTACTACTACTACTACTACTACTACTACTACTACTACTACTACTACTACTACTACTACTACTACTACTACTACTACTACTACTATTACTACTATTACTATTACTACTACTACTACTACTACTACTACTACGATTACTACTACTACTATTACTACTACTACTACTACTACTACTACTACTACTACGTTCTCTTCACATTTTAAAGCAAACTAGGCGTAGAGTTAAAGGAACATAAGTCAAAACTAGACAGCCCTGGAGATCAGCAAAGCAAGATTAATTAATACATTACAAGAGCAAACCATTTGTATATACGGGACCACTCGTGAATAGTAGTGATAATTGTATGTCAGTTAATATCAACTAGAACACCGAACCAGGTCCAGACTTGACCGTGGCCCAGAGTAGACTGCCAGAAGGTGACCATCGTCCTCTCACGAAGCGTCCCTAGCGCTTTCCAAGCTTTTGTGCCACTGCGGCGGGTCACGTTGCACGGTCTTCTCGTCTAGACCGCACTTTAATCTTTACCTCTATAAACTGGATCATGGGATATAACCAATGCCACCGAGGCTGGTTGAACAAGGTGGAAAGTTTCTCCCCCCCCCCCAAAAAAAAAATGGATGAATGGATGGATACCACCCGTCACACCAGGATGACGCGGGAGCTTATCGTAGCGGCTAGACGCTAGCCTGTCCGCTCCGTGGTCATTGGTTCGAATACTCGCCAGGGTGGATTTTAAAACATGACTTGGACTTCCAGGTCCACCCAGCATAAATTAGTACCAGGAAATCTGGGGGAGTAAAGGCGGCCTGTGTGACACTGAGCGCATCACCCCCCCCCCCCCCCCCAGTATCTCTTAATCGATGCAAACACGGGTCTAGCGCAGTATTAACAATGGGCCATAACGCGCGTAAAAGGGTCCTTCACATACTCACAGAACATATCCAAGAAAGGCTTTGGGTGGGTCAGTGTGAATGTGAGGAGCAAATGGCCGAGGTAGTGAGATTATCCACCACACACCTCTTAAATTAAGCTCCTGACCACAACACTTGGTTGGTTGGTTGGTTGGTTGGTTAATTAGTTTACATACAATTATCTTTAATAGTTAGTTAGTTAGTTAGTTAGTTAGGTAGGTAGGTAGGTAGGTAGGTATGTGGTTGGTTGGTTGGTTGGTTGGGTTGTTGGTTGGTTGGTTGATTGTTTGGTTGGTTGGTTAGTCGACAGACAATCCTCATTGCACATCGAACCATTCAATCCATAAGTGCTCGGATCCCCTCCTCAGCAAATCCCGCAGCGTGTAGCGGCTCACAACACCAGTTCTGTGTTGGTTTATTAATCTTCTTTGGCTTCCCACGAGTGTTCTTGTTTCCCACACATCTTTCAACTTACTAAAATGTTCTTTAACAAGAGGCTCGTCTTCATTGCGCCAGGTTTTATCCCGTACTGTTGTATCTCTTTCCGCAGGGCGGTCTGTCGAGAGCGACGCACATAGCACGAACTCCGTAGATCCAGCGACCACCCCTGGGATTCTCCGAGAAATCTGCATTAGTGATCTGATGGCATAGCCCTTTCGAAGACAGAGTTTTAACTCTTAAGTCTGCTGCATCAAAGTTCGAACGAACGAACGAACGAACGAACGAACGAACGTACGTACGTACGAACGAACTTTATTTTCAAAAGGTCACCCCATCGAGCACGCAGGTCCGTTTTACATTCGGCCCTTCCAATCACTCATCTTTCGTTCATCAACTGTGCATGTTACATTCATATAGGGAAAAAAAACATTGTCAAAAGAATGTTGTAAACATAAGCAATGCATATTACCATATGATGAGACAGTCAGGCAGGCAGACAAACGTACACACGCCTGTTAATAAACACATACATACAATCCTGTATACAAACTTACATCATTTACTCAAACGCTCATTGTAATGCACCCACTCAATAACACACAAAGGCACACTCCCCCGCAAGCACACATGCTTACTCACTATCACAAACTCTCTAACAAAATGTTCAGTTCATCTAGTCCGCGAAAACCTTTGCACTTAAGGTGGTCAGGTGGGCCAAGAACAATTTCTTCCGATCCGGTGCCAAAGTACCATCTTTACGAGTACTGTGTTCCATAGATGTCCTTCCCCTCTCCAATCCCAGTAATGGACACAGATGACCGGGATGTTGTTATCTGCGCAGTGGTAATTATAATATAACCAGAGCATGGTACAGCACAGCACATTTCATTGTCAACAGACTTGAACTCAAAGTCCAGAAAGAAAGACTACCAGATTAATGTGAATATAGCAAATAAGCGCGCCATGTCCATTGGTACTGACTTTCCAATTAATATAAAAATTGATAATGATACTTGTACGGAATTATGATATTTGTGTGCGATAACGATCAGACATGAGCATTAAAAAAGTTAACGCTCTCTCAAAGAAATTGTATAAGCTAACGCACTCTAAGATAATAAGTCAGTTGCGAATCCTTCACGTGATGTCGCAGTCAACCCCAGCACTTTTTGCTGTTTGTGATCTCTTGCATATTTCTTGTAAGCTTCTTTGAAATTTCCGAATTGCATCCTCTTAAAGCCGGCTCCATGGCAAAGGAGTTACGGCCGCGATTCGTAATCCCGTTTACCGCGTTCGAAGCACAGCTGCCTGTGATTTGGCCACAGACCGCCTTGCGTTGGGTATTTAAAAAAAATAGTGTGTGTGCCGGTCGTTCAGAAAGCAATGGCATGCTACTGAAAGTAAACTTGCCAAGAGATTCATCAACAGCCAACAAATGCTGGGGTTGACGACGTTCTGTAAAGAACATGCAACTAACTAACTATGATCATCCACGCCAGAAGTCAGGCGCATCAAACGGAATACTAAATGTATTAGGATTGTTAATCATGTCCTTATTAAAATACGTTTATATTACTGAAAGCAGAATAGCGCATTCGCAGTAATGAAGTCAATATTCCCTAGCCGTTGCCTCAGATCATATAGCAGCCGGTGATCAGACGAGTACTTGAGAAAAATTATCGTAAACGTATGCATGCTGCAATAGAGAGAAACAAAAACCACTCCCACGGGGACTTACACTGCAAGGACACATGACATACTGCTATCCATTGGTGGTCCTGACCTCATGTGGAAACCTTGTAAGAAAGGGGAGAATAATGACGAGGCAACGATCAATTTGATATTTCAATTAAAATATTACTGAGGCATTCATATTATTCCTGAAAACCGAATGGTGTCGTTACATGCTGATGCTGGGAAGAGGAAGCTTAGAGGTACGACGTGCGCGTCTAGCTTGGGCAGACCTCGTATAATCCATATATGGACCGCAAGAATCTGTAAAATATAGGAAAAGAATGGGCTACCTCTCAACGTTAATGGAACTTGGATTTTTATCAAAATAGGAAAAACGGGAGGGGAGGGGTGGGGAACTCTCCGGTGACATGGTTAAGCCGCCTGCCTCCTACCGTGAAGGTTGCGGTTCCATTCTCGGACTGCCTACGAGTGCATTTTCCCTCCGATATTCCTAGGGATCATCGAGAGAGATTGGGATCACGTGCTTCCTGTGATGCTCCCACCGGACTGATTTCCTTTCTGCAGATAGAGACTGAGCAGGATGCGAACCCCCCCCCCCCCCCCCCCAAAAAAAAAAAAAAAAACAACGGATGTAATAAAGTCGATCTCTCATGACTTTAAACGTGTTTCGTAACGTTTAACACAAAAGAAATAGAAATAATATTCTCCATAATGATGTTGGTGTGTGTGATGTTACAGAATAGAAAGACGAATAGTATACTTCTCAGTTATCCGAGGGTGGGCGGTATTTGGTGCAGGAGAGTATGGCATATGATGCCACGACATCTAGTCTAAGAATAGAGGTGTACGTAATCACAGCGGCGTTCCGGAGGACAAACAGCACACACACACACACACACACACACACACACACACACACACACACACACACACACACACACACACACACACACACACACACACACACACACACACACACATGTACGCATGTCATTATTGTAATGGACTTACAAAGTATGATAAGAAAGGTGAAGAGAGGCATGCTTGGGGCAGAGTGACAGGCTTCCATTCAACAATCAAACATATAGAACTTATGTTGTATTTTCTCCCCAGGACATGCTGGTATGGTGAGAAATGAGCAGGTGGAAAGATTGACTGGGTGTGCACCCCTTTTTGCGGTATAGGTGCATGATAAAGCAGATGTAGTCGGGACTCTTTGGGTTTGTGTTTATAGTGCAGAAGTACAGATAGGGCATCAAGGCATGGAGAGATTGGTGCTGCGGGGTCTGACCAGAGGATCTGACCGACACTCAGGACTCCGAGGAAAGGCCAGGCAGACACATACTCAGACTGCTACTGGTTCCATTAATATTGTCGATGACTGTTGCGGGTGAGGACGGAGGACATATGGGAATATCCCGAGTGCTGTGATGTCCGTTCATGATTCTACTCAGCTCAACTCAGCTGAACGTATCCGGTAGTGTGGATTCTTACAAACTAGGAAACGAAAGATATACACCTCAACACTCTGGAGATATGGATGTTTGCAAAACAAGTAAATAATCGCTTACTACACAAGGATTCTGGGGTGTGGATTCTTACAAATCATAAAAAAAAGGAAAAATGAAATCTTCAATTATCCAGGGTTGTGAATTTGACATCTTCTTTGATATGAATAGAAAAGAATCGAGGGCTCTTATGCCGCAGCACACACGTATCTCTGTCTGCACAATTAGAAATAACCGCCCGAAAAGGCCCTTTCATAAGTTCAATTGAAAAAGAGAAAAGCCCTCTGTAGTGTCTCGACCTTGAAGTGGTAGAGGTGCTTGCTTGTTCCAAAAACCCGAAGAGCTATGCCGACGGTAGCGCAGCTACTGGCAGTGTCTGCCATGTCGGATCGATTAACTGATTCATTGGCAAACAAACAGTAGGTTTGGACAAGACATGGTACACAGTTAAATAAACAATTATTATAATGTAAATTTCCGTTCACTGAGCATTGAAATTGTTGAAAATACCACGAAACAAAACAATTAACACAATGACTCAATTATAGTGATATATATCATCCTTCTGTCCAAATGGGAGTAATATTTGACGATATATTTTCCTTTGACACTTATTCAGTTAAGGGGTGGGAACCAGATGAAGACTTACACAATCCTGTTGACTTTTAGATAAACTGAGGACAATCAAAGACTAGGAGAAACAAACCAGAAAAAAAGTGCTTGTTGAAGTCGGATGCACTGAGCCATAGGCTAGACGAAACCGTAATACGCAATTCAAATTATCATGATATCATAAAATGAGGAAACACTACCCACACTAAGTAATTTTTATTTTTATTCTTTTTTATTTTTACGGGATCGTGGTTCCCCTAGGGGCCAGAGCCGCCCCATCAGGTCCCCATGTTCCGGTGTGTCATTTGGATGACCGCTGCTGCTGGTGGCCCTGGCAAAATCAAGTGCAGATACTACATTGATCTTAGCCAAAAGGCCGACAAGGGTCGCATGTTATTCAAAGGAGCCCTTTTCGAGCGATGAGGCCTATTTGTTATTTGGTATATGGTGCTACTCCCATACCTTGTATAGGCCAATCGGCATTGAATATTTGATGTGGTTGACATATATTTATTATCAATATCATATGTGTGTTTTCACGTTTGCGAGTGCGTGAGTGTGTGTATGTGTGTGCGGTGTGATTGTGTATGTGTGTGTGTGTGTAAAATAATTACTTACTCTTTCTGATTTGGTTTGGTTTTCAGGCACCAAATCAAGCTCAACATTTTAAGGCAACATTGAAGACAAACAAATCGCTGGCAGTCAGATATCTCCATTCCTGAGACATCGCCAAATTAAACCACCCCCATTGTTGCCCTACGGCTTATTAGTTAGTTAGTTAGTTAGTTAGTTAGTTAGTTAGTTAGTTAGTTATTTCGTTTGTTAGTTCGTTAGTTAGTTAGTTAGTTGGTTAGTTAGTTAGTTAGTTAGTTAGTTAGTTAGTTAGTTAGTTACATAGTCAGTTAGTCAGTCAGTTATTCAGTCAGTCAGGTAGTCAGTTAGTTAGTTAGTTAGTTAGTTAGCTAATTAGTTAATTAGTTAGTTATTTAGTTAGTTAGTTAGTTAGTTAGTTAGTTAGTTAATTAGTTAGTTAGTTAGTTAGTTAGTTATCGTAGGAAAAGTTAGTTACCAGATCGTCCTCAATGCACATCAAACTATTGGTCCATAAGTGCAAACAAGTGCTCAGATCCTCCCATCAGCATTCCACTCACCGAGTAACGAATGTCGATACCAATTCTGTGGTGGCTGACTAGTCTTCTGTGGCGTCCAGCGAGCTACTCTCGTCTAGCTTGACCCCGTTTGACTTTGTCTTCTAGCAGTCTTCTCAAAGTTACAGAATCACATCCATCCCTGGAGTCCTTTACGCGTCTTGCCTCCTTGATGGAACCCAAACATGTAAGCCTGGTCCATTGCCCGTCTGCTCTGTACAGCAGCCAAGTCATCATGTGTATTTCACAGAGTTGGTATGTGCTTGCTGTGGCACTTAATATACAATAATAATTCCTTTTTTTTTTTTTTACATATCCTATTCACAGGACATTGCAGCCAAGACCAGCATTTTTCAGCTGCTGTTGATGTCTTGGCTTTTTACGTTCAATAGTTTGCCATTGCCTTCTGAACCTTTATTATGAAGACGACACCTGATTAAATGTTTGATTGACTATAATATTATCACTGAAAACAATGTTTTGGATAAAGTTCCTTTCTGGTTCAGTTTCTTCTCTACATGTTCCAATAAGATGGTAAGCAACGCGACGCAATCCAATTCCCTTACTACGGCGACAAATAAAAGAAGAAATAAAGACTCGACAACCAAGGAATGCTTACCATCTTATTGGAACATGTAGAGAAGAAACTGAACCAGAAAGGAACTTTATCCAAAACATTGTTTTCAGTGATAATATTATAGTCAATCAAACATTTAATCAGGTGTCGTCTTCATAATAAAGGTTCATAATAGATCTCCAACACTGTCTGTCTCTCGCCTTGATTGTACATTCTGTCAGACTTTCAACAATCTCTTGATGTTATCTTCCCACTTTTATTATAGTCAATAAAAAGCTTTATAATAATAGTATGTTTACCATGCGAAATATTTCAGTACTGAATCTGAGAAAACATAATCAAAGAAGTGATTGATAGCTTACCGGGGTTCATCTATCATCCCAGCTTGTGGCTCTAGGACCCATCCTCATTTCATGATTTACCGGAATTGTGCCCGGTTATCTCCGTGAGCTCTACATTGGTGATCATGTCATACTATTTGTCCCTCTATTAAACATTGGTGATCATGTCATACTATTTGTCCCTCTATTAAACATTGGTGGTCATGTCATACTATTTGTCCCTCTATTAAACATTGGTGATCATGTCATACTATTTGTCCCTCTATTAAACATTGGTGGTCATGTCATACTATTTGTCCCTCTATTAAACATTGGTGATCATGTCATACTATTTGTCCCTCTATTAAACATTGGTGGTCATGTCATACTATTTGTCCCTCTATTAAACATTGGTGGTCATGTCATACTATTTGTCCCTCTATTAAACATTGGTGAACATGTCATACTATTTGTCCCTCTATTAAACATTGGTGATCATGTCATACTATTTGTCCCTCTATTAAACATTGGTGGTCATGTCATACTATTTGTCCCTCTATTAAACATTGGTGATCATGTCATACTATTTGTCCCTCTATTAAACATTGGTGATCATGTCATACTATTTGTCCCTCTATTAAACATTGGTGAACATGTCATACTATTTGTCCCTCTATTAAACATTGGTGATCATGTCATACTATTTGTCCCTCTATTAAACATTGGTGATCATGTCATACTATTTGTCCCTCTATTAAACATTGGTGATCATGCCATACTATTTGTCCCTCTATTAAACATTGGTGATCATGTCATACTATTTGTCCCTCTATTAAACATTGGTGGTCATGTCATACTATTTGTCCCTCTATTAAACATTGGTGATCATGTCATACTATTTGTCCCTCTATTAAACATTGGTGATCATGTCATACTATTTGTCCCTCTATTAAACATTGGTGGTCATGTCATACTATTTGTCCCTCTATTAAACATTGGTGATCATGTCATACTATTTGTCCCTCTATTAAACATTGGTGGTCATGTCATACTATTTGTCCCTCTATTAAACATTGGTGAACATGTCATACTATTTGTCCCTCTATTAAACATTGGTGGTCATGTCATACTATTTGTCCCTCTCTTAAACAGCCTAGCACTGAAGTCGTGGTAACGTGCCTGTCAGTCCGCTGGCATGTGATCGAATCCCCAACGCGACGAATGTTTGTTTCATAAATTAACCCAAGCTCACAGGTGGACTCAGCCTGAAGTGGATACTAGGAAATAGTATGGAAAGTAAAGTCGGTCTGCACACTATTCACTTCAATTACCGATGGGACTATACAAATATGGGACTAACAACATAAATCCACAATGTCTCAGGGCGTATACCAGGGTCCTTTTCTACTACTTTTACATAGCTCAAATGTTACAGTAACTAAACATTGCTTCAGATAGGTATGGTATAAATTGCTCCAATGAGATATAAAATTCAATAAAGAAGGTATTAGTTTTGTAAACTGACCATGTTTCCGGCAGATAGATAGTCTCTGGCAGATAGATAGTTCAATAAATAAGATATGTTTTCTGTAAACAGAAAGTGTCTTTGACAATCATAGAGTTTAATAAAGTAACCTTTCGTAAATAGAACATGTTTATGACAATCATAGAATTCTGTAACCAAGGTGTACAAGGATATTGTGTAAATAGAACGTGTATCTAAAAGTTAAAAAGGTCAATAAACAACATGTGCATTGAGTAAACATAAAATGTTTCTGATAGTTAGAAAATTCAATAACCAAGATGTGTATTGTGTGAACAGAACGTGTCTCTGATAGTTAGAAAGTTCAATTAACAAGGTGTTTTGTGTAAACAGAACGTGTTTATGACATTTAGAAAGTTCAATCAATAAACAAGGTCTGTGTTGTTTAAACAGAACATGTCTATGGCAGTCATGGAGTTCAATAAAGTCATCATTGTGTAAACAAGCGGTGTCTTTTGCAATCAAAGAGTTTAATAAACAAGGTCTTCATTTTGTAAACAGAACGTATTTCCGACAGTCGTAAAGCAACACAGGTGTTATACTGAACTTCTATTCTGGTATTCTAATTTAATGGTGCCACCCACTAACACCAACAGATGCTTAGTATATGTGTGACTATTGTGTTACTAGCATGCACCTGGATATTATAAATACAGAGAAGTAACGATGTTTGAACTGGATCTGGATGTCAATGCTGCCACTTAGTGATGGTTGGGCTAGGATGAGCATCAGACTTACTAACACTATGATGCCTGTAGCTTGTGTGGCGTGGATTTTACTTGTCGGATTTGCGGGTGAGTACATACAGTGATTGTTGTAAACACGATTTCATGTAGCATAGTAACGTTTATTATGTTCACTGTGATTATTTACATGTTTAATGCTCTACGGCGTCTGTGACGAAGGGGTAGCGAGCGCGATTCACAATCCCGCAAACCTCCTTCGAAACCAGGTGCAGGCAGTTTGGAAGCGGACTATTTTGCGTTGATTTTTAACAATGATATGAGCGGTAAATTATTGAACTTTAACTTCCCTAGTACATCACAGTCAACACATTCTGGGGTTTACTGCGACGTCCTTAGAGGTCTTGCAACGAACGTTAAAATGGTGTGCAAAATCGAAAGCAATTAAGATCATCGTGGATTGGGAAAGATAGAACAATAAATTCAGAATACTGAAAGCGTGCATATTTCCGGATGCAAAATATATTTGTGAAATTTGAGTTTTTCACAATTTACCGAAAAGCACATGTCCGATTTTTTTTCATATACTTGTTACAGAATAATAGAAGAGTTGAAAGGAGCGAGAGAAGAAAGCATATATCTATAACCTACTTCTCACGGGAACATTGAGTAGAAGTACCATGAGATGGCTGCTGCATCGGGGGACTGAGCACGCATGGGAATGCCCAAGGTGCGAGGATGCCGTTATTGATAACATAACATAACATAACATAGTAAAGCATAACATAACATAACATAGCAAAGCTACTCATAAGAACTGAATTCTGAGGAAATGTGGTTATTGAGGTAAAAATAAAAAATAATCAGTGTAAGTTAATTATCATAGCATTTCATGTAAGGGTACTTTAATGAAAGCATCAATACTCAGTGTAAACTAACCATAATAAGAAATCAATCCACTAAGACAGTTCACAAATAAACACACATAGTATTTTACATAATGATATGATGGTAAATACATCAATACTGAGTGTAAACTAACATCATAATATTTCATATAGGAATACGATTATGAAAGCATCAATTCTCAGTGTCAGCTAAACATCAAAGTAGTTTATGATGAAAGCATAAATACTCTATATAAACTAACCATCATAGTATTTAAAGTAGGGTTATGATGATGAAAGCAACAATATTCAGTGTGAACAAACCATCATAGTATTTCACATAGGGTGATGACAGCATCAATAAGTCTAAATAAGTCTAAACTAACTATCATAGTATTTCAAACAGGAATACGATGATAAAAGCATCAATACTCAGTGTAAGCTAACTATCATATTATGTCACATAATGATACGATGATATCAATACTCAGTGTGAACAAACTATCATAGTATTTCACATAGGAATAAGATGACGAAAGCATCAATACTTACTGTAAACAAACCATCATAGTATTTCACATGAATCCCAGGCACTGTTTTGCCTCTTAACACAGAGATAATCCCATTGCCAAGACGAGAGTAATCATGACTTTTCCACTTCCGAAGCGTCTGCTGGCCACTCCCTACGCTCACGACCCAGTGTGATTATAACCCCACACAAGTTTGAATTTATATATGAAGCACTCTGACCCACTCCTTGCCTCTGCCAATATTTTCAAGTGAGACACTTCTGTGATGGTATCTTCTGCCTGAGTCATCCATGATCTTCCTCTTAATACCTTGTGTCCCTTGAATACAGCCAGAGAATCATGTAGAAGGTGTTCCTTATCCGCAGCTACCTTGAGGTATGCTGCAAAACATTGAGTCTGTATGCAATGGTCGCAACATCAGGATGGATCGCATACACACTATTGGGATGTTCCTTGTACATCTCAGAATCACACTCATGGCTTCATTCTGTATGCGCTCTAGTTTTATTAACTGACTCTTTGAGACAATGAGCATTCCTAGTCCATACTCTACCACTGAAATTATCAAGTCTTGAAAAAGTGTAAATAGTATTTTCTGCTTCGTGTAGGGCCATACCGTTTAGTGCATTGAGCCCGTTCTGACACTTTGTAACCACCACTTCAATATGATCCCTAAAAGACAGGCGTCTATCAAAAATTATTCCCGAGTACTTCAGTCTCTTTTCTCTACTCACATTTCTACCATTTATTGTTAAGCATGGGAGGTCAGCTTTAACAATCGTATTGTCCAAAGATCACAAGACAAATGCCTTTTCTGGGTTAATGACAGCATTCATCTCTGTACACCAATCCATCACTTTGTCCATTGTCGCCTGCAGCTAGCTAGCTATTTGATTTCTATCTCTTCCCTGCCAGTATGTGAAAACACCATCTGCAAATGTTAGTATGCTATTAGTGCTTCGAGGCTTGCAATCTTGCTCGTATATACATTGAAAAGCACAAGTGAAATTGATGTCCCCTGTGGTAGTCCGGGGGATATGATAAATGGCTCAGAGGTCCATGTACCCAGCCGGAGAACCACTTTACTAGAATACACGACAGCAACAATCCAGTTCACCAACCAAGGACAGACTTTTTACTCCATAAGAGTACAAAATGCCCGCGGAGAAGCCATAGGGGATTCAGGAGTAACTGCATAAACAATGGGAGACCAGCGAGAATAGGGATGCGGCCTGGTGATGCAGACACTGCTTTTGACCTGGAAGTTGTTACCCTGTCGGCTGTATTTGGATGTAAAATTGATATGTTCTTGTAAGGGTAACGGGTGTATTCAACACATTTGAATTTATACATGTTATTATTTTTAGTTTTTCAGTCCGTATTTTTTTTTTTTTTTTTTTTTTTTTGGGGGGGGGGGTGTCTTCATATTATGTTTGTGTTTTTAATAGTTTTATTAAATTCTTTTGTTTCAATAAAATATTTTGGACTTCTACAAAAGTGGAGTAATCTCCTTGGTTGAGAACCATTGGTGTAGATCGAGCCGAGTGACGTAGGTTCTGAAAATCTGTAACACATCTTTTCCTAAGAATATCTGCGTAGAAAAATTAACGAGAAATGGAACCTGTCAGCACATTTCATATTTTCTATAACAATATATGAAGGTCTAACATCTCATACTCGTACAGTAGTAAATAAAGCGGAATTACATGTGCACATGGATGTGGCAAAGTGGTCGTATAAATAATGCAGTAAAATCGAAGTGTTAATCCGGTCTGGAAAACACAAGGACAGATTTAAATCAGTCTTCGAAAGAAGTTTGGATCAGGCTTATACAGAAGGAGGGTCCCCAGCGACTTGAAGAATGCTGTCTTATGCTAAGATCGTGACTGTTGTTATGGCTATTGCTGGTAATGTGGTTGTTATTGTTGTTGGTGTGTCCACTCTTGTTCTTGTTAATGCTAATGTTGTTGATGTTGTTGCCGTTGACAATAATGATGTAATTTTTGGCTTTGGTTTTTATGTGTTATTGATGTTACTGTTCTGCTGTTGTTGATTTTGTTGATAATGATGATAATGGTGTCAATGTTGACTTTGTTGTTGCTGTGGTTTTGTTGTTGCTGTTATTGTTTCATTAATAATGATAATAATTCATGAACATCATAAAGTACAATGCCGGCAGGTGTGGGCGATCATGCTTCTCCATAAATTGCGATCTCAAACAGCATGGATCAATTTAAGTGTTGACGCCATTCCGTGCCATGACACAAGACTGTCAAGAATTTTCTCTCGCTGACTTCTTTTATCTCTCTTTCAACAAATCTTTGCGGTTTTCACACCATGTTCCAGTTTTTGTCTTCTCATGATGACTGCTTCTTTCTACTGTTTGTGATAAGTTGCCTTTGCGACTAAATCTCCCTCAAAATATCCAGAATGCTGATTTTAGCTGTCAACAGAATTTTCAGCATTCTTCTGTCAAACCACACCTTCAGATAATCACAGTATATTATTAATTGGGACAAGACGAAATACCAGATGCAAGACTCTGGTGATCGTGTGAGATGGCAAACCACGACCACGCTTATTGACATGGCACAACCCGGGAAGGTTAACCCAGTCAACAAACACCCGCAGAAGTCGGATGTGTCGGCCTAAGGGTGCAAGAACGCAGCTCTGCTATACACAACAGGCACAACGCAATCACGTCCGGGGGAAAAAAAAAAGCTATCCGGATGAACGCAGAAGGAGAAGACTTGGCACATGGTGAGGTAAATCGTATTTGTCTCCACAATTATTATTCTTTGGAGTCTTCTGACAGATAAATCCAAAATAACGCGTGACCCTACGTGAGACCGGGATCCTACTTCTGGGAATTCCCGTTTAAGACCGCTTGTGTATGTTGTCAGCAATACCACAAGAAATAGGTGCTGGGCGCCGTTCCTTGGCAGAGTATAGATCGCCAGTAGCACTTAATCCTCCCAGTAATCCATTCAGTCTTCAGAAGTTATACCCGTTAGACATCGATTTAAAGGCTAGAGGGTAGACTCCATTGCACCGTGTTTTATCTCATGTGACCAAGTCTTATTCGGCAGAGCGTCCTACCGAAAGCGGAGCACAGAGCAGGAAATCCACAGCTCTAGGGACGATCCCCAAATATCTCCGAAATAAATTGCACTCTTCAACCAAATGGTGGAGTTCAAAAATGAACGCACGACTTTAGGAGTGTGGGGTAGCGGTTTGTCTACTTTGCCACAGACTCGCGTGAAACAGTTTGAATAGGTAATGTTTGATGACATCTACTTTGTTTAACGTGTGTACGGTTTGGAGTTTAAACTGAAGAAGATCATTATGTTGAAACGCGTATCTAATTTGTGTGTTTTATGTTCGCTCCTTTTCAACTCAAGCGTAGTCCATACACGTGCTTATACTTCTAACGTTCTGGACTTATTTTTTCGTGTGGATTAGCCTTCCCTCAGCATACCGTTTACTTATCACGCTTCTCGAATTCATCATGTATCCATTCAGTGACATCTGTTGCGTGACATTCTTCATCCGAGGTTAATTCGTGAGGTTAAGCACGGCAAAATCACGGAAACGCACTTGTTATGTCATCACAACTTTGCATTTGTATTGCGCAATTCATTAGATAACTTCACTCTGATTCCGTATCCATTGTGTACTCTGTGACACTCATTTCATTCTCTGTCTTTCTTTTCTCTCTCATTCATTTCACCGGGTTCTATCTCATATGGCTCTGTCTAGGGAGTCTGCGGGCGAAATCGTTAATCCGGCAGCCTCCCACTCCGAAAGTTGTGGATTTGGTTCTTGCTTGCACCGTTCAATTCACTCGTGTGCTTTCTTCCAAGACTCCTGGGGAACGTCGCTGGAACTACGGAGTTCGTGCTTTGTGCGACGCTTTCGTAAGCTTCCCTGCGGAAATAGTCCGACCCATTTGGATAAAATCCGGTGCAATGCTGTCGATCCTCTTGGGGTCCGGGGAAAACAAAAAGTTGCTATCAGGAACCGAATTACGGAGATCGATAAAAGAATCCGCGGTCTTGGTAGCGATTGGCACATGCTGGGAAATATTTGAGGCCATTTAAATATTAAAAGAAATGCATTAAAAGCCACTAATTAACACTTATTTAAGTAAAATAAGAAGTAAGAGAACAGAGCTGTCATTTCGGAGGCGGCAGGTTCGAATCCGCATGTGGTAAACTATAACTTCCTATTTTTATATTACCTAGCGTGTCCTCTGATCTCTACTTCTTTCCTCCACTTTCTATGAGAGCCAATAAATACCTGTAAATGTCTTTATGTTTTATATTAAAGTTCTCATTACTGATCAAGTGATGCTGTCGACAGTTTGAGGTGACGAGTCGTATTTCGGTTCCCTTATACGAGAGTAAGTTAATAAATAAGTCACAAATGGCTATAGAAAAATAACTACACATGATAACAACTTGAAACCAGTTTATTTTTATAAATACATTGTCCCTTTATTTCTCAGCATAATTTCCACCAACATTGATTCATTTATCCCATCGTTTTATCAATCCTCCCAAACCGGTTGCAAAGAACTGCGTGATTTGTTTTCATTTACCGGCCATCCCACAGAACTGTGTAACTTACTTATTGACTCGCCCTCGTAACTTTTTCTACCCAGCTATGCACCGCTTTACGGGACAAACATTTGTTAGCATAAACACTGAAAACCAACCTTGGCGGGAGACATTTCGCAAATGTCGCCGAAGTTGAATGTGAAGTGAAAACGTGGTTTAGAAAAGTGAGCACGCAGTTCTATGCGGCCGGTTTGGTAGAACTGATAAGTGCATCTATGATTTCTGCTTCTTATCAGTGATTTTCTGTGGCTGTCTACAAATGCCTATAAATTTAGTTTTCAAGTTACTCCAATAGTCCCTTTGGTTCGCCAATGACTAATTGATTGATTGAATTTTATTTTCAAAGAGTTACAAATTGGGCACGCGGGCCCGGCTTACATTCGGCCATTCCAATCACTCATCTTTCGCTCATCAGTAGTGCATGATACATTCACATAAGAAAAATACAATTGTCAAATGAATGTTGTAAACATAAACAATGCATATTACCATGAGACACACCCGCACCCAACACATCCACCACACACACATATCCCCACACCCCCACACAACTCACATTCATCACACACACACACACATTCCCCACTCACACACACACACACCCCAACCACCCAGACACCCCGAGGCATGCATATACTCCCCATCTACCACTCATCCCCCACCCACACATCCCCCACCTACACACATCTACCCAACCACATACACATCCCCCACCCATCCCCAACCCAATCCACTCACCCACTCACACATCCTCCATCCATCCACCCACACACTCCCAACCACTCAGCCAACACACATTCCCCAAACACACATTCCCACACCACACACATATCCCCTGCCAACCCACACATCCCGCACCCACCTACACACATTCCCCATCCACACAATCTCCCCACCCACCCACACACATCCCCCAGCCATACACATATCCCCCACACATATCCCAACACCCACATACTCATCCCTCAACCACACACACCCACACAGCCCCACCCACCCATCAACACACACACATCCCCTATCTACCCACCCACACACACACACACCCAAACCAGCAGCCTAACATACATCCCCCGCCCTCACATTCATCCCTCACTCACTCTCACACCCCACACCCAACCACACCTCCCACACCAATCCACACACAATACACCCACACACATCTCCACTCCCTCACACACCCCAACCCATATACACATCCCCACTGTCATATAGCTTCCCTGGGGTGAAGGGAACAGGCTATCGCATTTATTATGATTATCTATTCACACATATATCCCTATGTTTATTTATATATGTATATGTATAAATCTCGGGATGAATTCAGTTCTGAGACTGGGACACTTTCAGTCTGCGACCCCACCAGTCCTCGGATACCTATCTCTCTCACAACCAACCAAGGGATGTTACCCTTTCAAACATCGTCCTGAATAAATGATGCAACTCCGGTATCTACAAACGCAACGACAAAAGTGTATTGTACAAAAGGAAGAAGAAAATGTGGTTGTAGTGCAGATCCGTCTGGTGTGCTAGTTGCTACTAGATAGTTAGCTGAGGCAGCCAGATAAAGATGTCGTCATAGCACAATGCCAACGCCTCACACCACACATGAATGGTACTTAGCTAGTGTCTCTTGCAGCAGGTCCTCAGTCTTCGACCAGATAACACCTCCTCCTAGTTGACCCTAGATCAGGCTAATGGCCGTGGAACACCAAAGCATATGACCAAATAGTGCCATGAATTTTCATCCTCATCCGATCATGTAGGTGCCTCTATACAAGATTTACTTAATCTGAAAGTTCGCTGCTTTACCAACAGTGGCACCAACTCAACAATATACCGCTAGAAACACAGGTCCTGAATTAAAGTTCATCGAAGCACACTGTCCAGTGCTAACTTTATATATTGAACATTGTTCATTGCCAGAGTCACAATTACCTAACGTCTGTTGCTATATTCATTATCAGGACCATAATCCATGTGAACGAAGTGTGGAATGTTAATATCGATAGTTGAGTGGTTGTCGAATAGGTAATGAGTGGCACATCTGGATGATCACACGAACAATATACTTGCCCAGACGTTGTTTCTATCTTAAACTGTTTGTTTAGTCCTCTTGGACCTACTCTGAGGATATAGACGACTGACCAGGTAGTGGGCAGTATGATCACCTCACGTTGACTGGCTGATGCCGTCACAGAATGATGGTTTTACTGACTATCCATCACTCCTCTCCGGAAGGTAGAATCTGGAACAAAATGACACGGGCAACCCTCGGTGAGAATCACGTGGCCACGACTCATCATATAGGATAGACATCATCATGGTACTCAGAGAGTGAAACACCTCCCCAAGATGGGCGGTGGTTCAATTACAGGCCAGGTCTCAGGGTCAGAGAAAGAATAAGGTCTGGGGTCTGAACAGCAGATGAACAGGGCATCTGTTTCCCTGGAATGGGAATAGAGTGAACCCACGGTAAGTGGTCATGAGTGTCTGTGCCCCAGTTCCCCATAGGAAGTCTTCTAATGACATGCAGGGTTAGACGGTATACAGTACCCATAGGTAAGATGGCCCTGAAGGAGGGCCGTTGGCAAAACCCCCTTCCATCCATGCCCAGGTGGTCATGCTTTTCCCAATTTATCCCCCCTGCAATCAGCAGACATGTCTGTAGCATCCCATGTCCTTCTATCCCCTCCCCGTTGTTCTCCTCACAGGAACCCATTGTAGATTAGGACAGTATTCCCTTAAGGAGACCTTGAACATAAAGTGTATGAGGAAGGCAAAGAAAAAAAAAACCAGTAGTTGCCCTGTCAAGAGAGGCGAACTTCGACACGCGCGGGATCGCTCAATTGCCCGTCGATTTGACCGCAGACATTCCCATTAGATTCGTCTTGACCGGCCGAGTCGAAGGATATATTACACGATAGGGTTTTAGTTACGCCGTCACCGACTTCCTGTTTTGTCGACTACGCCTGAGTAAAAAGGCAGCGCAGTGGTGCCATCAAATCACCAACATTTAAGCCGCACCTATTTTCTCCTCAAACAACTTCTGGCAGGCAAGACCCTGCGTTCTACCTGTACTTTTCCTTTACAGCAGTTCACTGTTCGAGACACGACCGAACTGGGTCAATAGCAGGCCTGATGAAACGGGGTCAAACAACAGGCTTGTCAATGCAACTTGCATGCTCGACCTTGACCTACGCGTGAACACGTCTGCATGAACTATGCAACATGGTGTATTTCGATTCAAGAATTACATCATTCTTACCTCTTCGTTTGGCAATGCAGTTAAAAGCATGGAACCTCAGTCCACTTGGGAACATTGTCTACAGTCTTCAAACCATGTTGACATTGGGAACCATTTTCCTTCTGATAAACTGCCGCCACACAGGAGTTCGCCAGCCACCACACAACCATCAGTTCTCCCCGCTCTCAGCCAGCCTGCTGCAATGGCAAAGTTCAGAAACCACTTCCGGTGTCTTTCTCTAGAACAATCCGGAATCCAGGGGCCAATTCCCCTACTCCGTCAGGGGTAACATTACTTGGATTATCTCCCTTTGACTACTGGGTGGGTGTATACATTGTGAACTGTGTTGCAGGCCGTGAGATCTCGTGAGTCTGGTCAGTCCCTATCTCCTGATCGCAATTCTCCAGGCGCATTTTGTGACACCCACCCACACACACACATCCCCCACACACCTCCACCGCTCACATATCCTTCACCCACACACACATCTCCACCCACCCACACATCTCCACCCACCCACACTTCCCCCACCTAAAATAGCCCTCACCATCCACACATACATCCTCCACCCAAACACTCCTCCCCCACCCATGAAAGCAGATATTCTCTTCCCCCTCCTCTCTCTCTCTCTCTCTCTCTCTCTCTCTCTCTCTCTCTCTCTCTCTCTCTTTTGACTCTCCCTGTCTCTCACTGTGTCTCTGTCACTCTCTCTTTCTCTTTAACACTCTCTTTCTCGCTCTCTCTCTCTCCTCCCTCTCTCTCTCTCTCTCGCTGTGTGTGTGTGTGTGTGTGTGTGTGTATGTGTGCGCGCGTGTGCGTGTGTGACTATTAACCAATATGCTATGCAGGGCAAAATTATGAATTCACAAGTACGAAACTAAACACGCTATAATTCAAAAGGCCGAATGAGGTCAGTGGCTAACGCGTTGACCTTCTGGCTCAGCGTTCATGCTTTCGAATCCTCACCAAGGCTGGAATTTTGTCAATGGTCCTGGACTCTTAGATTGATTTAACTTAGAACTGGTACATATAAATTTTCTGGGTGGTGGGGTAGGGCTATTCTCTATCAAAGGAGAGGTAAGTAGCCTCCTTCCCTACGCTAGCCTAAGGGACACCCTTGGGCAATGTGGAGTACACGTTTATCCCCCCCCCCCCCCCCGATCAGGGTTACGTGAAGCCATGAGTGCAGGTGGTGGATGAAGTTGATGAGCAGCCAACAGATAGTTATAGGTTATGGTCTCCAGCTTCACGACGGTAGGCAGAGGATCTCTTTTTTGGGAGACAATGGCTACGGTCATCGACCAGTATGGTCACTGTTAGGGAGGAAAGCAATGGCAAACTACCTTCTTTACAAATGCCAAGAATATCATGTACTGCAGTCTTATCGATAAACAGAGAAACGGCGGTAAATGGGTGCTCCATAGGAGCAGCCTCGCCCGGTAGGGGTATTCATGTGCACCAGGCGACTCCAGACCGTCAGCAGGCGACTGAGTGCAAAAGAATATCAACATTGAAAGTAGGAACTTGGAATGTAAGAACTATGAGTGGGAATGGAGAATTTGATAACATTAAGAATGAAATGAGAAGATTAAATATTAACCTGTTAGGTATATGTGAGACCAGATTGACAGGAATGGGCATTATAACATCTGAGGAATATAGAATAATCTATTCTGGTGGAGAGAAAAAACAGCGAGGAGTAGCAATTATAATGGATACAGAGAGATCAAAATCGATCAAAGAATATTGGACTGTACTGACAGAGTGTTACTGGTGAAGTTGAGTGGAAGACCTTTTGATGTCAACGTCATACAAGTTTATGCACCAACAGCAGACAGTAGTGATGACAGCATTGATGAATTTTTTAATGATTTAGAGAAAGCCTTCAAGAAATGCAAGAATTCTGAAGTAAATATCATAATGGGTGACTTGAATGCCAAAGAAAATTGAAAACCAACACAACACACGGAATACACAATTAATGCGCAAAAGAATTAATGTCATCACTAACAAAAGAACACACGCATAAATGGGTTGCCTACAAACCAAAGATGGCAAAACCATAATAGAAACAGATCAGATTTTGCATGCGAGATCAGATTATGTGAAAGACCTTTATGATACTACATGAGAAGAACAATATGATCATCGGAATAATAATGAAGGGCCATCAATTTTGAAGCTGGAAGTTCAGAATGCTCTTAACCATATGAAAACTGGCAAGACTCTGGGTACAGATAACATCACAATATAAATTATCAATGCCTTAGAAGAATATGGAATAGACCAAGTCACCAGACTGCTGAACGCAATATACGATACTGGAGATATACCTCCTGAATTATGTAATTCTATATTTATTGCAATCTTGAAGAAATCAGGAGCCATGGAATGCGATCAACATCGAATAATTAGTATAATGAGCCACATCACGAAGATTCTGCTGAGAATTATCGTGCAAAGAGTTAGGAAGAAAACACAACCCAAAATAGGAGAGGAACAATGAGGGTTTTTAGAAGGCAAGGGCACAGTAAACGCTGTGTATATACTGAGAACAGTAATTGAATGTTCTATAGAAGTAAACACCGATCTATATCTTTGCTTTATTGACTACACAAAGGCTTTCGATAAAGTGAGACATGTCGACATGATAAGGATGCTTGAAGATCAACAAATTGAAGGAAAAGACCTTAGACTAGTAAAATACATATTTTGGAAACAATAAGCTGCCATCAGAATTGATAACGATGTAGCCTATTAAAAGAGGTGTGAGACAAGAATGTGTAAAGTCTCCAGATTTTTTCTCCCTGTACAGTGAAAATATTTTCAGAAATAAAGAAGATATGGAAGGAATCAACATTGGGAGACGATACATCAATAACATTAGATATGCAGATGATGCAGTCTTGATTGTAGACAATGAACAGGACCTGCAAAATTTAGTAGATGCGGTTTTTGCACACAGTAAACAACTAGGGTTAGAAATGAATATTAAGAAGACACAGATTATGGTCGTCACTGGGAAGAAGGAAATACCACAATGTGACATACGAGTAAATAGGCATATTCTTAAGCAAGTAAATCGATACAGTTATCTCGGGACAGTCATAACATCTGATGGGAGATGCCTTGAAGAGATTAGAACAAGAATTGCCATTGCGAAGGTAGCCTTTTGCAAGATGAAAAACATACTGACCAATAAAAAGATATCAATTGAAACGAGAAAAAGAGTGTTGAAGTGCTACGTAGAACCTGTACTTCTGTATGGATGTAAAGTGTGGACAATAAGCAGTCAAGCTGATAAACATCTGATGGCTGTGGAAATGTGGTTTCTGAGGAAAATGCAAAGAATACCATGGACAAACAGAAAAACCAATGAACAAGATCGTCAAGAAACAAATGAAGATCGTAAACTGATTAGAGTCATTAGACGTAGGCAGTCAACATTTTTGGGCATATTATGAGAAGAAATTACTTAGAGAACTTGGTGACAACTGGCAAGATCGAAGGGAACAGACCAAGGGGAAGACCGAGAAGTAAATACCTGGATGGCGTGGCCACGTGGCATGGTCGATTCAGGAAAACAGAGCTTATCCACGACTCTGGTGATCGAGTGAGATGGCAGAACATGACCGTTCACGCTTATCAGCATAGCACATGATGGATGGATGGTGTGATATTGATCACCGCACATATCGAATGATGGCCACTGTGGCACAACGGATACCACGTGTTGCCATCTCCTTTTGATGAAAAAGCACCAAAATCGACCCAAAAAAGCACCAACATTTTTGGAAAGCACCAAAAACAAAGCATCAACTGTTTTTATTACAAATGTAACAAGGTAACACATTATAATTTATTATTATCATTTCATAGCTTACTGTAGATTAAACAGCTAATCATCATCATCATCATCATCATCGTCGTCGTCGTCGTCGTCGTCGTCGTCAACATCATCATCGTCGTCATCATCTTCATCATCTTTATTTTCATCATCTTCATCTTCATTATCAAGAGATAGTAAGTACTCTGCACAACGTCGCTGTCTTTAGAGCACACCGGATAGATAGATTCTCAATCTTGTTTATTTTGCGCTCTCTCGCTTTGAACTCAAACGTAGTCCATACACGATACTTCTCAAACAATCAAGCTAGTCTCAAACAAGCAAACAAACAAACAACTCGTCTGGTGGTAACCCCTGTTAGCAACTAAGTCTTCGCTGGGAGGCACCAGTCATTAGCGATTCCATAACTTTCATATACACGTACAACCAATATCTGGCTAATAACTACATTACTTATGCATTTAAAATGGCAAAAGCTTATCCTCTACTTAAACCTCGCTTTGCTGTTAAGATGTCTGAGGAGTTATAGATATAGACCTATTCTCGTATTCTCTTTTCTATAAAACCAGCTAAACAAAACATATACAAAATCAAATAACAGACATCACCATGACAACAAGCGTGGGAGACGATGGGTAGTACGCCATCTCACGTGATCTCTAGTCTCGAATCAGGGCCTGTGCTCTTGACCCGATAATGCCATTTGGTTTAGTCATCTAGGTATAAATTAACTGTTTTCCTGTTGCTATTTTTCCATCATTTGTGCCAGTTGTAATTAAATGTTAGAGTATTTCTTTAAACTTACAATATGCCTAACATCTTACCAGTTGTGCAATACATGATATCATCATTATCATTTGTCATGCTGATAAGCGTGGGCGGTCATTGTTTGCTATCTCACATGATTACCTGAGTCATGAATCAGACTCCATGTATTACCTCTACGTCTTCCCCCTGCTCTTTTCCCGCCAGTTTTGTCAGTTGTAACGAATTTTTTCCAGTTCATTCCTCCTCATAACATACCACAAATAAAAATATTCTCATCTCATCTCATCTTGTTCCTCTTGTACCTAGCGGTGTCGAGGTGAAGTATAAACAGCGGGAGGGTGCCCGATTATGGGTTTCAAGTATCGATATTCCCATGGACTCTGTTATTCCCTCTGTTAATCATTTACGTGGTCGGCCTCTTCTTCTGCTTCCATTTGGTCTGTACATCATTACTCGTTGTGGTATACTGTTAGTTGATAACCTGCTTGCATGGCCAAACCATTCGACTTGCTGCCTTCTAATAAATTCTAGCGCTGCTATAACCTCCACTTTAGTCCTGATTTCTTCATTTTGGAATTTATCTCTTTTTGATACATTGGGTATTCTTCTCAGGAATCTAATTTTTGTTGATGTGATTTTTGTGTTTTTCGTTTTATGCCATTGTTCAGGTTTGGCATTGGTAGCATAAGAGAACTACTTTTTGCAGACGATGCAGCACTTATTACTCATGCATCAGAAGATCTCCAACGGCTCACAGATCGTTTTGCAGCCGCCTGCAAAGACTTTAGGCTCACGATCAGCCTAAATAAAACACAGGTGATGGAACAAGATGGTGGTGAGCCTCTATCAATCAAAATTTCTAATTACGAATTGAAGGTTGTCCATGAGTTTGCGTATTTGGGGTCGACAATATCGGATAATCTTTCCTTAGAGACAGAAATCGACAGACGCGTGTGAAAGGCAGCCACAACATTTTCCAGGCTAAGAGAGTTTGGGAGAATAACAGACTAACAGGGCGTACAAAAGTTCAAGTATATAAAGCATGAGTTTTTAGCAAACTACTCTGTGGGTCTGAATCCTGGACTTAGTACTCACTTCAGGAAAGAAAACTCAATTCCTTCCATTTGAGATGTCTGAGACGTATCCTGGGCATATCGTGGAAAGACCACATAACAAACAAATACGTGCTTGAAAGAACGCATTCTACCACAGTGCACTCCCTTCTCAAGCAAAGAAGCCACAGGTGGCTGGGCCACGTATCTCGAATGGAGGATAAACGTATTCCCAAAGATCTCCTTACGGAGAACTAGCCACTGGGAAGAGACCAACCGGAAGATGCCAAGTGCAATATAGGGATGTGTGTAAACAAGATATGAAACCCCTGAGCATAGACCCAGACACGTGGGAAAGAGTTGCAACAGACAGATGTCCCTCGAGAAGAGAAGAACGAAACGGATTGTTGCTCTTTGAGCGCAATCTGATCAAAAAAACTGAGGATAGGAGGCACAACCATAAAATTCAGTTACTTACTGCGTGATCAGCCTCGTCTTAAAGATGCGGAAACTGTGACAAAGATTGCAGCATTGGACTATACAGTCACCAGCGTTGCTGTCAGATACCTCCCCAGCGGCACAACTCTATAGTCCTACAGGACTGAAAGAGGCCTACTACTGCTACTACTAGATTGGTAGCATAGAGTTGGTAGGAAGATTGTACTGTAGAGTGCTTTCTTTGTATATATCGATACGTGTTTGTACTTTATTATTGATGCCTTCTGTTCAATGTATTGGTTGCCCTATTGCATTTATTTGTAATCTTGTCTTATGATTTGCCGTTCGATGATATTATACTTCCTAAATACTAGACAGTAAATGCCGAGCTCCGTGGCGATGGCGTTGTGGTCGCGATTCGTTATGCCACTTACCTGCGTTCGAAACCAAGCGGCGACCGATTTGGCAGCAGACCGTGTCGCGTTGGTTTTAATGTGTTGGTATGGGAGCTGGTCGTTTAGAAAGCAATGGCAAACTACTGAATGTAAACACTTGCCAAAACATTAACAACGGTAGTAAAATGCTAGTGTTGACTGCAACGTCCTGTAAAGGATGCGCAACTTTTTAAAAAAAAGAGTACCTGGATCTCTTTACTTGTTTCTTGGTGTGTTATTTTCGATGAACCTTTGTTATATTGTCTTCCGACATATCTCTCTTATCAATTTACGTTTTTCATTTGTTTCTTTATGAATTTGTCTATCAGTCGGACCATGGTTTTCTTTGCATTTTCCTCAAAATCCACATTTCCACTGCCATTAGATGCTGCTCAGCTTGTTCACATATTAAATGCCTTGAACATGCCATGTGCAGAAGTCGTCTAGTTATTTTGTTTTTGCTTAGAACTCAAGCGTAGTGCCAGTACTAGTCAGTGCACTGGACTGATGTTTGCGTGTGGATTAGCTTTCCCTTTTACTGGTGTCCCTTGCCATCAGGCAAACCCACTGCGAATTCATAAGTACAGTGGTACCTCGGGTTACGAACAATTCAGGTTACGAACATCAACTTCGAAAATTTTATGTCTCGGGTAACGAACAGTGCTTCGAGTTACTGTTATCAACGTCTCTCGCCATCAGGAGAACTCACTCCGACTAAGTTTTCCACAGGGATACTACATTTTCAAGCGTAATTCTCCTTATAATGCATATAGACTTGCGATGATGATTATCCAGGTTTATTTGATCATCAGTTTCTCCTTTAACACGCCAAACAATCTTGAACGTCTACATCTTACTGCTTTAATTGATTCACACTTGTTGTCTGCTTCTTGGAGGACTGCGTCATTTGTTTCTCTGCAAATCCAAGTTATTTTCTTCTTCATTTTCCCCCAGAAGCCATAATTCTGCTATCTTAAGATGTTTCTCATTTTACCGGTTTATTGTCCGCGTCTTAAATGCATACAAGTGTTTAGATTCTAAATAACACTTTAACACTATTTTCTTATGTGGAATTAGCAACATTTCATTGGCGAGTATGGTTTCCATCTTACTAAAGGTGATGATTTCCGTGTCTTTTCTTTTCATTTTTTTTTTCGGTCTCTACAAGGCATCTTCATTCCAAAGTTATATATTCTAAGATGGTTGAAACGATTAATCTGTTAAACATTTTTTCTCTGATTATTTTGACGTTGTATTGTAGCATTTCTTGTTTCTGTGAGTTGATCAACATTGCAATTTTATTACAGTGTAACTGTAACCCTAGCTACTCACTGTGTACAATAACATCACATAATTTACAATAGCTGACATTTATGTATTTGTTTTTAACGCTCACTGGTTTTGAGTTCAAGCGTTGTCCATACATACATATGCTACTACTTATAGTGAACTGGACTGATTTTTGCATGTGGATTAGCTTTCCCTATTACTGGTGTCCCGTGCCATCAGGCGAACACACTGGGAATTCATAAGTACAGTGGTACCTCGGGCTACGAATGCCTCAGGTCACGAACAATTCAGGTTACGAACATCAACTTCGAAAATTTTATGTCTCGGGTAAAGAACAGTGCTTCGATTTACGAACGAAGGCTTGCTAGAGAGATCAAGGTGTAACGTTGGAGACAAACGATCGCGTACAGTACTACAGATGAGATTGTAGGTCTTCAGAATGAGCAGCTAAATACATTAAAGGAGGAGCAGTCGTCCGATGATGAGGAGTCAGTGACCGTTTCAGCCTGGATTAAAGAAATTTGCAGCAAATGGGCAGACGTCGACTTTACTTTCTGTACATACACATATTGACTTTACTTACTTTATATACACATATTGACTTTACTTACTTTATATACACATATTGACTTTACTTACTTTATATACACATATTTACTTTAGTTACTTTACATACACCGATTTACTTCACTTACTTTATATATACGGATTTACTTTAGTTACTTTACATACGTCGGCTTCCTGGCCTAGAGGTTAGCAACTTTTCTCCGTAATCTCGTATACTCTCGTAAGTAACGTGACGAAGGTGAGAATCAGCAGCGGCTCGAATCGCGTCGGTAACTTACGGGTTATGTGAGCCGGCCGCTCAGCAAACAATGGCAAACTACTGAGCGTAATCTTGCCAAGAAATCAACAATCAGCTGAAAGATGCTGATGTTGACAGCAATGTCATGTAAAGGATATGCAAACAATTTTTTTTTTTACTTTGAATACACAGATTCAGTTTACTTACTTTACATACGCACATTGACTTTACTTACTTTACAATTTACATACACAGATTTACTTTACCTACTTTACATACACAGATTTACATTACTTATTTTATATACACAGGTTTACTTTACTTACTTTACATACACATATTTATTTTACTTACTTTATATACACATATTTACTTTACTTACTTTATATACACAGATTTACTTTACTTACTTTATATACACAGATTTACTTTACTTACTTTATATACACAGGTTTACTTTATTTACTTTACATACACGGATTTACTTTACTTATTTTATATACACAGATTTACTTTACTTACTTTATACATCAAATGGTTTGGCCATGCAAGTAGGTTACCAGCCAACAGCATACCACAACAAGCAATGATGTACAGGCCAGATGGAAACAGAGGAAGAGGCCGACCACGTAAACATTGGACGGAGGGATTAGCAGAGTCCATGGGAATATCGATATATGAAGCCCATAAATCGGGCACTCTCACGATGTTTATACTTAACCTCGACACCGCAAGGTACAAGAGGAACATGATGAGATGTGATGAGATGAGACTTTATATACACATATTTACTTTACTTACTTTATATACACAGCTTTACTTTACTTACTTTATATACACAGATTTACTTTACTTACTTGATATACATAGATTTACTTTACTTACTTTACATACACAGATTTATCACTGCAGATATGCATGGAATTAAAGAGAGCTGTAGAAGTCATACAACTATGAAATTCGTTACACTACGATGAAATGGCAATTCTCGAGGACCACTTCACCTCATTAAAATAACATGAGACATATTTGCAGTTGTTGATTGGCACTCAAACCTGACTAGTGATGTCGAAATGCACATGAATATTCCGCGAAGAGCGCCTAGCCTAATGGCTAGAACGAAGGTTCGAATCCTCAGCAAGGTGATGTATTTTATTTTTTTTTTTTGCTGTCGGGGGCATAAAGCTAACTTAACCTGCACAGTTCGCGGTGATTGCCTTAGCCAAGCGGCCTTAATTCCGCAGGCTAAAGACCCCCATGTCCTAAACAGCAAGGTACTATAGGCAGTATTTTTTTCCATAAATTATTTACAGGACATCGCTGTCAAAACCATCAATGCGGTTGATGTCTTGGCAAGTTTACGTTCAGTAGTTTACCATTGCTTTCTGAACGACCGGCTACCATACCATCACTCTAAAATCCAGCACGACACGGTCTGCTGCTAAATAGGTCTCATTTGTGTTTCGAACGCAGGTAAGCGGAAACACGAACCACGTCAGTAACGCCTTTACCACGGAGACAAGCATAAGCAGTAATGACATGTTTTATTCCGCGATTCGACTCTCAGTGTGTCTATAGTTTTCAGTTGTTATATTGTATTGTGTATGCTGTAATCAATATTTCTTTCCTTTCTTCACCATGAGAGCGAATTCATATCTGTGACTGCGTCATGTTACGAAAATCAAAGGACAATGTTTACTGCATTTTCCAATGACTAAACTAGATTTGTACACGGCAGGCTCAGCTTACTATGCTGCTCATTTATGGAACTATCTTCCGCCTAATCGAAAAACTATAATCAATTTTCCATATTCAATAACAAGTTGGTTTATTTTTCTTCTCAATAAAGCTGGTACTAAGTACTGCTTGAGTCCGGGTAGTATAAATATAATTCATTACCATCCTATATTTGATTGATGGGGATTAAAAGTTAGTTGCATATCCTTTACAGGACGTCGCAGTCAACCCCACCTTTTTGGGCTATTTGTGATTTCTTGGCCACTTTACGTTTAATAGTTTGCCATTGCTTTCTGAACGATCGGCACGGCATGTATACCATTTTTATGAAAACAAACGCAACGCACTCTGCTGCCAAATCGCCTGCAGTTGCGTTTCGAAAGTGGTATGCGGAATTACAAATTGCTTCCGTAACCTCTTCGCCACAGAGCATGTGGATATGTGTATTTGTTTGGTTGAATTGCTTCACACATTTTGCAATTTGTCACGTCTTTTGTACAGTGTCTTCAGCAACATGTGTATATTATTGTCATCATCCTCATCTTCCAATTTTGCCGTCAAGCGCCGTGGGGAGGAATAGTTGAAGTTCCAGCGCCCGATTGGTAGCACTGGATAGTGTATTACATATGATTACACAATGTCTTTGTTGCCGTCAATCCATTTTCTTCTCGGGCGTCCTCTTGCTCTAGGACCATATCATGTTTGATGTAGGGCCAGTGCTGGTAGTTGATGCTGTTGCATTCTAATGGGATGACCTTGTGAATAAGAGCGCTCGTTCTTAAACATCCAATGTGGTGATTCCGAGGTTCAACTCCTACACCGCTCAACTGGACTAAAATGTAGACCTCTCGCCCTTGACTTGGGGACGTAAATTACAAGTACCTCTGAAGTAGAAGTGGGTTCGCCTGATGGCAAGGGACACTGGTAATAGGGAAAGCTATCTCACACGGAAAAATCTGTCCAGTGCGCTAGAAGTAGTAGCGCTGGCATGGAATACGCTTGAGCACAAAGTAAGCGAGCGCAAATATACCGTATAGAAAGGCAAGTGTGCTAACCGCTGCGTTACCACGGCTTCCTGCATATTATTGTCTTTACTGTTACATGAATGTTACGTGCTCAAGGTTAAACATATAATGAAAGCGTGAAGAGTGAATGGACGCAGGGACAATATAGGACTGGATTTCGTGCCCAAATCTGAATTCTTTGAAAATAAAGTTCATTATTCCATTCGTTCTCCCTGTCTCTCTGTCTGTCTGTCTCTCTCTTTCTCTGTGTGTGTGTGTGTGTGTCTCCATCTCTCTCTCTCTCTCTCTGTATCTCTCTCTCTTTCTCTCTCTCGCTCGCTCTTTCTCTGTGTGCGTGTGTGTGTGTGTGTGTGTGTGTGTGTGTGCGCGCGCGCGTGCGTGTGCGTGTTTTTCCCCCTATCTTATCACCTTTGTTTCCGCTACTTGAACTTATCACGTAAACATTACACGCATGCGAATATTTACAAATGGCTATGTACCATGCATCTTGTATGGTCAGTCTACCTAATCTGTGAGTAGGCAAGGCGCAGTGGTTAGTACTCTTGTCTGCTAGTCCGATGGTCAAGCTTACGAACAATTGAATAAAAGTGGATTTTTTTTTTTTTTAAATCGACTCCAAGTGCCAGGTCAACTTACTAAAATGACTTTAAGGAAATGTTTGGGCAAGAAAACGCTGTCGACGTGACCACGAACATGTCAACCATTGAGTGGCGATTGATCTATAAAATTATGCCACTAGCACCATATAGCAGAGGGTTCCAGGGCATAGTGGTTAAAACGCCTGCCTCGTGGCTTGAACAGGTGATCTTTAGTGTAGTGTACTACACATGTTTCCAAGATGGCGACGCGATGTCTCGTTGTTCTTGGGCGAGACGCTGTTCAGTGTTTTTCTGTGGATTCCCTATGGAAATTCCCGTGAAATTCATGTGGATAGTGTTTTTCCTTTGGATTATGTGATGTTATTTCGTGTTCGTTAATTGGAAGTGTTCAAAAGAAGCCACGGAAGGCAGGTGGTGGATGAAATTATGAGGGCAGCCGACAGATATTTGTTGGTTATGGTCTCGAGTTTCGCGACGGCAAGCTTTCTCTCTTTCGAGAGACAATGATTGCGGTCACCCGGCCAGTATGGTCACTGCCATAGAGGAAAGCAACGGCAAACTACCTCTTTGAAATTGCCTAGTTTATTATGATTCGCTTAAAGACTGATCATCGCAAGACAAGGACAGAGACATTAAAATTAGGAACATGGAACGTTAGGACGTTAAACAACGACGGAAAATTAGAGAACATAACACAAGAAATTCAAAGAGAAAAAATTAATATATTAGGTATGTGCGAAACGAGATGGACAGGAGTAGGCATCAAGATACATAAAGATTTTAAGATTATTTATTCTGGAGGTGAGGATCGACATAGGGGAGTGGCAATAATTTTGGACCGGAAAACATCAACGTCTGTTCAGGGATATTGGGCCGTGTCGGACAGAGTTCTACTAGTTAAATTGAGTGGCAGACCTTTTAACATAAATGTTATTCAAGTATATGCCCCAACAGGAGAGTCCAGTGAAGATAGTGTAGAGGAATTTTATAATGACATAGAGTCTGCCTTAAAGAAATGTAAAAATTCAGAAATAAACATCATAATAGGGGACTTCAATGCAAAAGTAGGAAATCAAGGGGATAGATACACAGTAGGAAACTATGGTTTAGGAGAGAGAAATGAAAGAGGATACAGACTAGTAGAGTGGGCAAAAGAACAGGAAATGATTGTAGGAAACACCTGGTTCAAGCAACACCCTAGAAGATTATGGACCTGGAGGAGTCCTGATAGCAGGATTAGAAACCAGATTGACTACATTCTCATTAGCAGAAGATTTAGAAACGCGCTAACAGTAGCAAAAACAGTTCCCAGTGCTGATTGTTATACTGACCACAGACTACTCACAGGAACATTGAGGATAAAGTTGAAGAAAGTCAAGTATACAACAGGGAACACTAAATATGATTTGTGTACATTGAGTAATGACAAGGAAATACAAAACAAATTCAACATAGAAGTACAGAACAGATTTGAAATATTGTCTGATCTAGAGATCCTATTCCAGGATGTGGATGATCAATGGGAAATGTTAAAGAATTCAATCAATGTGGCTGCAGAAAAAACTATTCCAAAATTAAAGAAGGTGGGATGTAAGAAATGGATGACAGAGGAAATTTTACACTTAATGGAAACAAGAAGACTCAACAAAAATAATCCTGCCAAATATGAAGAAATTCACAGACAAGTCAGAATATTATGTAGGAAAGCAAAAGAATCATGGCTTGAGGAAAAGTGCTTGAAAATTGAAAAACAACACAACAGTCAAAATACCAAATTAGTGCACAAAAGAATTCAGGAACTTACTAATAAAAGAACAAGTACATCAACAGGCTGTCTAAAAACTAAAGATGGCAAAGTCATAATAGAAAAAGATCAGATTCTACATGTATGGACAGATTATGTGAAAGACCTGTATAATGATAACAGAGAGGAACAGTATGCTATTAGATTTAATAATGAAGGACCAGCAATTTTAAAGATGGAGGTTCAAAATGTTCTTAAGCATATGAAAGCTGGCAAGGCCCCCGGTGCAGATAACATCACAACAGAAATGATTAGAGCTCTAGAAGAATTTGGACTAGAGCAAGTCACTTGACTGCTGAACACATTATATGACACTGGAGATATACCTTCTGAATTATGTAATTCAGTATTTATTGCAATCCCAAAGAAATCAGGAGCCTTAGAATGTGATCAACATAGAACAATTAGTATAATGAGTCACATCACAAAGATTTTGTTACGAATTATCATGCAAAGAGTGAGGAAGAAAATACAACCTGAAATAGGGGAAGAACAATGTGGTTTTGTAGAAGGAAAGGGTACAGTAAATGCTGTGCATATGCTGCGAACAGTTATTGAACGTGCTTTAGAAGTAAACAAGGATATACATCTTTGCTTTATTGACTACACAAAGGCTTTTGATAGAGTTAGACATGTCAACATTGTGGATATGCTTGCAGATCTACAAATTGATGGGAAAGACATTAGACTTATAAAAAACATATATTGGAAACAACAAGCTGCCATAAGGATTGATAATGAAGTAGGACAATACCAACCTATTAAGAGAGGTGTTAGGCAGGGATGTGTAATGTCTCCAGATCTTGTTTCCCTATACAGTGAAAATATTTTCAGAAATGTAGAAGACCTAAATGGAATCAGCATTGGAGGACGAAACATAAATAACATTAGATATGCAGATGATACAGTATTGATTGCAGACAATGCACAGGATCTGCAACAATTAGTAGACGCTGTGGTTGTTGTCGTGAAATACTGAGAGTTAATGATTCCCAGATAGACGACTGTATACACCGACTAACCAGGTAGAAGAAGGGTTAACAAACGAAGCAGTAAGGGTAACCAACAACGGAGTGACCAGGCGCATGTGTTTATAGGTCAAGACCCAGAAGGGGCCGCCAACAGCCCAGGTAACAGTCGCGTGGAAAAATTGGTTTGCGACAAAGGTAGACAGCATTATTGGACAGCATATTGCGGTCTGAATGTATGAATAATGGAAAAGTTTCAGATCTGTAATTTTCCACTAACTGTGATAATGAAGTAGGAACCTGAGGTGTCAAGCAAGGTCAAGGACTATGCGGCGAATATGACCTATAAAGAGTGGCAACTCTTTGTGGAAGTTTAGTGTGATTCTTGGGTTTCATGAGACAAAGGATTATGAAAAGGGTGGTGCTGCGTTCAGAAGAACGTTTGTGTATCTATTGTGCATTAGTACTCCCAATTCAGACTAGGATTATTATAAGGTATATTAGAGTATAGTTTAGCATAGGAATATAGATGCGAGTGAATAGCATTTACCATGGCTTTCTATTAGTGGATAGTTTAGACTTTGGTGAATTCATATGTCTTATGCGGGTGTTCACTTCGGAAGCCTTGTCATTATGGCTGGAGAAGGACACTTGCATAAGTAGTAGTAAGGGGCGGACGCTTATCACTGGATCTGTTATACTTCTCCACAGGTTCCAATCTCCTAGTGAAATCAGAGAAGAGATGAAGAGTACTACACGGGAGTAAATACAGTACTTACTTAGAACCAAAAAGAACATAGAAAGGTTTTAAGATGAAGACTTGATAAAGTAAAGTCAAATACAGAACACTGTATGCTCAAACGAATATACCACTAAAACACTTAAAAAGGAAAAGATGTTAACCTGTGGTAAGCAGGGATACTTACAACTACATACGTCTTGTATGCATAGGGAAGAAAGAATAGACAAGTAAAAACATTGCTAATAATAAAAGACAATAGGAAGAACTGTGACGATGTGGTGTTTTTCGATGTGGATACTTACCGTCATGAAACAGACTCGGGCGCAAGTCATAAACTTACGGGACTTTTATTACGGTACATTGAATCAGTGGTGAACAGTTTTGTTTCATGCAATAACGGATTTACCATCAGATTCAAGCATACGGATCGTCCAGGGTGAGCTCTGTCCTGTTTGATGTGCTGTCCTGTGATCTTGAAGAATGAAAGGGCGAGAAGCAACACAGCTGATAGACATTCAGAGTTCATATCTGGCAACCACACTAGAAGAACATACCAACTACATAGACAATATCCATACATACACCAGACATAGTTTTTATTAATAAATCTTTTATCTTATCGTTGAAAGGAACTGTTGTCGGAGTATGTGTTGAGGGAATAATAGAGAGAGAGAAAGAAATAGATATATGGAATGGAAGACAGAAGAGAGGAGTGTAGACCAAAGTCAGTCAATAATCCCAACAGATACTAAGTTTAAAGATGTGCTTGTTGATTCCAATCTCCTCTCGGGAAATTAACAGGACATAATTGGTGGAGCGAGCGGGATACAGACATTATACCCATATGACCTGAAAGCATAACAGGGCATATGCATAGAGGGGTACCTGCATATTGGCACAGGCATAGCGGAGTACCTGCATGTTGGGACATACTGATTGGAATAAATATAAGTATATATTGATGACTTTTAATGGAAGGACGTCCATTGGATATATGGTGCCATTACATTTATGGTAGAAACATTTCATTAATGCTGGTGACTTTACAGTGAGAAAGTTCCAGACAGAGTGAATGTGGATAGGTGGTAAGACGCATTACATACCTAGTCACACGGTCACACGTCTACATAAGTCTTTATCCTATATCTCCTCGTGTGGATGAGAGAGTGGTTGTGATGTACTGTGTGGTGTTGTAGATTTATAATATTAGATAGACATAGATTAATGATATAGGGTCTAACTGGAATATAATTGTATAGTGAGTACTTCTTTACTGCCTTGAGGTGTCTTTACTCAACGTGCTGACTTATCTGCTGTAACTATGGCAACTCCTAAAGTAACTACAGCCGAACTGAGGGCCAACGGGGAGGCAATTGGTTTAGCTGGTTCCGAGCTAACGGATTACATACAAGAAAGAGAGCGAGAGTTTCGTCAAGCGGAAAGGGAGGAGCGTAAGGCCCAGTTGGAAGCAGAAAGGGAGGAGCGTAAGGACCAGTTGGATGCAGAAGAAGCCACAAAGATCAGAGAACATGAATACCGCATGAAAGAGCTAGAACTCAAGACTCAAACTAAGGGAGAAATAGATGGAGTGGAAGGAAATTCTTCTTCACCTGGTGCAACCCATATGAGTGGACATGGTTACCATGCCATGAAGTTTCCCTTAGCTGTCTACGATCAGTCTAAGGAACGCTTTGACCAGTACGCATCTCGTTTCGAAGCAATGTCAGTCGCTATGGGGCTGGATCGGAGCAGATGGGCTCTTAAACTATCCCAGGGATTAATCGGTTCGGGATTCGAGGTGTACACACGCTTACCACCAGGACAGGAAAATAATTACGAGGAATTAAAAGCCGCTTTGATGAGGCATTTTGACATCACAGCACAAACGTATCGGAAGAAGTTTAGATCGTCTAGACGAGAGCCGGGAGAACTATTCGCCGCCTACAGTCTAAGGCTGAAATCCTATCTCCAGAAATGGATGGACTTGGCAGAATTCAAGAGGGATTATGAGAGTCTCGAAGAGATGATGGTGGTCGACCAGATGCGAAAGCAAATGTCGAAACCTCTCAGAACCTTCTTGGGAGAACAAGGGGCGGAACGGATTGATGTTGTGAATAAGCTGGCGGAACGATTCGTGGAAGTACATGGTGAAACTGAGGAACTAAGTACACAAACAAAAGGTCAGGAGAAACAAGAGAAAAAGAAACCTAAAAACTGGGAAGGAGAAAAAATGGAACCTTATATAAAGGCGTCAATGGAGAGTTCAGAGAAGGTGAAGGTAGGAAACCAGAGCACCTCGAATTCTCAAGCGAAACGACAGTAGTCTGAGAGGTGGTGTTCATTCTGCAAGGTACCATCTCATAACACGAAGGACTGCAGATCGAAACCTAAAAGTTCTTACTTAGCAGCATGCAAAGTGATTCCTACATCGGTGATCACAGACAAGGCTGAGGTCGGCGAAGGAGAAAGGAACAAAAAGGACACACGAAAACCTAGGAAGGGAACAGGGTGCACACACTGCCAGTCGACAACACATAATACTGTGGACTGCAGATGCAAGGCAGAAGACGCCAATTGCATAACCAACCTCGAGGAATCAGAAGAGGAAGGCAAGGAAACGGTCAAGGAGATGAAAGACACTCAGGACCAAGAGAGACCACCTGTGGTTGAACTGATTGAAGTAAATGGCCAACAGGTTGCTTGTCTCTACGATACCGGTTTGGATGGGGAAGCAGTGGTGGACGCCAGCTTGGTAAGCCCAGGCCAACTTACAGGGGAGACCATAGAGATACAGCCGGCAATGAGGAGTGCTGTTACCATGACGCTGCCAATCGCCAAGGTGGAGATTAAATCCAGGTACGTCACGGGCATTATTCCTGCGGCTGTATTAGCTGACTCCCTATTCCCAATGATCATTGGCACGAAATATGTCTTTTTGGGGATGCCCAAACAGCCAGCCCACAAGGGAACAGTAGTCAGTGGATCTCAAGGGAAGGAAAAAGAGGCAGAGACACTATGCGACAACTCAGGGATAGGAGAATTGCATACTGCCCAGAGGAAGGATACTACGTTGCATCCTTGCTACAGGAAGCTGCAAAGAAGTGCTGAGCCACCAGAACGGGGACAGTACTTTCTGAAGAATCAACTACTCTATCGGAGAGCTGGGAGGGGAGATAACCTGCACGAGCAGTGGGTGGTTCCAGAGACCCACCGTCCTCACATTCTTCAGAGTGGACACATCATAGGCGAGAATCGACATATGGGTGTCAGAGAGACCTTGCAGCAAATTTCCGGCTATTATTGCTGGCCAGGAATGACCGGAGATGTACGCCGGTGGGTGAAGTCTTGTTCGGAGTGCCAGAAAGCACCACCCAACAAGCGAATTAAGAGGAAACTAGCTCTTAAAGTGGAAGACAAAGTGGAAGTGTGGAGTCCAGCAGAGACCAATATACTCCAAGTAGGATGGAAAGGACCTTATCCTGTGGAAAAGGTGGTGTCCAAGAACATCTACAAAATACGGATCGGGGAAGAGAAGAAAAATCTCCCTAGACATCTCATTAGGAAATATGAAGAGAGATCCGGGAGCAAAGCTTCGCACTTTATGGTGATGGCAGCCATTGGGACAAAGGTTACCAGTCCAGACGAAGACCAGAGATCGCCAGTACAACATAGGAGGGCCTATGGGACAGTACGTGATAGGTCAGATTTACCCAACGACAGGAGAAGGGAAATCACAAGTCAGGGAAAGGACAAGAGTGAAAGTTTCACCGGTAACCAAGTTCAGAAGGGGTGGGTAATGTCGGGAAAAGCGAGAATTACCCAGGACTCCAACCGAAGATTGGCTGACCAGATACAATATCGCCCAAGATGGTCCTGGAAGCAAAAGTCCAGGAGATTTGGGAAAGACGACTCGGTCCATCGAGGACGAGGTGGAACATCCCCAGAGGCAAAGCCGGGGGAAACCAAGAGGACATGGAAGCAGTGTTACAATCAGGATGGGACAATCTGTCTGTATTGTGAGCCGTCGCTGACGCAAGTCGAAAGTAGGTCGACCGGACGTACAGGAGCGAGGAGCCAACACTAGTTTCAGTCGTGAGTAGTATAGTAGGGTGTCAATTAGAGCGCCTACTGGATAATGAGGGGAGCCATGTGAGGATCCAATCATATCATCAACACGTGATGTTAATAGCTACTTCGCAGAAGCTCAACGCACGGTGGATGTGATGGACGTTGTTGCTGCAACAGGACTTCACAGTGGAATACATTTTTGGCAAGGAGAATGTAGGAGCAGATTTCTTATCTAGACATCCAGCTCCGGAGGAAGAAGACTAGGGTTGTGGATCATGGGAATCAAACCTACAGTGAGAAAGATTCGACGCGGTCTAATCTCTTAAGAGGGGGCCTATGTCGTGAAATACTGAGAGTTAATGATTCCCAGATAGACGACTGTATACACCGACTAACCAGGTAGAAGAAGGGTTAACAAACGAAGCAGTAAGGGTAACCAACAACGGAGTGACCAGGCGCATGTGTTTATAGGTCAAGACCCAGAAGGGGCCGCCAACAGCCCAGGTAACAGTCGCGTGGAAAAATTGGTTTGCGACAAAGGCAGACAGCATTATTGGACAGCATATTGCGGTCTGAATGTATGAATAATGGAAAAGTTTCAGATCTGTAATTTTCCACTAACTGTGATAATGAAGTAGGAACCTGAGGTGTCAAGCAAGGTCAAGGACTATGCGGCGAATATGACCTATAAAGAGTGGCAACTCTTTGTGGAAGTTTAGTGTGATTCTTGGGTTTCATGAGACAAAGGATTATGAAAAGGGTGGTGCTGCGTTCAGAAGAACGTTTGTGTATCTATTGTGCATTAGTACTCCCAATTCAGACTAGGATTATTATAAGGTATATTAGAGTATAGTTTAGCATAGGAATATAGATGTGAGTGAATAGCATTTACCATGGCTTTCTATTAGTGGATAGTCTAGACTTTGGTGAATTCATATGTCTTATGCGGGTGTTCACTTCGGAAGCCTTGTCATTATGGCTGGAGAAGGACACTTGCATAAGTAGTAGTAAGGGGCGGACGCTTATCACTGGATCTGTTATACTTCTCCACAGGTTCCAATCTCCTAGTGAAATCAGAGAAGAGATGAAGAGTACTACACGGGAGTAAATACAGTACTTACTTAGAACCAAAAAGAACATAGAAAGGTTTTAAGATGAAGACTTGATAAAGTAAAGTCAAATACAGAACACTGTATGCTCAAACGAATATACCACTAAAACACTTAAAAAGGAAAAGATGTTAACCTGTGGCAAGCAGGGATACTTACAACTACATACGTCTTGTATGCATAGGGAAGAAAGAATAGACAAGTAAAAACATTGCTAATAATAAAAGACAATAGGAAGAACTGTGACGATGTGGTGTTTTTCGATGTGGATACTTACCGTCATGAAACAGACTCGGGCGCAAGTCATAAACTTACGGGACTTTTATTACGGTACATTGAATCAGTGGTGAACAGTTTTGTTTCATGCAATAACGGCTTTACCATCAGATTCAAGCATACGGATCGTCCAGGGTGAGCTCTGTCCTGTTTGATGTGCTGTCCTGTGATCTTGAAGAATGAAAGGGCGAGAAGCAACACAGCTGATAGACATTCAGAGTTCATATCTGGCAACCACACTAGAAGAACATACCAACTACATAGACAATATCCATACATACACCAGACATAGTTTTTATTAATAAATCTTTTATCTTATCGTTGAAAGGAACTGTTGTCGGAGTATGTGTTGAGGGAATAATAGAGAGAGAGAAAGAAATAGATATATGGAATGGAAGACAGAAGAGAGGAATGTAGACCAAAGTCAGTCAATAATCCCAACAGATACTAAGTTTAAAGATGTGCTTGTTGATTCCAATCTCCTCTCGGGAAATTAACAGGACAGTTGTCCACAGTGAGCAGCTGGGGTTGGAATTAAATTGTAGGAAGACACAGGTTATGGTCGTCACTAGGAAGAACGAAGTACCACAATGTAATATACAAGTAAATGGGAATATTCTTCAACAAGTGAATCGGTTCAATTATCTCGGAACAGTCATAACATCTGATGGCAGATGCCTTGAAGAGATTAGAACAAGAATCGCCATTGCGAAAGTAGCCTTTAGCAAGATGAAAAACATTCTGACCAATAAAATGATGTCAATTGAAACGAGAAAAAGAGTGTTGAGGGGATACATAGAGCCTGTTCTTTTGTATGGATGTGAAACTTGGACAATGTGCAGTCAAGCTGAAAAACATCTGATGGCTGCAGAAATGTGGTTTCTGAGGAAAATGCAAAGAATACCATGGACAGATAAAAAAAAACAATGACCAAGTACTACAAGAGACAAATGAAAATCGTAGATTGATTAGAGAAATTAGACGTAGACAGTCACAATTTTTTGGACATGTTATGAGAAGAAATGGACTGGAGAACTTAGTGACAGCTGGCAAGATCGAAGGGAACAGACCAAGAGGAAGACCGAGAGGAAAATACCTGGATGGCTTGGCCACATGGCATGGACGAAACAGGAACACTGAGCTGATCCACGACTCTGGTGATCGAGTGAAATGGCGAATCATGACCGCCCACGCTTTCCGGCATGGCACATGATTGATTGATTGACTGTACATTACTTTGCTCTTCTCTTCTCTACTCTACTCTGCTCTACTCTACTCTACTCTACTCTACTCTACTCTACTCTACTCTACTCTACTCTACTCTACTCTACTCTACTCTACTCTACTCTACTCTACTTTAATCTACTCTACTCTACTCTACTCTGCTCTACTCTACTCTACTCTACTCTACTCTACTCTACTCTACTCTACTCTACTCTACTCTGCTCTGCTCTACTCTACTCTACTCTACTCTACTCTACTCTACTCTACTCTACTCTACTCTACTCTACTCTACTCTACTCTACTCTACTCTTCTCTACGCTACTCTGCTCTACTCTACTCTACTCTACTCTACTCTACTCTACTCTACTCTACTCTACTCTACTCTACTCTACTCTACTCTGCCTCACTTGACTTCACTTGACAATATCACTGCTGCCGACTTTACTTCCCACGACAGTGCCTGGTACCTACTTTAGGCTGTGTTAACCTGAGAGCACAGGGCAGTTATTTTTTAAGTCTGCCTTCACGGCGATTCGAACACATGGCAACCGGGTCGGCAGAAATGGTGCCTACCATTCTCTCTCACATTGTGAATCCGGGAAATCTGACAACTATTTTTTTTCTTCTTCATATCCTTTATATGACATCGCAAACAACACCAGCATTACTGCCGTTGTTATCTCTTGGCAAGTTTACGTTCAGTAGTTTGCCATGGTTTTCTGGACGACCGGCACCGATACCAACGCAACGCTGTCTGCAGCCAAATCGCGCTCAGATGTGTTTCGAACGCGAGTATACGGGATTACAAATCGCGTCCAAAAGGCCTTCACCGCGGAGAACGACACTTATGGGTTAGTTAACGCAAATTCACATCAGTCGTAGGCAGATTGAGAGCATATAGCTTTGTGTTGATTTCGATGCTATGAGCGGCAGCTGATGTAGTGAGTTACCTCTCTTTGTTGCTTGTAAACTCGGCTGCAGACTAGTGACGCGCAGACGTATCGGTAATAATTTATAACGTTCACTTAATACTCGTTGGCTTTCCGGTCGTCTACGCCCTGAAAAGGAGGAAGGAAGAGGCGGATGGACGTACATGCACATAAACATACGCACAAAACGCTCGCACATACTGGATAGGAAATGTTATTAGCGATACTAGAGACATAACAGAAAAACAGACGGAAAAGTTAAGAAACTGGTGTAAATAAATTTACGGTAGGAAAAAAAAAAGAGAAGAGAAACGAGATTGTTGACGGGGTAAAGAAGATATGAAGGTAACAAGACAGACTAAATATACAACAGAAGGAAATAAACTTGTGAAAAGGAAGAAAAAGAAAGAAATATACGTAAATAAATAAGAAAGAAGAAACTTGGAAGAGAGAGAAATATAAAAAGCAAGAATTATCGATTTAGTATTTTGTATGTATTGAAAGATACTCAGACTGGTAGTTAAGTAGATAGGTAAGTAGATAGAAGTATGTAGATGGTAGGTATGGACGTAGGTAGGTTGGGGGTTAGGTAGGTAAGTAGGTGAGTAGCTGGGTACATAGGTAGGTAAGGTTGTAGACAAGCATGTAAGTAGGTATATATGTAGTAGATATATAGGTTATTAGGCAGATAGGCTTGTAGACAGTTAGGCAGGTAGACAGTCAGGTAGATAGATAGATAAGTATCAGTTATATAGGTATGTAGGCAGGCAGGTAGGTATATAGTTATGTAGATAGGCAGGCAGATAGATAGGTAGACGGACAGTCAGTTAGGTAGATGGGTAGGTAGCTAGGTAGTTAGGTATGTAAGTAGGTAGGTAGGTAGTTAGGTAAGTAGGTAGGCAGGCAGGCAGGCAGGTAGGTAGGTAGGTAGGTAGGTAAGTAGGTAGGTAGGTAGACAAGGAGTTATGTAGCGATAAATATTTGGAAATAAAGATAGAAAATAGAGAAAGAGAGAGAGAGAGAGAGAGAGAGAGAGAGAGAGGAGGGAGAGATCAGCCAGATTAGCTAGCTATCTACTATGAAAAACAGACCTATGGACAAATGGACAGGAAGCCACATAGACAGACAGCCAGAACTCTCTAAACTTACGCGAATGATAAACACGAGCCATCCATATTAATAACATTTGTTTGTATACTCGAATCACGAAGATGTTGCTGATGCATGACTTTAGCAAAAAAAAATGCATCTTTAGAAATATCAGGAATAAAATCAATTTCGACATTAATGTTTGATTCCAGTTTCAATGTGAGTCAGAATTGAACTAGCCACTTTCTTCTTGCTCTTTGCTCTTTAGTAAAGCGATTTTATACACTGTGAATCAACCACTGACAAATCGAGAATTCTAGTATTCCCCAATCGAGGAACAATGATTAGTAGATTTATTTGGTTGTTTCGGGATTTGAGGTTTAACGATTGAGAACAACCCACTACTGGCACTGCTGATCATATTCCGGTACGAAAATCGGACCTTGACCACGTCAAACTGAAAGCAGCATCTTCCAATCTGTCGTGGACAAGGCCCAATGTTCGTGCCGGAATATGATCAGCATTGCCAGTAGGTGGTTGTGTTCTGTTTCAAACAATGATTAGTAGTTGGATCCAAGGATCAGTCTCAAGTTATGGGGCTTATATTTTGTAACAAAAGCTACCATTGGCCATTGTTTAAATATAACGCAAGATAGCAAACGACTAAACATATTACATGTCCCCAAGCCTATGATGGCAATGATGTGCCATGCCGATAAGCGTGGGTGATCATGTTTAGCCACCTCACACGATCACCAGTGTCGTGGATTAACTCAGTGTTCATGTCTCGACCATGCTGTGTGGTCAAGCCATCCAGATATTTACTTACTGCCTCTCCGGTGTTCTGTTACCCTCAATATTGTCAGTTGTCATCAAGTTCTCTACTTTGTTTCTTCTCTTAACATTCCCAAAATATCCTGAAAACGACTGATTTTTTTCTTCTAACTCCTTTACGGTTTTAATTGGTTTCTTTTAGTACTTGTTCATTGGTTTTTCTGTATGTCAATGGTAATCTTTGCATATTCCTCATAAACCACATTTCCACTGTCATTGTATATATTTTCAGCTTTACGCTCATTATCCACGTTTCACCCCCATAAAAAAAGTACAGGTTTTTGTAACACCTTAACACAATTTTTCTCGCTGCAATTGATAGCGTTTTATTTGTCAGTATGCTTTCCATCTTGCAAAACGCAACCTGTGCCTTAACGATTCTTATTCTAATCTCTTCATGACATCTCATATCAGAAGTTATGACTGTTCTGAGACAATTGTACCGATTCACTTGTTTATGAATATTCCCATTTACCTGTATATTACTGTGTGGTATTTATGATTATTGGAGATTTCCAATGCGTTTTGATGCCTACATTGTCACTGTCGTTGTCTACAATTAGCATCACAATTGATGTGTGATCGAGATCATGTATGACAGCATTTAGATAAGAATAGCAGAATGTTATACGGGCCTGCGTGCCCAGTTCTAAACCCTTTGAAAAAGAAAGTTCGTTCGTTTGTTCATATAAGAGAAATATAAATGTGCGTGTGTATGTGTGTGTGTGAGAGAGAGAGAGAGAGAGAGAGAGAGAGAGAGAGAGAGAGAGAGAGAGAGAGAGAGAGAGAGAGAGAAAGAGAGAGAGAGACAAGAGAGATATGAGACTGGCAGAATGTTAGACGGGCCTGCGTGCCCAATTCTTAACCTTTAGACAATAACTTCGTTTGTTCTTCTAGGGACGTGTGTTTATATAATGTGTCTTCAAGTTACGAGTGTTTACATAGAGCAGGGGGTCACCAAACTACGGCCCGCGGGCCGGATCCGGCCCGCGACGTCATTTCATCCGGCCCGCGACGGTACTCGAACTTGCTTGATATAACGTATGAAACATGAGACGTTGTGATACAATTTAAATGTAAATATTATGCTTAGAATGATAGATCTTCACACGTGCAGAGACCTCCTGGCTGCTCTAGGCTGTTTATTTATGCGGCCCTATTTATATATTTTGCAAACCTTATTATGAGATATATTCTATTACCAAATGAAGCCGCCTGCCGCGTCTCTACAAGAGTATGGAGTAGCATATCCCATGATACCCTGGTAAAAAATGCATAGGATGCTTGGATGTTGTGTTGGCGTGCCTATAAGAGTCCAGTCACCCCATGTTCCCGCCTCTTTGTCCTTGAGAACAATTGAGGCCGAAGAGATGCTGATGTCTAATCTTCAGCAGAGGGTTTGAACTCATCCCTCTGAGCCACTACCCAGCAGATAGGCGAACGTGCCCCAGGCACGGCCGAGCGTGGCCACTGTTTTTCCACACCGCAGTTGAGAGAGCAGACTGGCCCTGTGAAGATCCAAAAGATCCAAGAGGATCTTGATTGTGTATTGACGATTATCTGCTGCGGGGTGAGTTTTGAATGAACCTCCATAGTTTAAATAGGAACATAGGAATAGAATAGTTATGTCTGTGCCCGAGAACAATAATGGGGGGGGGGGGGGGTATATGCCTGGGAAAAGAGGAAGAGGAAGGCCAAAGAGAAGATGGGTGCTTGATGTGGTGGATGATCTCCAGATGGGTGTATCTATAGCGGGACATCTTGCTTATGATCGAGAGGTTTTCCGGAAGGTTGTTATGGGAGCAAGGTTCTGCAAAGGACATGCTACTGAATGAATGACCTTTGTTCCATCTTGTTGTCTGATAATTGCTGGTGTTTTTATCAGACTACAGTTACAGTGTTGGGTGACTACAAACGTCGTCTTCAAGTTACGAGTGTTTACATAGAGCAGGGGGTCACCAAACTACGGCCCGCGGGCCGGATCCGGCCCGCGACGTCATTTCATCCGGCCCGCGACGGTACTCGAACTTGCTTGATATAACGTATGAAACATGAGACGTTGTGATACAATTTAAATGTAAATATTATGCTTAGAATGATAGATCTTCACACGTGCAGAGACCTCCTGGCTGCTCTAGGCTGTTTATTTATGCGGCCCTATTTATATATTTTGCAAACCTTATTATGAGATATATTCTATTACCAAATGAAGCCGCCTGCCGCGTCTCTACAAGAGTATGGAGTAGCATATCCCATGATACCCTGGTAAAAAATGCATAGGATGCTTGGATGTTGTGTTGGCGTGCCTATAAGAGTCCAGTCACCCCATGTTCCCGCCTCTTTGGCCTTGAGAACAATTGAGGCCGAAGAGATGCTGATGTCTAATCTTCAGCAGAGGGTTTGAACTCATCCCTCTGAGCCACTACCCAGCAGATAGGCGAACGTGCCCCAGGCACGGCCGAGCGTGGCCACTGTTTTTCCACACCGCAGTTGAGAGAGCAGACTGGCCCTGTGAAGATCCAAAAGATCCAAGAGGATCTTGATTGTGTATTGACGATTATCTGCTGCGGGGTGAGTTTTGAATGAACCTCCATAGTTTAAATAGGAACATAGGAATAGAATAGTTATGTCTGTGCCCGAGAACAATAATGGGGGGGGGGGGGGGGGGGGTATATGCCTGGGAAAAGAGGAAGAGGAAGGCCAAAGAGAAGATGGGTGCTTGATGTGGTGGATGATCTCCAGATGGGTGTATCTATAGCGGGACATCTTGCTTATGATCGAGAGGTTTTCCGGAAGGTTGTTATGGGAGCAAGGTTCTGCAAAGGACATGCTACTGAATGAATGACCTTTGTTCCATCTTGTTGTCTGATAATTGCTGGTGTTTTTATCAGACTACAGTTACAGTGTTGGATGACTACCCATGCTGTGATGGAAGATCATTGGTACTGTGTTGGATGACTACCCATGCTGTGATGGAAGATCAGTGGTACTGTGAAGGATGATCATGTGCATGTTTATTCATGGGGATGCCTATTTTGTTATTACATCTAATCATGAACGCGATTGACTGATGAACATTTGAAAGCAATTCTCTTGATTGGATGCAGCAATTCCAAACCAAACATTGATGGTATTTTGAAAGCCACACGTCAGTTCCATAAATTTCCCTAACCTCTTTTGCTGCTTAGTTTGTGAGATTCGGATATGTGCACATTAGGTCTGATGTAACTATCTTTTTGCTAACGTCGCCTTCTTTGATAACTTTGTTTAGTAAATAAATGTGTTGGTCGTCTTTGTTTTGTTTGTTTGTGTGTGTGTGTGTGTGTGTGTGTGTGCGCGCGCGCGCGCGCGCGTGTGTGCATTGCACGCCCTTCCAATGATTAACTTAGTTTTTCGTCTTTATTCCCAGAGTTTTTGTTCTAGCTTGCAATTATTGTATATCCTTTACAGGACGTTTGCAGTCAACACCTGCATTGTTTTCTGTTGTTGATGTTTTAGCAGGTTTACGTTCAATAGTTTACTATTGCTTTCTGAACGACCTGCACCCATAACATAGCACAAAAACAAGTGTAATGTTGTCTGCTGCCAAATCGCGCGCAGATGTGTTTCGAACTTGGGTATACCGGATTACGAACCGCGTCCGTAAGACCTTAGGCCACGGAGACCGGCGCAAGTATTGAACAGAATGACTATCCAGCCAGCGCTCGTCATTTTCTCAGCTAATCCGGCCCGCCGTGAAAAAAGTTTGATGACCCCTGACATAGAGTGTCTTCAAGTTACGAATGTTTGCATAGGGTGTCTTCAAGTTACGAATGTTTGCATAGGGTGTCTTCAAATTACGAGAGTTTACATAGTGTCTTCAAGTTACGAGTGTTTACATAGAGTGTCTATAAGTTACGAGTGTTTGCATAGTGTCTTCAAGTTACGAGTGTTTACATAGGGTGTCTTCTAGTGATGTGTGTTGACAAAGGGTGTCTTCTAGTGATGTGTGTTAACAAAGGGTGTCTTCTAGTGATGTGTGTTAAGATATTGTGTCTTTTCGTCACTTATATTTCCACACGGTGTCTTCTAGTCATGTTTGTTTGCATAGAGTGTCTTCTAATCAGTCTTCTATTGATAAATATTTATGTAGAGTATCTTTATGCGAATGTTGCGAATTTCTTGGACTGCCAGAGTAACTAACAACGACTGGCTGAAAGAGACTAATGAAACTAGAACACTATATTCAACAATAAGAAAGAGACAAACAGCTTTCTTTGGTCATGTGATGAGAAGAGAGGCATTGGAGAACATCGTGGCAACTGGAAAGATCGAGGGAAAGAGAGGCAGAGGCAGACCAAGAGAAATGATGCTGGGTGGATTGAGACGGTGGCATGGAGGAATGCCATCAGCAGAGTTGATCCAGAACACCAAAGACCGAGATCTGTGGAGAGCCATGAACGCCTACGCCAACTGGCAGGGCACTTGATAATGATGATGATCTTTATGCAGACAAGCGCGCACACACACACATACACGGAGACAGGCAGGCAGACAGACAGACATGCATACATACACACTTGCAGACAGACACACAGCCACACACGCATACTCGGGATCTCCATGCACTGATAATTGCCACTGATATATTATTTTTGTTTTTTGCGCTCGCTGGCTTTGTATTCAAGCGTAGTCCATACACACTATTTATGGTAGTGATGGACTGAATTTTGCTTGTGGATTAGCTTTCCCTATTAACAATGCCCCTCGCCATCAGGCAAACCCACACCGACGTCAGAGGTACTTGTAGTTTACGTCCCCAAGTCAAGGACGACAGGTCAACATTTAGTCCAGCTGTCCGATGTAGGGGTCGAACCGCTTACCTCGGGATCAGCACACCGGATGTTTAAGAACACGCGTTCTTACCCATTCGGCCATGGGGACCTGCTGCCACTGACATGACTAACCTAGATTCGATCCATCCCCCCAGTCACCTACAAAATTGGCATGTCTAGACATTGAGTTCATGAGTTCTTGTATGCGCGCGCACACATACCGACAATGCAGAACCGAAAATAAAAGAGGCAAGTGAAATAGTTCGGCTACGTTAAAAGACATAACACTCTTATAAAAACCATACTGGAGGGTAAGGTTGAAGACAAGCGAGAAAGAGGTAGACAACGATACAAGTGGGAAGATAACAGCAGTCTGACAGAATGTACAACCTAGGCGAGAGACAGACAGTGTTGGAGATCCATTGCAGCCAACCTTCATTGTGAAGACGGCACTAGGTTAAACGCATGAACGTCGGATCTCCAACACAGTTACCTAACCATTCCACCCCTCCTAGCGCGTTCAGTCATCCAAGCTAAGAAACCAACATCATATCGTCAGTTTACCTAATCTAAAGCTGCTTAACCGCCCTAGATCCAACATTGATCTTCCCTGTATTAATTATGTATGTGATTGTAACGCTATTACTCAAGTTCTCAGCTTAACCCCCTATCTTTCTGCATAGACACCCGCAACCTTACCCCATCCAGCTGTCAGCAATTCGTTTCCATTTGAAAACAAATAAAAAAAAACTGGAAAGACCACAACAAACATTTTACCGAGGTTTCGATTATTTATCTTGCCCTAATAAATTGCATTACTTCCTTCATTTTGTCAAGACCTCTTCTCGTCGCCTGCCAGAAAATTATATTAGATGGCCATTGTTGCCAACCGTAACCCAATCAGCAACTCCGAGCCAACCTAATGGGATTCCCGTGACAAAAGTGAACAGCCGTAGTGTCCAGCATGAAGGCGTATCGGTTCAGGGGTTCAATTTAGGGTTACGGCTGAGAAAGGTTACCGGGGTATTATGTCAGGGATAGGGTGTCCAGTAATTTCTGGAGAGTGGACAGTTCGAATGCAAATCTAAAATAGAATACTTACTAATGAAGCTGCTTGCCTGCAGGCCGGGCTGCCTAGTGTTCAAATCCCTTTAATAGAGGATATTTTTTTTCTTTCGGAATTTGGCCTGGGATCCAAGGTGGACGTTGAGTACGCTAACGAAGTTGATATCAACTGCGCTAGTAATGTCAGGAGCATGGTTGCACTCGGGTTCGACGCCTCAGCGCGTCGCTTGCCAAAGTTAGGAAAAGATAGGCCATTTATTCCTACTTATCTCAGGCCAGAAAATCTGATGACTCCATAATATCCGAGACCCTTTGCAGAAAACTGCTTTGGAACAAATTGGTTTTCTTTTATTTCCCAGGTGGACCAAGTAGAAAATTGATACCATAAAAATTCCGGGTAAAACTTGGCTACCTGTGTATTATTGACCAGATGCCACATTGAATGACATTTAGTCTAGAAAACTACGCGGCTAGTATCATACATCCAATCTGCCTCCTGCCGAGTCGATAAGGGACTTTAATTTCAATTTGCCCATACGTTCCATGAATGAATCACCACAGCACGAGAAGTAGAATCGGAAAGATTTACTAGAACACCAACATAAGAGACGAAATTGACGTTGCGGCCGAAGCCTTCGTTAGCACATAAACTACAATCACACACCGATACAACCACATGAAACACCTTACACGAACACACACAGACACAGACACACACACACACACACACACACACACACACACACATATATATATATATATATATATATATATATATATATATATATATATATATATATATATATGGCGTAGACGTTCATGACTCTCCACAGAATCTCAGTCTTTATTTTTCTGGATCAACTCTGCCGTTGATATTACTCCGTGCCACCGTCTCAATCCATCCAGCATCATTTCTCGTGGTCTGCCTCTGATTAAGTGTCATATGATGATTAATCGTATTAAACGACTTCCCGTACATGCCACAGGCTTATATATCGCCGAAATGTTGTCATTGCGTTATTATACAACATGCCTGCTTCTATTTTAACAACCTCTAAGACCTGACTATGACACACGCCTACTTCCCATTTCCTGTCACCCATGTTTGTTTGATTCAAGCCTACATTTCGTTGGGCACTGAATCTGTTAAGGAATCTCATTGGACACAACTTGATACTTGAAGAAACACCATGAATAATATACTTATTACCTAAATTCTAAATGATCAGAAAATTACATGAGGGCCGTATCAAATTGTTCCTCCTGGGAAACTAAAATACTTTTGCCCATATTAATGGCCACAGTGGCCAAGAACGATTACTCATGGAATGACTAATTCCTGGATGAAGAGATAATAAGGATTGGCAAGTACGAAGACGGATAGAGGACTTTGCAGACACATCGGACGTGGGGCAGGTGAAATGGCAAGAGATGGAGTAACGGTTTCGGCAGGCGAAGATGAGTGAGATATTCTGACAAAGACCCGAAGTTTATTCTTGAGCCTTTTCCTAGTACATGTATCATACAAGGCATCGGGATTAAAATCAGCTCACCTCCTTCTAGACTGGCTACTCAAGATTTAGGAATTCCGTTTACATAACTTGATATTTGAAGGCACACCATGAAAACGATACTTATTAGCTGAATATGCCATTATCATAACACTATATAAACTTCCTCTTCTTCAGCGTTCCGAGCTATCACGAAGTTCTTAATGATAAGTGCGTGATATGGTCGTTGTCTAGGTAACGATACTCCTGGTGTGTCAACTGAGCTATCTCACTGTCTTATACTATGACTCACCCCCGCAGTGCACATTCACCAGTCAGTAAACAAGATTGAGTTGGCGCACATAATCCTTTATTACAGAAAGAACACGGACAAACGGAACATCCTTATATATCCAGAAACAATATAATCCATAGAAGATATATATATATATATATATATATATATATATATATATATATATATATATATATATATATATATATATACTCCTCACAACTTAACACGCACACATTAATGCCTTCTCAAGGCCTGCTGAATCTCAAATTCACAAGACAGGTAATCCAGCTCCTATCCACAGCTGGACCTCACACAATACACCCACACACTGGGTCTAGTCTCCGCTAGCTATCCAATCCACTTTGGGTTCAGGCCTCTACTCACTATAAAACCCACTTTGGGTTCAGGCCTCCATTAGCTATCCAACCCACGTTGGGTTTTAGCCTGCATTTACCACTGGGAGATCAACACTACAAAAGAACTGACCCCCAGTCAGTCTAAGCTCCCACGTATTCGCCCACCGATCCGCTCGGCGCTAAAACATCCACTGTCCAGAAGTCCCCTGACTTCACACGAACCGAACCTCAGTCGGTCTCAGCTTCCACTGCCAAGTCAAAGTTTTCCACTGTCTTTTAACCCTGCTGTGTAGCCCCTCCCTCCGCTCCCCACAACATTACACCCCAGCCTAAAACTGTCTCTCTCTCCATCCACCCTGGGGTCTCTACTCACCCTCACCATTATTTCTCATGGCTGGTTGTTTTTCTCGTAGTCTCCCTACTGGGGTCACTCACCTTACTGTCTCTAACTTTCATCTATTATTTCTCATGCCCGGTCACTTGTTTATGTACTAGCACGGTCATTCTCCTTAATGTCAATGACCCCAGGCATGTGTCACTACCCCATCCTCAAAAGAAAACATCGTTTTCAAATGTTGGGAGACTAATACTTATCAAATATGTGACCCAGACACATTGTCTGGGTAGTCGTAAGTATAAATCCAACTTACTCTAGCTACTACACTAAATAATACATCAAATGCTCATAGTACACTCCCCTATTCCCACACATCAACACATGACTAGTATCTCCCATAATAATAATAAACATATCATAGGGAACATAATATCTGTGTACTTGCAAGTCTATTAACATCCTCCAAAAAGACACAAGCTATTTGTGTACCGACCATATATCAGGTGGTTCTTTTCTTGCATCAACCCACCTCTGATTCCTGTCGATGCTGTGTCTACCCTTCATATACCCATGCCTCATGTTTCCTATATCTTTAAAACATCTGTTTGCTAATCCTGGTTCAGTGATGTCGTTAACACTCTTTTGAACTGCGTTAACATTGCTATCTGCATATTGTACTGTTACACTGGAGTCTCTGTTTAGTCTGACCTCTTTATTACATCCTGGCCAATATACCTGGCATCCTGCTTCCGCCTTACTCCTATGTGCCCTGCATATGCCCCATCCTGAGCTGTTCTAGTATATCGGTCTCTATGTGTTAACGGTAATCCTACTTGCCCACATGCAGTTCCGCCATCTGAAAACCTGCGAGTGAGAACATTATTCTTCCTTCCGAAGCACCATCTACCCTTCTTTGATTGTCTATGTCTCACTTTCCTACACCCTTGGAAACATTTATCGAGAGTAGTATCTTGTCTCTGGGATTCCCTACAGCTATGTTTGAGATCCATTCTCACCTGCTCAGCTGTACTATCCTTGCCCTGAGTTCCTGTGTCTACTTCAGGTGCCTCTTCTTGTTCAGCTATACTCTCTAATTTAGGTTTTCTTTTGGTACCTACCTCGCTACTACTTAAACTATGTTTCTGGTCCCAATAAACTACTTCTTCTTCTGTACAATCTTTAACTCCTGGCACGTTTCCGATGATCAAATCTGCCTCTGGTGAGTCTAGAACACACGCTACCACTCTTCCTGTGATATATGGTGTTTTTACTGCTATCACGGCTAATGGGTAGAATTCTACTGTCCCATTAAATGTTATGCATCTAATCTTTTCCCCTGTGTACTCAGAGGGGTTCACTAAACTTTTTCTAACTCCGATAGACGTACACCCGGAATCTCTAATTGTTAATGCTGGCCTATTATTAACGAAACTATGGTACATCTTCATGCTTCCACCTGCATGGACTGCTGATCCTGCTTTCACTGTATGACCACACACTAAGACTGGCTGACCGTCTTTTTCAAAAAGAGGTTTGCACCCACTACAATCTTCATTGTTGATAGTCTCAATCACTTATGCTGCATTAGAATGCTCTGTTTCCCTCATCGTACAATGATAGCTGACATGCCCCTTCTTTCCATATTGAAACAGATGATCTCCTTCCTTGCGTTACTTGTTGGCTCACTGGATGGTTGTGCATCACACTGTGCTGCCTTGTGTCTCCAGCTCCCACAATTCCAGCATCCGGCATAACTATTTGGACGTCTATGGAAATTCCCCCTTTTGTATGGGTAACGTCCTACTCTACCAACATTGTTTCCTCGAAAAGCATTGTCTTGAGGTTCTTGTTGTTCATATCTATGTGTTGAATCCACACTTTTCGATCTTGGTCTATATAACTGGATTCTGGTCCTGTTTAGTGTACGCTGCACAGACTATTTCCTCAGTCATTTTTCTACCAATAGAACTGTTAGGATGTGCAGTCATGTAATTTTGCCCTAACTGTGACATTGTGTCTATGTCCTTTGGCTTACGTTCCTCAAAGAAAGTCACTAAGTTTGTATTACATGATGATAAAACCTTGTCTCTTAACACTAAATCCACTAATTTATTAAAATCTTTATCTACTTCTGCAAGCTCCATCCATTTATTAAATGTGTTCTTTACTGTGTTAACAAAATCTGTGAAATCTTGATTTGTCTCTGGTCCTAAGTGTCTAAACTTTGTTCTATATCCATGCTCAGTTAGTTGGAACTTTGTAAGCAAACGTTGGCGCAGAATAGTATAGTTGTTTCTTTCTTCCACAGGTAAATTAAACATGGTATCTAGGGCCTTACCCGTAAGATACTCGCCCAGTCTAATAGCATACTCGCCTTCTGGGATGCCTAACACTTTCACTGATGCTTCGAATCTCGACATATAAGATTCCAGGTTGTCTCGGTCCGTAAAGTATGGCAATTTCAATCGTTGTGACGACTGCGAAGGACTTCTGCTTTCCTCACTTTGACCCTTCGAAGATAGTTCTAGTTTTCTGAGTGCAATTTCCGCTTCCATCTTAATCTTCTCTTTCTCGATTTCCACCGCATTTGTTTGTTTTAACTTTTCAAGTTCCATTTGTGTCTCTCTCTCTTCCTGTAGACGCGTGTTTTCTATTTCAGCTAACTTTACTTCCTGTAGGCGCTTGTCCTCAGCTACCTTTTCTTTCTGTGTCTGTTCTCTTTCAGCTTGTCTTTGGTCTCTTTCAATTTGTTTTTGTTCTTTTGCTTCGGCATACTCCTGTAACTCTTTACCCTTCAGGCCTAATCGTTCACCTGCTTCAATATATGCCATTAACATAGGCATCTTGTACTTGTGGACACGTTGCTATCTATCAGCCAACTATAAATGTAAAGACTCTGCTGCTAGTCTTTGTGTATTTTCCCTAAGTACACCTCCACTAAGACTGTACGTAAATCCGTAGTACTAATAATATCACTCTGTACTCACCCAGTCACTCTATAAGCACTAGGTAGTGATGGGGGAATATCACCTATACTTCCTCGCATATATCTATAACAAATAGTTGTATAAAATTACTGGAAATATTGTTAAACATACATATATAAATACATATACAAACGAATGGATGATCCACACTAAGTGTTGCTATAAAACGCTGGACGCACAAGCCAAGTACACGGAGACGGTGATCACAAAGAAATAAACCACAGTAACATTCACAAGCTTGTGTGAAACGACCACAGTGCGCGTAATAATATATATATAACTGACACAGACCACTAGACAGTAGATATGACGAAAGATCACAATAATAACATATATCCGAACACATATGTAAATATTATGAAAAGAGAAGGAACGAAAAAAGAAAAGAAAAAAATTATAACACCACAATATACACAGATCTGACGTCAGACAACACGTCTCTAGATATTAGTTAGGACCCCAATGCCAATGCACGACACGCTAACTTTTTAGCGTTTTCCTTACAAAAACTATCTTAAGCACCAGAAATACCCATGTTTTGCAATGCCTATCCTGATGTAGATAGAGATCGCAAAAAGTGCCCATCCAACAACTACATGTAATAACATATCCATATATATAGGTACACAAACGATAACGACAGTTAAAACGATGAGAGCAAACAAAATGTCCAAATGGCTGGCCGACAATTATGTGCTTATTAATCCGTCGCCAAACGTTCTTATTTTGCTGTTAATAGTTTTTCACAATAGGCTGGAAGAGTCTGTTGGTTAAAATTTCGAAATATCTACGACGCTAGATTTCACAATGACTTCTTGATTTATTATGTGGTTCCTGAATTTCACGTGGTAATCACAAGTTCCAACTGTCGGAGACGTTGAATGTAATAGTAATTATCCAAAATGTTCTTTCGATATGTTGTTACTTTCACTGGACGTGGTGACAACAAAGTAATAATCCAAACGTCTTGTTTCAACACAGTCCGTATCATATATGTAATGAGTTCACCAAAAGAAATGGCAGCAAATGTCCAACGCTTTCACTGTATATAGTAATTTACTTTTTAGCAATTGTATGCACCCACGGATGCGGTGACGACACGTTAAAATTGTTTGCTCATAACAGGGTAATGATCACAAAGGGATTGAACAAAGACGAACATAAAGTCTGGCTTTCTTTCAAAACAACTTGTTTATCCAGTTCTCCTCTGAAAAATTTTAGTAAATTACCACCGCATCGGCCTTGACATTGCCGGACACCTCAAGTCAGTACCTCGGTACTCTTTGTCACAAAAATACACACTTCATCTGGCCGCGAACAAAGTAATGTCCGGAAATTTTTCGTTATCCACAAAGACACCTGTCCTTCCCCAACATGGCTGTTGTAGGGGTACCGCACTACCCCCGTTTGTCACCCCTCCCGGTGAATCGGCAAATGTCAATTTTGTGTATCCATGTAACTCTCCCCTTCCCGAGAGAGTTTATCGTCGCCTTGCGACCACACAGTGCGCTTGCCTTCGCACACACACAAAATGTCCCACCACGCACATGACTTCGCAACGAAATTGCTCACTGTCTTAAATCCTGTCCTGTCACACACACACACACCTAGGACTGACCTCTTCTTGTCGCAAACAACTCACTGTCCATGCATCATTTCATCTGTGCTGTTTGTGACTAGTTACTAACCCGTCACAGTAGTCCACTGCTCCCGTTGATCTGTGCCGTGTTAATTCTCTGACGCCCCCCCCCCCCCCCGCTAGCTTCAGCGATATTGTTGGTATCAAATTGACCTGTAGTAACCTTTACGTGAACTGTCTGCTGGCTTGAGTATTGGCTCTCGTCTGTTTGTGATAATTATCTGGCGCACACCAAAGAGTTCACATTAATCTCTCGAAGCCACATATCCGAATTGTCAAGGGTTTGTTAGTTTGATGGAACGAAGTCACAGATAATAACTCCTCTCTCAGCGAAGAGCCCACAGATATCTCAATATTGCACGGTGTTCCTTGGCCGAATGTAGCTGTCAGAAAATCTTTACTAAGCAACGAGCTCCCAGTTAATACACTGGGTTTCTTGAACGAACGAGCTCTCAGATATATCACGAAGTTCTTAATGATAAGTGCGTGATATGGTCGTTGTCTAGGTAGCGATAATCCTGGTGTGTCAATTGAGCTATCTCACTGTCTTATACTATGACTCACCCCCGCAGTGCACATTCACCAGTCAGTAAACAAGATTGAGTTGGCGCACATAATCCTTTATTACAGAAAGAACACGGACAAACGGAACATCCTTATATATCCAGAAACAATATAATCCATAGAAGATATATATATATACTCCTCACAACTTAACACGCACACATCAATGCCTTCTCAAGGCCTGCTGAATCTCAAATTCACAAGACAGGTAATCCAGCTCTTATCCACAGCTGGACCTCACACAATACACCCACACACTGGGTCTAGTCTCCGCTAGCTATCCAACCCACTTTGGGTTCAGGCCTCTACTCACTATAAAACCCACTTTGGGTTCAGACCTCCATTAGCTATCCAACCCACGTTGGGTTTTAGCCTGCATTAACCACTGGGAGAACAACACAACAAAAGAACTGACCCCCAGTCAGTCTAAGCTCCCACGTATTCGCCCACCGATCAGCTAGGAGCTAAAACATCCACTGTCCAGAAGTCCCCTGACTTCACACGAACCGAACCTCAGTCGGTCTCAGCTTCCACTGCCAAGTCAAAGTTTTCCACTGTCTTTTAACCCTGCTGTGTAGCCCCTCCCTCCGCTCCCCACAACATTACACCCCAGCCTAAAACTGTCTCTCTCTCCATCCACCCTGGGGTTTTTACTCACCCTCACCATTATTTCTCATGGCTGGTTGTTTTTCTTGTAGTCTCCCTACTGGGGTCACTCACCTTACTGTCTCTAACTTTCATCTATTATTTCTCATGCCCGGTCACTTGTTTATGTACTAGCACGGTCATTCTCCTTAATGTCAATGACCCCAGGCATGTGTCACGAGCCATTGAGGTTCTTTGCAGAAACAATCTGTCTCCATTCGTCTCTCTGGTTGACCTTCTCTTACCAGTCGTTGATTCCAAGTACTTGTAGGTCTGTAAACTACCAATTTAAAAAAAAAACATCGACGGACGGTAGCAGATTGTTCCTTCTCGGACACTGAAATACTTTGGCCATATTAAACGGCCCAGGGGTTAGGAACGAACACTGATAGAGAGCCTAATTCGTGTAAGAAGAGATAAGGGTGGAAAAGTACGAAGACGGACACAGCACATTGCAGAAACGTCGGACGTGGGCTAGGAGGAATGGCAAGACATCGAGAAATGCTTTCGGCGGGATGTGATGAGAGCGGCGCTCTGCAAGGACATGTTACATGATGATGTTAACCAGGAAGCTTTCCTTTGTAGGGGTATCCTACAAGACAGAGGGGTCTGGAATCAGATCAACTACTATTTGGGGAGGGGGGGGGGAGAGGGGAGGTATCCTACAAGACAGAGGGGTCTGGAATCATATTAACTACTAATGGGGGAGGGGGGTATCCTACAAGACAGAGGGGTCTGGAATCATATTAACTACTAATGGGGGGAGGGGGGGTATCCTACAAGACAGAGTGGTCTGGAATCAGATCAACTACTATTTGGGGGGGGGGAGAGAGGGGAGGTATCCTACAAGACAGAGGGGTCTGGAATCATATTAACTACTAATGGGGGAGGGGGGGTATCCTACAAGACAGAGGGGTCTGGAATCAGATCAACTACTAATGGGGGAGGGGGGGGGGGGTATCCTACAAGACAGAAGGGGTTTGGAATTAGTCAATTTCCTCTCATATGAACTATCAGCGGGGGTATCCTAAGAGACAAAGATGTTTGGAATCAGTTCACCTCCTCTCAGATGAACTACAACGAGGGGTATCGTAAGAGACAAAGATGTTATGAATCAGTTCACCTCCTCTCAGACTAACTACAACGGGGGGTATCCTATAAGACAAAGATGTTATGAATCAGTTCACCTCCTCTCAGACTAACTACAACCGGGGGTATCCTATAAGACAAAGATATTATGAATCAGTTCACCTCCTCTCAGACGAACTACAACGGGAAGTATCCTATAAGACAAAGATGTTATGAATCAGTTCACCTCCTCTCAGACGAACTACAACGGGAAGTATCCTATAAGACAAAGATGTTATGAATCAGTTCACCTCCTCTCAGACGAACTACAACGGGGGGTATCCTATAAGACAAAGATGTTATGAATCAGTTCACCTCCTCTCAGACGAACTACAACGGGGGGTATCCTATAAGACAAAGATGTTATGAATCAGTTCACCTCCTCTCAGACGAACTACAACGGGGGGTATCCTATAAGACAAAGATGTTATGAATCAGTTCACCTCCTCTCAGACTAACTACAACGGGGGGTATCCTATAAGACAAAGATGTTATGAATCAGTTCACCTCCTCTCAGACTAACTACAACGGGGGGTATCCTATAAGACAAAGATGTTATGAATCAGTTCACCTCCTCTCAGACTAACTACAACGGGGGGTATCCTATAAGACAAAGATGTTATGAATCAGTGCACCTCCTCTCAGATGAACAGATGAACTACCAACGGGGGATATACTAAAAGACAACGAGGTTTGGAGTCAGTTCACCTCCTCTCCGATGAACTAAAGTTAACGAATGTCGTCTATATAACATGATTTTGAAGGCGTACCACGAATACTATACTAATTATCTGACTTCTAAATTATCAGTGAACTATCTCAATTAGAAGTGCCATCGAGGGACAGTATTAGATTAGAGAAAATTAGCGTAAGAAAGGGCGGGAGTTGGATTCCTGTATGACACGGAAAGTCTTCATTAAGATGATGATACAATTTATTTAGCGCCAGCTTTGTTAACTAGACCAGACTGTTCTAGTATGGTGGTTTGTCATTTCAGAATCTTTAATTGATGTACTCGTGTGGTCATGCGATGGGACAAAGGCAAGAAAGGGGGTTATTGTTCAGCATTTAAGTTGGTTAGATGCATATCCTTTACAGGACATCGCAGTCAACCCCAGCGACATTTTAACTGTTTGTGATTTCTTTGCAAGTTTACGTTCAGTAGTTTGCCATTGCTTTTCGAACGACCGGCACTCATACCATTGAATGAAAACCAATGCAAGGCGGTCTGCTCGGACACTGTCTTTGTAGCATTTTAACGCATTTAAGTACCCTTTGCTTTAACATCTATAGTGGTTACATAGTAGCCAGTGTGCTTGTTAGCTAAGAAAGTTATATGGACTCAATAGTTAGCATTTTTTTAAAAATAAAAATAAAGAACGCAAAGAATTGTTAAAACAAAGAAAGAAAAAAAAATGGAAAAAGATAGAAAGAAGATTAAACGACTCTTTTACATGCCTTTTAGCGTTTTCGGTATATGGTGCTAATCACTTATGTGTATAAACCAATCAGCGTTCGATGGGTGGTGTGGTCATTCTTATACCACCATGCTTTACTTCTCTGAACATGTTCTTCAGTCCATTTAGATTAGGTCGCCCATGAGGCCCGGGTCAAGCTAAATACAAAGCCGTGTCTCTATAAAGATTTATACACATAATTTACTATTTTACATTAGACCCAAGACAGTTCAAAACATTAAACCACAAGGTTTATTTTGCATATACATGTAATGATGTATGATAGTCTCATCTCATCTAATATTATTCCTCTTGGAGAGTGCCGTTTATGGGCTTCCATCCATCCATCATGCGCCATGCCGATAAGCGTGGGTGGTCATGTTTTGCCATCTCACTCGATCACCAGAGTCGTGGATCAGCTCCGTGTTCCTATCTCGACCATGCCACGTGGCCAAGCCATCCAGGTATTTACTTCTCGGTCTCCCCCTTGGTCTCTTATGGGCTTCATGTATAGGGTTCCTATGGACTCTGCTATTCCCTCTGTCCATCGTTTACGTGGCCGGTCTCTTCTTCTGCTTCCATTTGATCTGTACATCATTGCTTGTTGTGGTATACTGTTAGTTCATAATCTAGTTATAAGACCACACCATTTAACTTTCTGTTTTCTGATGAGATATATCGCTGCTATAACCCCCACTGTAGTCCTTTTTCTTCTTCTTCTTATTTTTTTTTTTAAACTTTTCTCTCTTCTTGATATATTAAGTATTCTTCTCTGGTACATCATTTATTTTGTAATTTTCTTTTCTCTTTTTCTGTCATTGTCCAAGTTTTGCATTGGTAGCATAGAGTTGGTAGAATGTATAGTATAAGGATATATTATAACAATTACGATATCTTGATGTTAACACAGAAGAAAACTGATTACTCGCATAAGAAGAAGACAGTCCACATTCTTCGGGCATGTCATGAGAAGGACGAAGCTGGAGTATGTCGTCATAACAGGAAAGTTGGCTTGGAGGAGAAGCAGGGGAGGACCAATATACACAATACAGGGCAGTTTGACATCATTGCATAGAGGAACATTGGTGCCAGATATGATAGGTAGCACAAGAGACAGAATACCTATTAATTAATTTCTCATTAATGAATATATCGTGTCCCGGTTAAGGAACCTAAAGATAATTAATTTGCGTGAATTGAAAGTTAAGATTTAAAGCCTATAAGAAAATTTCTTTAACGTTAAATTTTGAAAACTCATGAAATATAAATTAACATATGAAAATGGTGTTTATTGTTGGTGTCTGTTGCTGGTGTTGTTATTAATGTTGTTGTTTGAGAACCCAATGGGAGACTGAATGTCAACACTTAAGTCCAATGTATTGGCAGGCTTGTCCATGGGACACTTTTTTACGTCCCATTCCCATCCCATCCCACGGTCATTTTGCCTGACCCATCCCATGGGATTCCCATGGGATTCCCATGATAATACTAACTTAACCATGTCTTCTATTTTGGCTTTAATGTCAATTCCAGTAAGGAATGCTGCAGTAACTGCCAAAGAACTGCCACAATATGGCCAAAGTTTTTCTCCAATAATTTTCTGAAAGTTCTGACAATATTTCTTCACCATGCTGCTAAGTTTCTTCGTCAATATCAACAATAACTGTGTACAACTGATAGTCTAGGAGGAAGTATAACAGCAAAATTAAATGAGATGTAGTACCATCAATTCCTAGTTTGTCAAAAAAAGTTTCCCATGGGATTCCCATGGACAAGCCTGCGATGTTCAGTTAGTTAGAGCTCCGAAAAGTGTGTGCAACTATCGCCTTTGGTTAGTATAGAGCCTTTTTTTCCGTGTGTCTACACATTTCTTTTCTTTCTTTATTTTGCGTTCGCTCTCTATGAACTCATTCGTAGTCCACACATGTTCTACTACTTCTAGTGCACTTGATTGAGTTTTGCGTGTGGATTAGCTTTCCAAGTTACCAATGTCCCTCGCCTTCATGCGAACTCACTCCGACTTTAGAGGTACTTGTAATTTACGTCCCCAAATCAAGAGCGGTTAGGGGTTGAGCCCACTGTCACGGCATCAGCCCACTGGAAGTTTCAGGACACTTTTCAATTGTAATAACGTAAAATGTTTTCTCTAATCTCTGCTTCTTTCCTGTCATTACTATGAGTGCTAATCAGTACAAATGAATTATAGCTCATGCTATTTTTAAAGCTTCGTGAGTTCCCAATAATTGATACCTATGTCTACATTAGTCGATACACTCCTGTCTGTATATCTGTATGAATTATCTTTAATATCCCACCATTGCCATTACTCAGAAACAAAGAAATGAAAATAGCAACGAATAAATCAACAAATCTCCACTGTTTACTTGCTCCCATTATCATGATGACGCAATGGTTAGTACATCAAATTAGCTACTGCACGAAAGCGTTCGTTTATCATCTGTTATGAAATCAGGAAATCATCTCAATTTATCATTTATCATACATCTGGCGAGTGGCTCGCGGCGTTGTCGGGGCTGATCAAAGCCGCACGGTCTTGCGCAGAGCACCTATAATTCGGTTCTGATTCTCCCTCTTCTATTTACTGTGGGTTTGCTAGATTGCTATATCAAATATGTGCTCAGATCAGTTCTGTGAAATCTGGTTAAGGGAGGCAGGCGACAGTAAATGAAGATATAGATACACGGACGGACGGACGGTAGGACAGGCAGGCAGGCAGGCAGGCAGGCAGGATGCAGGCGGACGGACGGGCGGGCGGGCAGGCGTACGGGCGGGCGGAGGGAGGGGCGGGCGGACGGGGGGAAGGACGGAAGGATGGACGGACGCAGCCAGACAGACAGACAGACATACAGACAGACAGACAGACAGACAGACGATCGGACGGACGGACGGACGGACGGACAGACACCTTCTCTCTGTGACATGATTTCTCTACGCAGTTTTGCCAATGTAAATACACCCAAATTATCCTTAAAAGAATCATACATTTTTGGATTCACGTATCACAGAAGCCCACACGTCTTTGTGAGGAGAGGCGTTTGGTTAATGGATTCCTGTTTGCGTATATTTTTATTTTCCAAGAAAGAATATCTGAAGCTTTACTGTGGGTGAATCGGCTTGCACTAATTAGGAATTCTTAAAACCATTGTGTACTGTAACACTTAATCGACAGCAATGAAAATAAATGATATCACTTTCGTCGTTATCTTTATCGTCTTTATGTATTGTAACATTTAATAAGTAATAAATCAATTATTCAATCAAATAAGTGCCATCTCCGCACTGAAGGCCGGGTGTTGTGGGTCTTTAACAAGTCTTGTTCTACAATTTCAGAGTGCAGTCATATAATCTTCTTTCAGTCTATTTCTTGATATTACTCGCCGACCTGTAACTCTTTCGTCCTCTTTCATGCTTCCCCTTCACACTTCCATCCAGCACATTCTTTAACTTGAAGCTGTGTGTTTTTAACATGGTCGAAGTATTTTAACTGTTTAAATGCCATGGGATGATTAATCGTCTTAAGCAGCTTCTCATATCTGCCATGGGCGTATATATCGCCGAAATATTGTCATAGCGTTGTAATACAACATGTTTGCTACCGTATTAACAACTTTTAAGTCATAACTGTGACACACACCTACCTCCGATTTTCTGCCATCCATTTGTGTGTGGTCCTGACATACTCTTTGTTTAGCACTAAATCTGTTAATTGTCTGACCTGATCTAGTTCAGTAAAGGTTTCGTCACTCCCACTGTTTGTAACACTTCTTTGTTAGTTGTCGCCCCATGGCATATTATGGATGTTCGTCCATCACGAATGATGAGGACCATTCATTCATTGCATCTTTTGATTTGATGAAGAACGAATGACTTGTGCTTTAGTTTGGATTATAGTGAGATAGTGGTTGCGCAACTCCATAGACCTCACTCTCTCGCCTGCGTCCATCTGGTTCCAGTCTCGAGCATGGCAAGACGACAGGAGACGGAAACATGTGCAGTGGACGTTAGGCTGCGGCATGCCAGTTATCCCTATATATTTTGGCTCTCAAAAACAGATCGAAAGCTATGCCGGCAGGACTGACCGAAAAGCTTACTGATTGCAGGCCCACTACTCATCGAGAGAGAGTGGGCGCTTATCGAGACTTTGTCGAACGGTCGTACAAATTTGCTCTTTTGCCCGCTCAAACCACGACCCTGGCTGCACGATGCGGTTACATTCTTGAAACGCCTGCCTCGCTAACTCACGTTGGCTGGGAAGATCCCATTTTGGTGCACCTCACACAGCCATCCGAGACAACGAACGCTAGACGCGGGACTGATCTAGCGGACCAGACCAGCCCTCCCACTATTAGACTGTATAACCACATTTCCAACACTTCAGTGTCGCCCTCACATTGTTTATTAATTACCCAAAACAATGTATTACATTAGTGAATGTAAACACAGAAGCCACCAACAATATGTTGCACGATTTATTGCCTGACATATTTCGTTGCATCTCGTCAGGTGCATACTGCAGAGCTATATATCATCTGAAAGGAATAAATGAATACTACGTAAGCCGAAATACTTAAAACACATAAGTCACAAGTATTGTTTGAATGTGGAACATCTGTTATCCCCGCGGTAATTTCAAATTTACAACTAACTCTTTCTGTTTGCACAAAACCGACTGAAAACGCCTGATTGCTAACGCCTCACTATATTTGAGTAATCGTTTATTTTCGGTGAATACGGTATACTAAACGCTTTATCTTAGTTCAGGCTATGACTGCATTTTATTAGATGTTGAGAAATCGATGATGACGAAGTGTTATAGTCTTTTGACAGCACAGGGATTCCGGAAGGTTGATTAACTCTCATTTCCACCCACACTTGTACGGCTACTAGATTTGTTAATTGTCGTTTCGTTTTACCTATGTTACTCACGCTAGAATAGATAAATGCATTAAATGTCCGCGTTTCTGCACCATACAATAATGCAGAGTAAATGTAACACCTTTACATGCATTAAGGCGCTGTTGGCATACGCTCTTCTTCTGCCTCTTATTTTGTCCTCCATCCCCCACTGAGAGACGAATGGAGACGGATTGTATTTGCAGCAAAGAACCTCAATGGCTCGGAACGCTGAAGAAGAAGAAGAAGAAGAACCCCCACTGGGCATATGTCCTCAACTAACTCACTTCCACTTTCCGCCTCCCCCTACTTTTAGCTGTCCCATGCGTTTTGTCCAAGTCCTTCACATATTGTCAATTTCTGTTTTTATTTTTTTTTTCTCCTTGAGTAATGTTACCATAGAAAGTAAACTGAATTGCCAAACAATCACCTTCGACAGAAGTCTATCATTCAGGAATCATGTGGAAGCAGTTGTTATGAGATCTAGGAAGAAACTCTGCGCTAAAGATCAGCAATGGACATGGAGCAAAAATGTTGCTCATACTCTATCAACACATGATTCCCTGTGCAACTGTGTACTGATTTGACCTTCTCAGAGGAGTCAGCTGGTCAAATAAATGCGCATACAGAATGAAGCCATGCTGCATGAAGCTCTGGACAGTTAAGGACTACAGGCTGATCATCGGAAAGTCATGGATAGCTCAGGCAGAGGACACAATCAGAGAAGTGTGTATGCTAGAGAACGTTGGGAGAGGAGAAGAGTGGGTCAGAATACCAGTGGAAAAGTCAGACCTGTGCAGACTCATAATAACGTAGGATCGGGAAAGCAGGGATTGGCCAGCAGGCTACACTGAATGGAAGTTGCAACAATTGATCCATGACAATTGTCACATTAAGAACTTGAAGATTTCGATCGATGACAGAAAGTCGCGCCAAATGTCTACACACAGTCGGCATTTCTTTAATATGTTGTTGCTCGAGGAGGGACTATAGCGCCATCCGTCTGCAAGGCGGCAGCCAGCCTTTGATGTGATAGACGGAATGTCTGGGCAGAAGTCGGCTAGATCTTGTGTTGTGGAGAAATTATTCTCTGGTTCACAGGCGGGCAAGACTTTTTGTTGTACGGGAAACAGGTCCCCAGATGAAAGCGAAATAGACGGCGGGTTGTTTCCACCCAGTCTAAACAGGAGGGAGAAAAATAGATTCTAGACTGTCTAGTGTCTAGACATTTTTGTGACGTCATTGGTACCCAGTATAAAAAACATTGAGATAAACAACTTTGGGTTAGTCGGCCAAAAGTTGTGAAGCGCTACGGACCGGTGCAGTATTCCTAGTTGCTTCTATAGAGAGAGACTATAGTGTCTATTGTTGATGTATATCGGCGGACATCGATCCAGTCTATAATTTCATAGTCTCCATCTACAACAGCAATAACTATATGGTATTCTATTTAACATACTTAACTTAGATTATTCTGAGGTATAGAGTGTAGTACTGTGCTGTGATAGAACGTATTATAAGAGCGTCGGCAACAGTAGCCTATCGCGTAGCTTAAACTAGCTGGTGTGAGATATCATTTAACTCAATGAGTTAAGGACAATGTAGTGGGATAATATTTAGAGAGATTGAGGATGGTTGGAGGGGAAGGGAATTGAGGGAATGTAAAATGGTAGGATCTCCCAGTAGGGCATCTGCTGGGTTTCTACCCGTTTCCTTTAGTCTTTCCTTGTCTTACCATGACTCAGACCGAAGTGATTAGCTCCTCGGCCTTATGACAGAGTTTGGTTCTCTGTTATTTTTTCTGAGTGCAGCCGGTGGCCTTCACTCACCTAATTAAGGTCAGAATCGGGTTGCTCTCACCAGGTGTGTTCTCTCTTCAACAGGTTCCACTCGATTGTTCCACGTTATTCTACGAAGAAGCTAGCAACAAAGTCATAGAAAGTGATGGCTCGAGTATTGAAGGCAGAGTTTACTGAGAGACTTTTGCACTGGGCCCATAACCCAGATGGTCTGCAGGAACCTGGCCTCTGCTGAGCAGGAATGATGATTATAAGTGTATTTCTTAAGTGATAGTTTACATCACAGTAAATTCAGGACACTGTAAATAACATCTGTACCAGGAACACTAGTAGATATAACTACCTGGAACAGTAACATTGTGTGTTAACATTGGGAAAATCTTACAACAAGTGACATACGAACATTTAGGTTTTCCAAAGTGATATTAACAATATCTGTAGGATTCTCTGATCACATAACATTTAATGAACAGAGTAGTTACACTGTGTGTGCTAGATAGATGATCAATATTGGACTGTTTCCACTATTGAAGACCAAGCATCCGGACTGTTCACGAGCTATCTGAAGAAGTCGACACTTGACCTGAGAGACACATCACTTGGGTGAGGTTTTCTGTCCCTGATATGGTGTTGTGGTGTGGCCAGTACGATGATGAGGCAGACTGTGCTCCTTGGCTGTTCGGTCTGATTCTGCATACACACTAGATTATACGACAGACATTCTACTCATACACTTTGCACATACACGACACTTTTCTCTATTAAACTAAATTGTTGTTTTGTTAGAGCCAGTGTTGTTTAGTGTGTTTTAAGAAAAGAATGAGAGGGGGCTTGATACAGTAGTAAAAGAGAGAGGGAGGGAGGGATCCAGGGACCGACGGGGTTTTGTAGACAGAAATCAAGAAGATCCTCAAGGTAGTGATATGGAGGTAAAAGGTTGTCAATGTTGATTCCCCTCACCCCAGGGACGACATATACCATATAAAATAAAATACGATAATTCTCGACCAGACGATCATCTACACGGAAGGTTCTGTGCTAAAAGGTAAATTAGGTGTCTGGGGGTTCGTGGTGAAGTTTGGTGGAAAGTGTTTGGTGCAGGGGAGCCTGGCATATGATACCACAACATTTAGTCTCAGAATGGAGACTCGCAAAGCATGATGAGAAAGATAAAGACAGGCATGCCTCGGAAAGAGCTGCAGGCTTGGGTTCAACGATCAAATTGTTTCCTAGGACATGCTGGGGAAAACGAGCAGGTGGACAGATTGGCGTGGTATGTACCACTTGGTGAGGTATTGGTGCATCATAAGGCAGATGTGACCGGTGCCCTTTGGAATCGTTTGTAAAGTGCAGAAGAACAGATAGATCATGACGGCTGAATGCTGCAGGGAAGTGACCAGTGGATCTGGCTGACACTCAAATCTCAGAGGAAAGGCCCGATGGACACATAATCAGACTGCTACTAGTACCATTAATATTGGGACGCTTCACAGGCTGCTGAAGATGAGAGTACGGAGCACGTATGGGAATGTCCAGAGTGATGTGATGTCGGTACTTGACTCAACTCATCTCAACTCAATTCCCCATGAGTTTTTAGCTGTTCCCCTATTTCTTTTGTCCTGTATGTTTTAGACTAACATTACAAGAGTCACAGGAACTGAGATGCTGATAGTAGTATTTTAACGAGAGACAGATCGATTCGGGAGATCTAGTATTGTCGATCTTCATTGTGGAGATGCCAGCTGAAATCATTTTCCTGTAGTCCATATATTTGCCTTGTAGTAGTTAACAATTTCAGTCCCATCCAAAGGATACAATTGCCACAGTAAAGTAAAAATGTGTGCATTGCTTTAAAGACGTAACAATGTTAACACTATCGAGCCATATTTCTCTAGTTTATTGAGACCAAACATGAGATACATTAACGCACAAGGAGTTGTTTGCCGTCTTCCTGGCCTAGAGGTTAGCGACTTTTCTCCGTAATCTCGTATACTCTCGTAGATAACGTGACGACGGTGAGAATCAGAAGTGGTTCGAATCGCGTTGGTAACTTACGGGGTATGTGAGCCGGCAGCTCAGAAAGCAATGGCAAACTACTGAGCGTAATCTTGCTAAGAAATCAACAATCAGCTGAAAGATGCTGATGTTGACAGCAATGTCCTGTAAAGGATATGCAATCAATTTTATTTTATTAGTTGTCTGATATATTTTTTTTTTTTTCCTAAAAAGTGTCTCAAAGCAGTTTCTTGGCATTGGGTCAGTGGTTTGATATCGCACATTTTGTAGATCTGAGAGCAAGGAAGAATAGGTGGCGAATGTTTTTCTCACTTTGGCAACCGACCAGCCCAGTTGTCGAACCTGTGTCCACCGTGCTCATGACATTACCAGCGCAGCTCGCTATCAACTTCGCTACAACGCCCGCCCATTGTATTATACGCGCGAACGCAAACGATCACACTTGATGTGTTGCTAGAGATTTTGTTTAAAGAATTCTGGGGCTTGCCTAACCCGATCGTTCGGAGGGCCAAAGAGCTTAGCGAAGATGTTGGCCTACCCTCCCAAGCGGGACAGGTCTAAATGGGGCATAATAGAGTATCGTAATGCAGGTAGACTGGCGTCAATTAAAGGTAATGGCAGGTAGA
>OY992879.1:133987571-134002571 GCA_963921405.1 Cepaea hortensis | reverse complement strand
CAGGGGCCGAACGCGTACTCTGTGGGCTTAGAGAAATGTATTTGAATGTATAATGATTATTGATATGAATTAAATGAGGCGCTCCCCGCCAGGGACTAGGCGACGCCGGGCCGGGTCGTCAGCTAGTATATAAATATAGAGTGTCCGACTGGATGAGGCAATCACGCCGCCGGAGTATACAGAAACGACATTAACGCCTGTTTGGTATATTCGTTTGCATCTCGGTGATAGGAGAATGAATCCACAACCTGTTCAGGTTAGGGGGCGAGATAATCCACGACACACTCGCATCAGAGTCGTGGAAGTCTACAAGGGGGTGATGAAACCACGTGGCTATCTGTAGACAGGAAATCTCAGAATGACAACAAAAAACAAAACAAACAAAATTGACAAGGTACGGTGACAGAAGTACACCGAAGGACACTTGTATATTCAAATGTCTGTAAGTTTACAAATATAGATTCAATAATAAAATAACTCAATTTGCAGCCATTTTGGTTTTGAGTTTCATTTCTTAATCGCTCGTTGTAATATTGGTTCATGTGCTCAGAAGAAGAAAAAGAAGGATGTTAACATCCACATGTTGATTTCTTGTCTCTTGTCGTGTAAGGATGCAACTCAATACCATTGATTTTAATTCGTTCATTCGTTTTAAGGCTTGTCCTGAAAACATAGATGCAAATTAATTCTTTTTACGGTAATTAAGTCTATTATTCTCTTAAAATACAAACGGAGGGCCTAATAACTTATCAGATGTTACTCTACTCTTAAAATGATTAGTTTCATACTTTTTGTTTCTCCGAAGGAGTAATCATTAGTCTAATATATGTGCCCTTTAATACTGAAATACAAAACCAAAATATGTATCTGTGCAGTATACAAGCCGTGTCGTCTTACCTAAGACGCAAGCTCCTTTATTACATTTGTTCACCAGCTCAGGCATAGCCATTTTCTCACGATTGTAAAGATGTAACAAGTTACATTAAAAGCATACAAGATGTAACATTGTTTGCAAATTTTGCCAGTCCAAGTTTGTATTCACCCTCTGTAAAGTTCATGCACCATAATAGGTAAATACAAAACTTGGACCGGCAATAGTTTCAAACACTGCGCAATCATTAAAAACACACCCTGTACTATTCTAAGGCACCGTGACGTTTAAAATGGTCAAAGCGTTTGAGTTTCCGAGACGTGATACAATTTACGAGATAGTTTTCTGATGTGTTCAGATATTGTGGAAGTAGTGTGTTTGTCTTTTTTTTTTTTTTTTTTTTGATTGACAGTGTTCGAAATGTATATCTGTAACATTTAATTTTGAAAGGTTTGATTTCTTTTTCTTCTGATTGTGAACTTTCTTAAATAGCAAGTACAGAAGCAACGGATTATTTCCCACACCTGTAAAAGCATTGGCTAAATGATCCTAGCGCCATATTTTAAAGACCAGAATGCACACTGTAAGTGTTGTAGTCGGTGTCACGCCCACCGGCTTTACTTCCTGTAGCATTTCTTGGTATTTATTCTTAGATTGTGTTGACAAGAAGCGCAGGTAAATTGTGTTTTAAACCTTCACCTGGATGTAGATTTAATCACAAATATCTGAATTTAAAAAAAAATTGACCAGTTAAAGAACGAAATGTTTCTTGTGACTTTCCAGGAACGGAGGAAACGTGTCATTTCCCACAATTCCTGCAGAGCTCTCCGGCAGAAGGCGCTCTTAAACCTTGGACGACCCGGATGTGGTGGCTTTATCTTCGACATGCGCCGAAATGGGCGGAGAAACAGGATATCTACGTGAAGGTAATGTTGGTGAATGTCCCCGTTGTTGTGTGTCTGGGGGATGGTAGTCTCCTACATTGGGTTAGTGGATGGAGACAGGGAGGGAAGAGGTCAGAGTGAGAGAGAGTAAGAGAGAGAGGGAGAAACAGGATATCTACGTATAGACAACATTGGCGAATCTCTCCATTGTTGAGACGCATCAGGAATTTGGTACTTGCCGCATATTCTTATAGACTAATCGAAACTCGATGGGTGATGTTTCCAGGACCGGCTGCCTTTTCTTCCCAGAACATTTTCTGATTCCTATTTCAGGCACCTCAGTCGGAAGCCTGAGTCCATTTTTAACAACAAATCTCGCCTCAGCGAGAATCCGAACACATGCACACGGTGCCTGGAGGCAAGCGTGCTAGTTTCTGTACCACATTGACTCCCTATATACATAAATCTTTTCTTTTTCTCATCACACATATGAAGCATAAGCCCTTAACTCACTCACGGCAAGCACTTTGTGGACTTTCTCATGATTGGTTGGATACCGCAGCTACAGTTTTCTACCAGATAGTATAACCAGCCTTACGTTAACCCTTCTTACTAGCCTCTTACGACCTGCATAGCATGTTCATCATCATGTGCCATGGTGATAAGCGTACCAGGCGTGTTTCACCATCTCACGCAATCACCAGAGTCGTGGATCAGCTCAGCATTCTTCTCTCGACCACACCACGTGGCCAAGCCACTTCTCTGCCCTCCCCTTGTTCTCTTCCTCCCAATCGTGCCAGTTGTCCCCAAGTTCTAAAAATATTTCTTAAAATATTAATTTTTTTATTAATGTATGTCTTCTCATAACGTGACAACAAACTGGCTACTGTCTACGTCTAATTTCTCTAATCAGCTTACCATTTTCATATGTTTCTTGTAGGACTTGGTCATTGGCATAGCAGGTTACCATGTTACAATTTCTTTGCTTCCTTAATGGACCACTCTTGGGAACATACACCGGTGACCCACACACAACAAACAAAATACTTGATGGCGACACCACAGAAATGGCTGTAGAAGAGGTCCGTTGAAAGGAAACACGGGACATAGTGGTCGTTTGTGTGACCAATTTAATAATGATGGTTAATGCAGTGGGTCAGGGCACTTGTGGGATAATTGCTGCAATCATTACACGTCCTGGCGTCTTGTTCGTAGACTGCGTTCCTGAGGCTGTCTTGGTGCAGCGGTCAATCGATAAAACAGGTCACGTTTAAGTATCTTAAGTGTGTGGTGATCGATTGTGTGCCTTGATCGATTGAGTGCGTTGATCGATGGTGTGCGATGATCAGTTTAAAGTGTTTAACAATTGTGTAAGTTGATCAATGTTTTGCGTTGATCAGTTGTGTCCATTGGTGATTTGTGCGCGCTGATCAGTTGTTTGCGGTTATGATTTGTGTGCGTTGCTTATTTGTGTGCATTAATCAGTTGTGTGCATTGATGATTTGTTGATTTGTATGCGTTGATCAGTTGTGTGCGTTAATTAGTTGTGTGCGTTGATGATTTGTGTGCGTTGATCAATTGTGTGCGTTGATGGTTTATCTGCGTTGATCAGTTGTTTGCGTTGTTCATTTGTGTGCGTTGATCATTTGCGCGCGTTAATCAGTTCTGCCTTGGTAAACTGCGTATGTTGATCAATGGTTTGTTTTGATTAATTGTGCATATTGATTTATGTGTTGCCTTGATTCGTTGTGTTCGTTTATCAAATGCATGCGGTGATACTCGTATATTTTGTTCGATGATCAGTTAATTACTTATTCTCATCATGCCCTTGCGTTTCTCAATTACGATAGTTGATCAGTGTCTATATATTGTATGCGTTGATCAATTTTCCCCATCTGTCAATTGTCGGCGATGATCAGTTTAATGCACTGATCATTTAGTAAGTGGATAAACTGTATGAGTTGATCAATTGTATATGTTGATCAATGTTTTGCGTTGATCAATTGTATGCTTTAATAAGTTGTGTTCGTTAATTAGTTTTGTCCATGAATAAACTGTATTTGTTGACCAAACCCTTACGTTGGTCAGTTATGAATGTTGATGTATTTGTTTTTTACGTTGATAAGATTTGTTGTGTTAATCAATTACGCGTGTTGGTCAATTTTGGGTGATGATCAATGTAACATTTAAAACTAGATGTTGTAATTGGGGGTCACATCTGACAGTGCAGGTGTTGTAAGTAGGGGCCACACTTGACAGTGGGAAGTATTGTAAGTGAGAGTCACATCTGACAGTGGGAAGTGTTGTAAGTGGGTTCACATCTCAAAATTGAAAGTGTGTGTTTTTTTTTTTTTTTGTTTTTTTTTTGTTTTTTTTTTTTTTTTTTTTTGGGGGGGGGGGGGGGGGGGGGCGTGTCACATTTCATAATGGGAAGTGTTGTAAGTGGGAGTCACATCTGACAGTGGCAAGTGTTGTAAGTGAGAGTCACATCTGACACTGGGAAGTGTTGTAAGTGGGAGTCACATCTGACAGTGGGAAGTGTTGTTAGTGTGTGTGTGTGTGTGTGGGGGGGGGGTGTCATATTTCACATTGGGAAGTGTTGTAAGTGGGGGGGGGGGGGTCACACTTCACAATGGGAAGTGTTGTAAGTGGGGGGGGGGGGGGGTCACATTTCACAATGGAAGTGTTGTAAGTGGGGGGGGGGTCACATTTCACAATGGAAGTGTTGTAAGTGAGGGGGGGGGGTCACATTTCACAATGGGAAGTGTTGTAGGTGGGGGGGGGGTCACATTTCACAATTGGAAGTGTTGTAAGTGGGGGGAGGAGGGTCACTTTTAACAATGGAAAGTGTTATAAGTAGGGATCACATCTGACATTGGGAAGTGTTGTAAGTGGGGGTCACATCTCACAGTGCGAAGTGTTGTAAGTAGGTTTCACATCTCACAGTGGGAAGTATTGTAAGTGATGGTCACACCTCACAATGAGAAGTATCGTAAGGTGAGGTCACATCTCGCACTATGAAGTGTTATAAGTGGGGTTCACATCTCACAATTTGAAGTGTTGTTAGTGGTGTTCACATCTTCCAATGGGAATTGTTGTAAGTGTGTGTGTGTGGGGGTGGGGGGGGGGGCACTGCCATGCTATTGTTTTGGGGTTTATTCGAAATTCTGTCTCGTTTATGCAGTTCAACACATGACACACTTGTAACTTGTCACAGCTGAGAAAACCACTTCAACACAAAAGCGTCGCAGTGCACAGTAACTTTATTGGACAACTTGCAGTGAAGCAGATTCCAAGCACCAACCATATCCTATCTCCACTTGGTATGTAATACTGCAAGCCGTTGTTTACATGCAAGGCAATCTGTCTCGGAGTCCCCAGCTATCGTGTGGCTCCTGTCGTCATAGTGTTAGTTGTCATCTTAATGCTGTCAACTCTAGAATGTCAGAGAATCAAATGGAGAACGTGTACACTTACGTTTGGCTTCTTCCAGGACACTTTAACTACAAACAATGCTGTTCTCTTGAATATGGTTATCAATGGCTACACTGTTCTACACATCACCTTCCGTGGCTGTAGAATCTAACAGAAGTTTCTGTCAGACTGTCATTAATTCATTCGCTGGTTCAGATAGCCTCTTTAGTTTACATAGTTGGCGTAACATATCTTATTCGTTCGCTTATACAGTTAGTTAAACACAGTTTCGTCTGTGCATATTACTTCAACCAGCTTCTCTTGCCGAATGGCGTTAGGAACTCGTCCGCGGTACTATTTCGAGTCATATCACGTGACTGTTCGTAAATAGTCCCGTGCCATTTGACAGATTGTTCGTCTCAGCCCCTTTGTTTTACTTTTAGCGAGCTGTTTTCAAATACTGTTTCTCGTTACTGGTGGATTAACTCTCACAGGTCCTGTGAGTCCAACTCATGACCGTTGCTCCCTCCATTAACTCCCTTAAGGCTACTTTTGGGTCATGGCAGTCACATCTCACAATGAGAAGTGTTGTATGTTGGGATCGCATCTCACAGTGGGGTGTGTTGTAAGTCGGGGTCACATCTGACAGTGGGAAGTGTTGTTAGTGGGGGGAGGGGGCACATCTTATGGTGGGAAGTGTTGTGAGGGTCACATCTGACATCTGACAGTGGAAAGTGTTGTAAGTGGGGGTCACATCTGACAGTGGGAAGTGTTGTTAGTGGGGGGGGGGGGGGAGGTATCACATCTTACAGTGGGAAGTGTTGTGAGGGTGGAAGTGATGTGACAGTGGAAATTGTTGTAAATGGGGGTCACATCTCACAGTGGGAAGTGTTGTAAGTGGGGGTCACATCGCCCTCAACGCAACCAAAGAAACAATCAACGAGAAATCCGAAACATAAAAGAGGATCAGACACAGAGATGAATAATACGTGGAAGACATGGGGGATGCTGCATTAGAATGGACACTTTGGCCTGATTTGGCTGATGATCTGTCCTCCAATCGGAGAAAAAAGACATAAGAACAAAGATTAGCAATTTAAAAAAAAAAGTGTTTGCATGTCTTGTAAAGAACATTGCAATCAATGTCAGGATGTATTGGCTATTTGTGAATTAGTTAACAACAGGCCTTCAAATTAAAATAATGAGACAGGAAATACAAGTTAGGATATTAGTAGGGCTGGGACGCAATGGGTTGGAGGAACTAAGCCGCCTCTAAGTGGAGCATACCTGGAATGATTCTCAGTATTGACGTTATGAACATTTTCAAAACCAGAAATGGATGGTATATCCCCTTTGGCTTCTGTGGTAGTGAATATTGCGTTAAAACATCTAAGACAGCTCAAAAAGCTTGGATTATCCGACCGTATCATGTCATAGACGTTAACAATCCATCAGAAGTTTAAATTTGATAACTATCAAAATTATCATCATCATCATCAGTATCATGTGTCAAACTTATAACGTAGGCGGACGTCAAGCGATCACCATAGTCGATTTTCAGGTATGTGGTCTTGTTTAGACTATGCATTTGACACGTCACCCTAGTGAAACATGGGCAAACAAGCCGAGAAACATCTAATAGCAGTGGGACGCAGAGGTGTTTCCAAGGCACCAGGGCCGGGTTATATACTGGCCAAGACCTATTGACGCGTCCTCGCCGAGCGTCCTGGGCAACAGGTCCCTTCGGGGTCCTGGCTGAAGTCAATAGGATCGCCGATTCCTCCGAAGTCGGAGAGTGTCTGCCTGTATGGCGAGGAACCACCAGTCTGCACACCAATAAGCCAGACATGGGACAACGGATACTCACGCAAACCTCAGGTCCTCTATGACATCACACTGATGTTGGACAACAGGATGCCTTCATCCGACATACAGGACTTTGCGTTGGAGCTCAAGCCAATGAACACAAGCAAGCAAGCAAGCAAGCATCTAATAGCAGTTGGGATGTAATTTCGGAGGTCAGCCTAAAGAAAACCATTGGTCACACAGACAACAGATAAGTCATTTCTTCGAGAAACAAACGAAAAATGTGAACTAGTAAAGAAACTAGACACAGACAGGAAAAATAAACGTGATAACTTGGTGAGAGGTGGCAAAATCGATAGAAAGAGAGCAAGGGAAAGGCAATGAAATAAACACCTAAATATCTAGGCCACCGGGACATGAGCAAAGACCTGATTCAAAACTAATGATCGTGTGAGATGGCAAACATGACCATCCACGCCTGTGGGCATGGCACATGATGATGTTCCTGGTATTTAATTCGTTGACTTCCTTTCGATCTTTTTCGAGTGAAGTTCTAACCTGTACCAAGCATCTTCAATCAGGTGGTTTACTGTTCTAAGATAGTATGCCGAGTCACCTGTTTAATACATGTCTAATTTAGTTGGGAACTCCACCGGGATTTTTTCTCGTGGACTTCTAGTAATAAAATTTCCCCTGGTCTCTGGGTAGTAAGATCGGACGCCCGTGTGTATTGTTACGCACGTAAAAAATCCCTTGGCAGTTGGAAATCGAAAAAGAGTAGCCTAACGGCGCTGCCCGGGCAAAATTTCGAGTTAAAAATCTACCCAAAGTATTTCAGGAACCTCGTCGGTGCTACGGAGTTCGTGCACTGAGCTGAGTTTCTCCAGACTCAGGTTTGAGTTAGGAGGAGAACGGAGCACTTATGGGTTGTACCCGTGTGCCGTGATGTTAATCCATCGACTAAACTAAACTAAACTAAACTAAACTAAACTAGTTGGGAGCTACACTACAGTATGTTTGTCTTCTTGGATATTACCATAATTTTTGTTGTTTCTTACAGTTTTAATTCTAATCCTAGTTTAGAGAAACAACAGCAGCAGCAGGGTTTAACAATACACAATATAAACAGCTGGGTATGCGTGTCTACTGCGGGAAAAAAATGGGATATAATAAACACAGACACAGAGTGCATACCTTACAACGAACGCACATCCAGCAAACGGATACCACAGTGTGGAACATGACAAAATAAGTATCGTTGTCATTTTCCACACTGTAGTTTCCGTTTCCTGGATTTGCGTATTATCACAACCATACTTAGGTGCACACTTCATAGCTCTTTAATAATATTCGTCCACCATGGCCAACCTCTCAATGGCACCCGCTCATGCATTGTACAGACATCCACCGGGGCACTCCTTCTTAGTTTTCACTCTGGGACAACCATCACATCTCCATTTCTTCCAGTTTCCTGCCTTACCTTCATCCCCCTTTTTTCATGTACCACTTTCACTCATTTATCTGGGATCTTCACTGAGCCGTTACCACCCCCTCCCTAGGTTTACATGACCCACAGACTCCCACGGCTGTCTACATAATAGTATCAAGGTGACATTCATGTTAGTATCACAGCTTGATAAGTAGCAAAACATATTTTTCAAATTTTCATTTTTTTTTCATTGTTTCATCTTTTTAGTCTTCTCATACCATTCTTATGCCTTAATGTAGTCACTGGAGGGTCTTCTCCGTGATTATATGTTGCGTTTTTAAAATGTATTTGTTTGCTGATGAAGGCTAGTCGCCGCAATGTCCAGTATTTTTCGTAATTATGTTCTGTAAAGCTGCATTACTTTGGATTATTTTATATTGTTTACATTTCCACAGCTTAACCCAGTTCCACTAATTTTATTCATGTTGTAAGGTATGCACACTGTGTCTGAGTTTACTATATCTAAATTTCTCGCAGGAGTCTAATTTACCTCAATGTGTTATATTCTAATCCTAGTTACTGACTGTGCACAAAAAAAGGCGTCCGCTCGTTGAGTACCTTTCTTCATTGTCTGCTTAATTAACTTTTCTCACTCTATATGAAAAAAATGACATTTCACATCCCTATAGGACACCTCTCTTGATTGTCTGATATAGTCTTACTTCAATATCACCTACAATTGAAAAAGATTGATTATGTACAAGTTCTTTACGAGTCTTTAAAGTCTGTCACGTCGACTTGGTAATCTGCAAGCATTTTATCATGTCCTACTCTATCGAAAATTCGTAATCCCGCATACCGCAATGGAAACACAGCTGCGGATGATTTGGCGACAGACCGCCTTGCGTTGATTTTTATGAGTTACGGTCGGTCAGAAAGCAATAGCAAACTACTGAAAGTAAACTTGCCAAGAAATCACAAATAGTAAAAGAAAATACTGGTCTTGTCTGCGGCGTTCTGTAAAACATGTGCAACTCCATCCATCCATCATGTGCCATGCCGATAAGCGTGGGCGGTCATGATTCGCCATTTCACTCGATCACCAGAGTAGTGGTTCATTGTCGCTTAACGTCCAAGCATTATATGTTGCTAATTTCGGTGTCCCTGTCCTTGTCTTCTGATCACCTGTACTTAGGTGAATCAGTATAAACTAGGTAGCTTTAAATAAGGTAGTTTGCCGTTGCTTTTCTTCCTGGCAGTGACCATACTGGACGGTAACCGTAGCCATTGTCTCGATCAAGAGATCTTCTGACTATCGTCGCGAAACTTGAGACCATAACCAACAACTATTTGTCGACTGCCCTCACAATTTTATCCACTACCTGCCTTCCGAGGTGTCTTGTGAACAACTTCCAAAACCGGAAATAACAACACATCCTCTCCAGAAAAACACCAAAAAAAAAACTAACTTTTTTAAATATATCGAAAACCTTTGTGTAGTCAATGAAGCGAAGATATAGGCGTTAATATTTATGTGAAAGCTCTACTAATGATCTAAGCAAACCTATAGAATCTGCTGTACCCAGCTTGGCTGATATTGTCACGATCGCTGTGGAACGAGGGTTCGATACCTGTGTTCGTCATCTCGCTAAGTGAAGAAAAGGCTGCCCCGCTATTCTTTCGTGCATTCAGGACTACAAGATGTGATTGCCTATCATATCACATTATAGCATATCACACCACATCACATCACGTTACATCATATCACATCACATCGCATCACATTAAATCACATCACATCACATCACATTACATCATATCACATCACATCGGATCACATCACATTACATCATATCACATCAGATCATATTGCATCACATTACATCTCATCACGTCACATCAAATCACAGGTTCCTGCTTCCTGACATGATATCTAGTTAATTCAGACTAGACGTTGTATACCTTATGTAAACAGGCATAATATAGGCATAACGTTATCACTCTTTCATTCAATCTCTCTCTCTCTCTCTCTCTCTCGTCTCTCTCTCTCTCTCTCTCTCTCTCTCTCTCTCTCTCTCTCTCTCTCAAACACTCACTCGCTGTATTACATCGCTCTCATTTTCTCACTCTCACCCTCCACACTTTCTCAGACTACAGACTAAATAAGTTAGATATATTTAGTGTTGTTAGTGCGAACAAACGAGAAGTAGGAGGAGGAGGAGGATTACGAGGTGGAGGGTGCAGCGGCAGCAGAAGAAGAAAAAGGAGATGAATAAGAATAAGTAGATGAAGAAGAAAAGGAAGACATGATGATGAAGGAAGAAGTTGAGGTTTCGGTTATATATAAGGGAAACAAGTTGGTATCTCTCTCTCTCTCTCTCTCTCTCTCTCTCTCTCTCTCTCTCTCTCTCTCTCTCTTTCTCTGTCTATCCATCTCTCTCTCTCTCTTACTCTGCCTCACACACTCAATATCACTCTTTCTTACTCTGTCTCTTTTTCACTCTCTCACTATTACTCTCTCTCTCTCTCTCTCTCTCTCTCTCTCCCTCTCTCTCTCTCTCTAACTATGTCTCTCTCTCACCCTGTCACTATCACTCTCTCCTTGTCTCTATATCACATTGTCTCACACACACACACACACACTCTCTCTCTCTCTCTCTCTCATTCTCTCTCTATGTCTGTCTCTATCTCACTATGTCTCTAACTCACTTTTTCCCTCAATCTCTCTTTCACTCTTTCGCTCTCTCTAAAACACTCTCACTGTCTCATGTTCTCACTCTCTCACACTTCCACTCTCTCACACTACCACTCTCTCACACTCCCACTCTCTCACACTTCCACTCTTTCACACTACCACTCTCTCACACTACCCCTCTCACACTACCACTCTCTCACCCTACTAACTAAATGAGTCAAATAGATCCGGTGCTGTGAGTGTCAGTAACGAAGGAAGTACAGAAGGAGGAGAATTAGGAGAAGGAGGTCACAGCAGTAGGGGGTAAAAAAAAGAGGAGAGGGTTTCGGTTATATGGGGAAACAAGTTGATAACACAGAGAATAAATAGAAGGAGAAGACCGTAGAGTGTGGCGAGACAACGACGGAAAAGAAGAAGAATAAGCAACAACACAAAGCATAAAGACGACTTACAAAACATGAAATCATTGTTATTGAGATCACTACGCCTTTGTCCGCTGTGGCATTGCTACATGTGTTTTCATGTTCTGCTTGTATGTTGCTGAAAACATGACGTGGTAGTTTAGTTTCTACAGTGAAGTCTCTAGTGTGTCGTCATGTTGTATTGGAAATAACTATTGTGTTCTCTCTCTCTCTCTCTCTCTCTCTCTCTCTCTCTCTCTCTCTCTCTCTCTCTCTCTCTCTCTCTCTCTCTCTCTTCTCTCTCTCTCTCTCTCTCTCTCTCTCTCTCTCTCTCAATCTCTCTCGCTTTTCTTCTCTCTCTCTCTCTCGCTCTCTGTCTATCTCTCTATCTTACTCTGTCTCTCACTCTCAATATCACGCTTTCTCATTCTGTTTCTTTTTCACTCTCTCACTATTACTCTCTCTCTCTATCTAATTATGTCTCTCTCACACTCTCTCACAATCACTCTCTCGTTGTCTCTGTCTCACATTGTCTCTCACACTACCACTCTCTCACATTACCACTCTCTCATATTACCTTTCTCTCACACTACCACTCTCTCACATTACTACTCTCTCACATTACCACTCTCTCATATTACCTTTCTCTCACACTACCACTCTCACACATTACTACTCTCTCACATTACCACTCTCTCATATTACCTTTCTCTCACACTACCACTTTCTCACATTACTACTCTCTCACATTACCACTCTCTCATATTAACTTTCTCTCACACTACCACTCTCTCTCTCTCTCTCTCTCTCTCTCTCTCTCTCTCTCTCTCACTACCACACTATCACACTACCACTCTCTCAAACTTCCACTCGTTCACACTACCACTCTCTTAGACTACCACTCGTTCACACTACCACTCTCTCATACTACCACTCTCTCATACTACCACTCGTTCACACTACCACTCTCTCATACTACCACTCTCTCATACTACCACTCTCTCATACTACCACTCTCTCATACTGCCACTCGTTCACACTACCACTCTCTCATACTACCACTCTCTCATACTACCACTCGTTCACACTACCACTCTCTCATACTACCACTCTCTCATACTACCACTCTCTCATACTACCACTCTCTCATACTGCCACTCGTTCACACTACCACTCTCTCATACTACCACTCTCTCATACTACCACTCGTTCACACTACCACTCTCTCATACTACCACTCTCTCATACTACCACTCTCTCATACTACCACTCTCTCATACTACCACTCTCTCATACTACCACTCTCTCATACTACCACTCTCTCATACTACCACTCTCTCATACTACCACTCTCTCATACTACCACTCTCTCATACTACCACTCGTTCACACTACCATACCACTCTCTCATACTACCACTCTCTCATACTACCACTCGTTCACACTACCACTCTCTCATACTACCACTCTCTCATACTACCACTCTCTCATACTACCACTCGTTCACACTACCACTCTCTCATACTACCACTCTCTCATACTACCACTCGTTCACACTACCACTATCTCATACTACCCCTCTCTCATACTACCACTCTCTCATACTACCACTCTCTCATACTACCACTCTCTCATACTACCACTCTCTCATACTACCACTCGTTCACACTACCACTCTCTCATACTACCACTCTCTCATACTACCACTCTCTCATACTAGCACTCTCTCATACTACCACTTGTTCACACTACCACTCTCTCATACTACCACTCTCTCATACTACCACTCGTTCACACTACCACTCTCTCATACTACCACTCTCTCATACTACCACTCTCTCATACTACCACTCTCTCATACTACCACTCTCTCATACTACCACTCTCTCATACTACCACTCTCTCATACTACCACTCGTTCACACTACCACTCTCTCATACTACCACTCTCTCATACTACCACTCTCTCATACTACCACTCTCTCATACTACCACTCTCTCATACTACCACTCTCTCATACTACCACTCTCTCATACTACCACTCTCTCTCTCTCTACCACTCTCTCATACTACCACTCGTTCACACTACCACTCTCTCATACTACCACTCTCTCATACTACCACTCTCTCATACTACCACTCTCTCATACTACCACTCTCTCATACTACCACTCTCTCATACTACTACTCTCTCATACTACCACTCGTTCACACTACCACGCTCTCATACTACCACTCATTCACACTACCACTCTCTCATACTACAACTCTCTCATACTACCACTCGTTCACACTACCACTCTCTCATACTACCACTCTCTCATACTACCACTCTCTCATACTACCACTCGTTCACACTACCACTCTCTCATACTACCACTCTCTCATACTACCACTCGTTCACACTACCACTATCTCATACTACCACTCTCTCATACTACCACTCTCTCATACTACCACTCTCTCATACTACCACTCTCTCATACTACCACTCTCTCATACTACCACTCGTTCACACTACCACTCTCTCATACTACCACTCTCTCATACTACCACTCTCTCATACTACCACTCTCTCATACTACCACTTGTTCACACTACCACTCTCTCATACTACCACTCTCTCATACTACCACTCGTTCACACTACCACTCTCTCATACTACCACTCTCTCATACTAACACTCTCTCATACTACCACTCTCTCATACTACTACTTTTTCATACTACCACTCGTTCACACTACCACTCTCTCATACTACCACTCTCTCATACTACCACTCTCTCATACTACCACTCTCTCATACTACCACTCTCTCATACTACCACTCTCTCATACTACCACTCTCTCTCTCTCACTACCACTCTCTCATACTACCACTCGTTCACATTACCACTCTCTCATATTACCTTTCTCTCACACTACCACTCTCTCTCTCTCTCTCTCTCTCTCTCTCACTGCCACACTATCACACTACCACTCTCTCATACTACCACTCTCTCATACTACCACTCTCTCATACTACCACTCTCTCTCTCACTACCACTCTCTCATACTACCACTTGTTCACATTACCACTCTCTCATACTACCACTCTCTCATATTACCTTTCTCTCACACTACCACTCTCTCTCTCTCTCACTCTCTCTCTCTCACTGCCACACTATCACACTACCACTCTCTCATACTACCACTCGTTCACACTACCACTCTCTCATACTACCACTCTCTCATACTACCACTCTCTCATACTACCTCTCTCTCTCTCTCACTACCACTCTCTCATACTACCACTCGTTCACATTACCACTCTCTCATACTACCACTCTCTCATACTACCACTCGTTCACACTACCACTCTCTCATACTACCACTCTCTCATACTACCACTCTCTCATACTACCACTCGTTCACATTACCACTCTCTCATACTACCACTCTCTCATACTACCACTCTCTCTCTCACTACCACTCTCTCATACTACCACTCGTTCACATT
>OY992879.1:133820267-133987371 GCA_963921405.1 Cepaea hortensis | reverse complement strand
TTGTGAATTGAACAAAATCATGGGAATTATCAATGACTGTGTATGGAACAAAATCAAGGGAATTAAAAATGGTTGTGAATGAAACAAAATCAAGTGAATTAACGATGATTGTATATTGAACAAAATCAATGGAATTAATAATGGTTGTGAATAAAATAGAATCAATGGAATTAACAATGCTTGTGTATGGAATAAAATCGAAGGGAAAGAAAACAGTTGACGTGTATGGACACAGATGTGGATACACACAGTGGTCGTTGATGGAATAAAGTCAAGAACATTACACTGGTCGTGCAGGGAATAAGTCATCGGCCCGGACAACTATAAACAAACTTACTAAGCTCAATGTTACTGGGGCTCGAGTACACCATTGCCTGAATGTATTCTTGCGCCTCTGCCGTTGAGTTATATAAAGCAACATTCTCATGCCGTCGAATTAGATAAAGCAATATTCGCACACAAAAATCCGCAGAAAATAAAACTCCAGGCACTACACCTTGTAATTACCTCTCATGTGTCTAAATACAACATAGTATTTAATTTCTTGTAGGTCTTTGCCCGATTAACCAAATTGTCAGTTGAAGAAGTCACACTCGCATGCATCCTCGGTTTTTCGATTACCAGAGCATGCAAAGTATACAGCATTGGGAATACAAGTTGCACGATTTCATTGGATAATCCCCAACTTCATAGCGCTAGGACACGCTATAAGTAACGATGCGCGAACGAGGGCTTGGGGTGCCTTTCGGCTTACGAACGTGTAACCTTTGTCACGCAATTTGGGCACTGGACCACGTAAACATTGCGGCTCATGTAAGAATTTAATAGATAAATTGTCGTCATGTCATTGAAGATCGGCTGCAATAGAACTCCATCATTCTCTATCCCCTGGTGTGATATCATGTTGGGTTATTTGGTTCCACGAGTGATGTAACATGCTCTGACCATGTTACACCTCTAGCAATCCGCGGTGAGGCATGGAAGTAAAACGTCCGCCTTTAAGTAGAACAAACTGGGGTGATTTAACTCTTACAATCTCATCCTGTTTTAGCAGCTGTTGGTCATGGAAATAAAAATTTTACAGGCTGGAAAAGTAAACTAGGCAGGCCAAGAGAGGTATCATGCTGCATGGGCAACACATGGTCTCTAAATTCAGCACAGGCTTACTACTATGGAGAGGTATAACTCCATTTAGAGGTCAGCATGGACGAATGGATAGGAACGCGTGCTATTAAACTTACGGTCTGCTGATGCCGAGGTAAGAGGTTCAACCCCTACACCGGACAGTTGGACTAAAATGTTTACCTCTTATCTTTACTTGGGGACGTAAATTACGAGTACTTCAAAAGTCAGAATGGGTTCGCCTGATGGCGAGGGACATTGGTAGTAGGGAAAGCTAATCCACACACAAACATCAGTCCAGTGCACTAAACGTAATAGCAAGTGAATGGACTACGCTCAAAGTGAGCGAACAACACACACACACACACACACACACGCACGCACACACACACACACACACACACACACACACACACGCATGCACACACACACACACACACACATGCACACAACATCACCACCAACAACAACATCATCACCAACAACAACATCATCACCAACACCAGCAAAAACAAGGGCACCGAAGACCAGTAAAACTATTTCGTGTAATTTAAAATATAATCATTACAGAAAATACTTCTCCGTTTTCATTATAAAGAATACCACTCAATCAGTCACTTACTCGTGTTTTGACTCATCAGCTCGTGATATTAATCTATTAATAGTCATCCTTTTTCAATCATTAATTCACTTACTGATGCTCCTTCAATTTCATGATGTTTAAAGAAAAGACCTTTTTTTTCAACATTTCAATCACCCATTATTTTAACCAATCATAACCACACTTCAACAGATCATTTATTCAGATATGTGCACGTTCAATCGTGTTTATAATTCACCCATTCAGCCACTGATTCACCCACGCGTTAAATTAATTAATTCATGCAATCATTCGTTCATTCATTTGTCAGTTAATCGTGTTTTGTTTGATCCCCAGAACTCACAGATTCACGTGCATGAAATTCGTCAAGCGCAGTAACAATGTAGTTCAGGTTTACGAGGGTGAGTTCACTGGGCACATCTGCGTGTCTGCATGCCGTGTGGTCAGAGAGATCGCAAGTCCCGAAGAAGGAATATTGTATGAGACTATGATGTTGTACGGGCATCACATTTGTAGGCCTGAATGCACGGACAAATAGGTGGTCAGTTTTGTCTTCACGTTAGCGGACTACCAACGTAGGTGTTGAACTCTCGTCCGCTCTCGCTATAACACTATCAGCGCAGCCCTCTATCGGTTACAATAACGAGCCCAACAATGATACCAAGCTGTGTCTTAAAAAAAGCATTAAAAAATAAATATGACAAAGTCTCTCGACGGATGAGTAAACAAAAGAACACATCAATGCATGAGAACGTTTCAATCGAAATCTTTATCATAGGAACAACGTTGACGAAGACTTGGTCCGAAACGTTTGCCTGTATATGTGTGGTTTTTACTCATCTGTCGAGAGTCTTTGTCATATTTTGTGTTTTTTATTTCCCGCACCAATTTATAAGTTCAGCAGCGCAAACCCCTTTTATCGATATCATTGTGAGTCTACAATGTGTATTTTGACATACATGTTGTGGATACCTTTTAGTGTGACTAACCATTATCTTAACTGCATTTTAGTGTCTAACCATTACCTTAACGACCTTTTAGTGATAACAATTACCTTAAATGCCTTTTAGTGATAACAATTACATTAACTACCTTTTCTTCATCATCATCAAGTGCCATGTCTGCTGGCGAAGCGCTCATGATTCTCCACAGATCTTTTTTTTTAGTGACAACAATTACCTTAAATGCCTTTGAGTGATAACAGTTACCTTAATTGCTTTTTAGTGATAATCATTACCTTAACGACCTTTTAATAATAACCATTACCTTAAATGTCATTTAGTGATAACAATTACCTTAACTGCCTTTTTGTGATAACCTTACCTTAACTGCCTTTTAGTGATAACAGTTACCGTAACTGCATTTTAGTGATAACAATTACTTTAACTACTTTTTCCAGTCTAACCATTACCGCAACTGATTTTTAATTATTACCATTAATTACCGTATGGTGATAAACGTTACCTTAACTGCCTTGTAATTCTTTTCTTTCTTTTTTTTTTCTTTCTTTTTTGTTCGCGCGCTTTAAACTCAAGCGTAGCCCTTACACACTATTTATAGTAGTAATGAACTGAATTTTGCGTGTGTGTTAGCTTTCCCTTTTACCAGTGTCCCTCGCCTTCAGGCGATCCCACTTCGACTTCAGGGGTACTTGTAATTAACGCCCCAAAGTGAAGGACAGCAGTATCTCACCTCCATTCAGTAGAGCTGAGCAACGGCCAGGCTCTCACATCCAAAAACCATTGGCCTAAAGGCGTTCAGCCGTATTCCTTGGCTGAGAGCCTTCGAGCAAGTATCTTAACTAAGCATGCAGCACGCTCAGTAGCTCACCTCCATTTTGCAGTGGGTGAGTATCGGCCCGGCTCTCACATCTAAGGATTAATGGCTTAGAAGCGTTCAGCCATATCCCTCAGTAGAGAGCCTTAGAGTATATATCCGGACCAAGAATTTATGGCATCGTGCCGTCTGTTTCGAACTTTGACTGCAATCCTCAGTCTACCTGCAGAGCAGCAGGTTGTGTCTCTCTTGGTCTGGTCCCTATCCCAAGGCCTGTCCAACATATAGTTGTGTTTCCGTTGGCAGGGCTCTTGAGGTCATTGGGACACGCAAGCCCCTCTACCACGTCAAGGTGGAGACACATCAGAGGGGACTGCCTTATAATAATAACCTTTACCTTAACTGCGTATAGTGATAACCGTTACCTTAACTACCTTTTAGTGTCCAACCATTACCTTAACTACCTTTTAGTGTCTAACCATTACCTAAACTGTCTTTTAATGATAACAATTACCTGTACTGTTTTTTTTTTTTATGATAACAATTACCTTAACTGCCTTTTAGTGATAAATATTACCTTAACTGTCTTTTAGTGTCTAACCATTACCGTACCTACCTTTCAGTGATACCCATTACCTTAACTGCCTTTTAGTTAAAAAATATTACCGTAACTGATTTTTAGTGATAACCATTACCTTGACTATGTTTAGTGTCTAACCATTACCGTAACTGCATTTTTACTTTAGTGATAAAACCATTACCTTAACTGCCTTTCGTGTCTATCCGTTATCTTAACTACTTTTTACTGTCTAACCATTACCGTAACAGGATTTTAGTGATAACCATTATCGTAGCTGTCTTTTTGTGATAACCGTTACCTCAGCTATGTATCTTACCATTATCGTAACAGTGTATCTTATCTATTGAGAAGACCTAACTATGATGTACAGTGTCTAAAATTTGTGTGTTAACTATTGTGATACAGTCCAGGCTTTCTCTGTCTGTGACCAGGTCCCGTGAAAGATACCAATGATGTTGATCTTTGTGACCCAGCTGGCCTTATCCAGGATGAATGGCCATGGACAGGTAAGCTTTGTTAAGTGAATGCTTTGACCAGATACAGTGTCGTTGCTGGTAGCAACATAATTATCATTATAATCACCATGTACTTTAACATCTTCATCTTAATCTTTATTATTATTTTTAGCAGTAGCAGTAGCAGTAGCAGCAGCAGCAGCAGCAGCAGTAGTAACAGTAGCAGCAGCAGTAGTAGTGGTAGTGGTAGCAGTAGTAGTAGTAGTAGTAGTAGTAGTGGTAGTGGTAGTGGTAGTAGTAGACGTAGTAGTAGTAGTAGTAGTAGTAGTAGTGGTAGTGGTAGTGGTAGTGGTAGTGGTAGTAGTAGACGTAGTAGTAGTAGTAGTGGTAGTGGTAGTGGTAGTAGTAGACGTAGTAGTAGTAGTAGTAGTAGTAGTGGTAGTGGTAGTGGTAGTAGTAGACGTAGTAGTAGTAGTAGTAGTAGTAGTAGTAGTAGTAGTAGTAGTAGTAGTAGTAGTAGTACAAGCATCTGCGCCATGATTATTAGCAGCATTACCATCTCCTCTATTAGCATCGTTATCTCCACCAGCAATCTTAACAGCATCATCGTCATAATCAACCTCATCCTTGTTATCATCATCACCTTCGTCGTTAGCACCATCGTCATCATCGTCTTCATCCTAAACATGATTATTGTCATCATATCCATCGTAAGCATCATCTTTTTTCTCATTATCATCCGTATAGCGATCATCATCGTAATTACAGGCAACGTTATTTTTGTCCTCATTGTCATCATCGTCTTCGTAGTTATGGTTGTTGTCGTCCCCATCACCGCTATATTGAGCATTATTATTATAGATTGTGACGAGCGTGAGAACGTCCAAAGTACGGTTAGTGTGGGGTTAAGAATTTTAAAGAAAAGGTCCAGCAAATGGATTAGTCCCAGCATAGTGAGGATTGTATTACAAGCGAATATCACCTTACATAAGGGGCAAACAGTTGAAGCTGTTATGGGGACAATTAACAAAAGGAAACCCAGCACGGGTTGTGTAGCGAAGTCTCGTGGGAACCTTTAGTTAACTGGTCAAGAGTTAACTGGATTCTCATGGGAGATAACTAACGGGTCCAATATAGAGAGAAGGAAGAGATGGGTCGGGGCATTGAGACTTGGAAAAGTTGAGGGACATGGCCCAGAGAAGATACTCGGTGGGGTTGAGTTGGTTAGGTCGGAATAAGGGAGAGTCCGGCGTAACAGTGTAGTTCGACGTTAATAGGAAGGCCTGTAGAAGGCAGTGTTGTATTCCTAGTTAGCGCTTCAAGAAAGACTGAAGATTATTGCTGGAGAAAATTATGCATTTCTTCGTGTTCATTTATAGTTAACTAGCTGACCCTGCCCGGCTTCGCCCAGACCCTGGTGGGGAGCATCTCATTTAATTCATATAAGTAGTCATATAAGTTCTCGTTCCCGTTACCGACTGTCTGTCTGTCTGTCTGTCTGTCTGTCTGTCTGTCTGTCTGTCTGTCTGTCTGTCTGTCTGTCCGTCTGTCTGACCCGGCCCGGCATTGCCCAGCTCCTGGTGTGGAGCATCTCATTTAATTCATATAAGTAGTCATATAAGTTCCCGTTCCCGACTATCTATCTGTCTGTCTATCTGTCTGTCTATCTGTCTGCCTGACCCTGCCCGGCTTCGCCCAGTCCCTGGTGGGAAGCATCTAATTTAATTCATATAAGTAGTCATATAAGTTCCCGTTCCCGTTACCGACTATCTGTCTGTCTGTCTGTCTGTCTGTCTGACCCGGCCCGACATCGTCCAGCTCCTGGTGTGAAGCATCTCATTTAATTTATATAAGTAGTCATATAAGTTCCTGTTCCCGACTGTCTATATGTCTGTCTGTCTGTCTATCTGTCTGCCTGACCCTGTCCGGCTTCATTAAATTCATACAACAAAAAAAAATGTAACTTAAAAGAACGTTTTACCACACACCATCCATTATTTTTAATGAAAACTCTTTCTAATCACCTGCATGACTACAGTAACTTCTTAAGCAAAAAAAGATGAGTTACAATGTTATGCATTGTGCATCATTTTTATGAAAACTTTGCAAATGCTTTACAGATTGTATCATTATTTATTATAACTCATATGCCGGTACATAACTATGGACAAAGAGTTTATAAATCTTTGAAAACGATGCCACAATATGACTATAAGTTATACAGAAAAGTTATGCCCCTTGAAATAACTTTTACAGAGTTAGGTCCCCTGAGATATATGAAATTATGATGAAAAATTAAAAATGAAATAATACTGAGTAAGCAGGCGATTTCACACTAACAAAATATCACAGTTGACAGCTCTGGAATGAAAGGAAGGCGTGTAGAAAATTTCATCTCAATCGGATGGGCCGTTCGCGAACAAATAAAGGACATACGGAGATACATAAATACATACAGAGATACGCTCCTTTTTTATATATAAGACTAGCTGACCCGGCCCGGCTTCGCCCAGTCCCTGGTGGGGAGCATCTCATTTTATTCATATAAGTAGTCATATAAGTTCTCGTTCCCGTTACCGACTATCTGTCTGTCTGTCTGTCTGTCTGACCCGGCCCGGCATCGCCCAGCTCCTGGTGTGGAGCATCTCATTTAATTCATATAAGTAGTCATATAAGTTCCCGTTCCCGACTGTCTGTCTATCTGTCTGCCTGACCCTGCCCGGCTTCGCCCAGCCCCTGATGGGGAGCATCTCATTTAATTCATATAAGTAGTCATATAAGTTCCCGTTCCCGTCTGTCTGTCTGTCTGTCTGTCTCTCCCTTCCTCTCTGTCTGTCTGTCTGTCTGTCTGTCTGCCTGTCTGTCTAATCATTTATTGGTTGCAGTTAGAACAACCTAGATAAACGAAGATCAACTTACAAAAAGCATTAGAAAGAGCACTTGAAAGGTCTTTACATCTTCCCCAACAATTAACTTGGGTAAATGGAGCGGCGGCAGCAGCAGCAGCAGAAGAAGAAAAAGGAGGAGTAGGAGCTGGGAGCAGGAAGAGGCAGGAGGAGGGAGGAAGAGATAGGCGGAGAGAGGAGGAGGAGGGAAGAGGAGGGAGGAGTAGGAGTAGGGGGAATAGGAGGGAGGAGGAGGGATTAAGAGGAGGAGAGAGGAGGAGGAGGAGGGAGGAGGTAGAGGGAGGAGGAGGAGAGAAGAAGAGGAGGGAGGAGAAAGAGGGAGGAGGAGGAGGGAGGGGGAGGAGGAGGGAGGAGGAGGTGGGAAGGATGGAGGAGGGAGGAGGAGGAAGAAGAGAGGAGTAGAAGGGAGGAGGAGGAAGGAAGGAGGAGGGAGGAGGGGAGGAGGATGAAGAGGGAGGAGGAGGGAGGAGGAAGAGGAAGGAGAAGAAGGAGGGAGCATGAGGGAGGAGAAGAACGCAGGATGAGGGGGAGGAGGGAGGAGGAGAGGGAGAAGGAGGGAGATAGAGGAGGAGGGAGGAGGAGGAGAGAGGCGGAGGTAGGAGGAGGAGGAGAGAGGAGGAGGCGGAGGTAGGAGGAGGAGGGAGGAGGTAGAGGGAGGAAGAGGGAGGAGGAGGGAGGAGGAGGAAGAGGGAGGAGGAGGGATGTGGAGGAGGAAGGAGGTAGAGGGAGGAGGAGAGAGGATGAGGAGGAGAAGGGAGGAGGAGAGGGATGAGGAGGGAGGAGGAGAGGGAGGAGTAAGAGGAGGAGGAGGAGGTAGGTGGAGGAGGGAGACAAAGGGAGGAGAAGGAGGAGGAGGGAGGAGGAGGGATGAGGGGGAGGACGTAGGAGGAGGAGGAGGAGAAGGGAGGAGGAAGGAAGCGGAGTGATTAGGAGGAGGGAGGAGGGCGAGGAGGTAGGAGGAGGAAGAGGGAGGAGGAAGGAGAAGGAGGGAGGAGAAGAACGCAGGAGGAGGAGGGGGAGGAGGAGGAGGGAGGAGGAGGAAGAGGGAGAAGGAGGAGGGATGTGGAGGGAGGAGGAGGGAGGAGGAGAGAGGATGAGGAGGGAGGAGGAGGGGAGGAGGGAGGAGGACAGGGAGGAAGGGGAGGAGGGAGTAGGAGGAATGAGGGGGAGGACGTAGAATTAGAAGGAGGGAGGAGGAGGGAGTGGGAGGAGAGAGGAGGAGAAGGGAGGAGGAAGGAAGAGGAGTGATTAGGAGGAGGGCGAGGAGGTAGGAGGAGGAGGGAGGAGGAGAAGGAGGAGGAGGAGAAAGAGGGAGGAGGAGGAGGGAGAGGGAGGAGGGGAAGAGGAAGAGGGTAGAAGGAGGAGGGGAGAGGAGGAGGAGGATTTTAACGCATATGCCTGTACATAACTGCAGCGAAAAGGTGGGTCTGTCTATCTATCTGACCCGGCGTGGCTTCGCCCAGCTCCAGGCGGGTAGCGTCTCATTAAATTCATACAACAAAAAAAGTAACTTAAAAAAATGTCCTTCCACACACCATCCATTATTTTTAATGAAAACTCTTTCTAATCACCTGCATGACTACAGTAACTTCTTAAGCATAAAAAGATGAGTTACAATGTTATTCATTGTGCATTATTTTTATGAAAACTTTGAAAATGCCTTAAAGATTGTATCATTATTTATTATAACTCATATGCCGGTAAATAACTATGGACAAAGAGTTTATAAATCTTTGAAAACGATGCCACAATATGACTATAAGTTATACAGAAAAGTTATGCCCCTTGAAATAACTTTTACAGAGTTAGGTCCCCTGAGATATATGAAATTATGATGAAAAATGAAAAATTAAATAATACTGGGTAAGAAGGCGATTTCACACTAACAAAATATCACAGTTGGCAGCGCTGGATTGAAAGGAAGGCGTGTAGAAAATTTCATCTCAATCGGATGGGCCGTTCGCGAACGCATAAAGGACATACATTTGGACGGAGATCCTTTTTTATATATAAGACTAGCTGACCCGGCCGGCTTCGCCCAGTCCCTGGTGGGGAGCATCTCATTTAATTCATATAAATAGTCATATAAGTTCTAGTTCCCGTTACCGACTATCTGTCTGTCTGTCTGTCTGTCTGTCTGTCTGTCTGTCTGTCTGTCTGACCCGGCCCGGCATCACCCATCTCCTGGTGTGGGGCATCTCATTTAATTCATATAAGTAGTCATATAAGCTCCCGTTCCCGTTCCCGACTATCTATCTGTCTGTCTGTCTATCTGTCTGTCTGTCTGTCTGTCTGATCCGGCCCGGCTTCGCCCAGCCCCTTATGGGGAGCATCTCATTTAATTCACATAAGTAGTCATATAAGTTCCCGTTCCCGACTGTCTGTCTGTCTGTCTGTCCCTCCCTCTCTGTCTGTCTGTCTGTCTGTCTGTCTGTCTGTCTGACCCGGCCCGGCATCACCCAGCTCCTGGTGTGGGGCATCTCATTTAATTCATATAAATAGTCATATAAGTTCTAGTTCCCGTTACCGACTATCTGCCTCTCTGTTTGTCTGTCTGTCTGTCTGTCTGTCTGTCTGTCTCTCTGTCTCTCTGTCTGTCTGTCTGTCTGACCCGGCCCGGCATCACCCATCTCCTGGTGTGGGGCATCTCATTTAATTCATATAAGTAGTCATATAAGCTCCCGTTCCCGTTCCCGAATATCTGTCTGTCTGTCTATCTGTCTGTCTGTCTGTCTGACCCGGCCCGGCTTCGCCCAGCCACTGATGGTGAGCATCTCATTTAATTCATATAAGTAGTCATATAAGTTCCCGTTCCCGACTGTCTGTCTGTCTGTCTGTCTGTCCCTCCCTCTCTGTCTGTCTGCCTGTCTGTCTGCCTGCCTGTCTGTCTAATCATTTATTGGTTGCAGTTAGAACAACCTTAGATAAACGAAGACCAACTTACAAAAAGCATTAGAAAGAGCACTTGAAAGATCTTTACATCTTCCCCAACAATTAACTTGGGTAAATGGAGCGGCGGCAGCAGCAGCAGAATAAGAAAAAAGAGGAGTAAGAGCTGGGAGGAGGAAGAGGGAGGTGGAGGAGGGAGGAGGAGGGAGGAGGAGATAGGCGGAGAGAGGAGGAGGAGGAGGGATTAGGAGGAGGAGGGAAGAGGAGGGAGGAGGAAGGAGGAGGAGGGAGGATGATGAGGGAGGATGATGAGGGAGGAAGAGGAGGGAGGAGGAGGAGGAGGAGGGAGGAGCAGGAAGGAGGAGGAGGAGGAAGGAGGATGAGGGAGGAGGAGGAGGGAGGAGGGGGAGGAGGAGTAGGGAGGAAGAGGGAGGGGGGGAGGGAGGCGGAAGAGGGAGGAGGAAGGAGAAGGAGGAGGAGGAAGAAGAAGGGAGGAGAAGAACGCAAGAGGAGGAGGGGGAGGAGGAGGGAGATGGAGGAGGAGGGAGGAGGAGGAAGAGGGAGAAGGAGGAGGGAGGAGAAGAAGGGGAGGAGGAGGAGGGATGTGGAGGGAGGAGGTAGAGGGAGGAGGAGAGAGGATGAGGAGGGAGGAGGAGAAGGGATGAGGAGGAGGGAGGAGGAGGGGGAGGAAGAGGGAGGAGAAGGAGGAGGGAGGAGGAGGGATGAGGGGGAGGACGTAAGAGGAGGAGGAGGGAGGAGGAGAGATGAGGGGGAGGACGTAGGAGGAGGAGGGAGTAGGAGGAGAGAGGAGAAGGGAGGAGGAAGGAAGAGGAGTGATTAGGAGGGAGGATGTAGGAGGAGGAAGAGGGAGGAGGAGAGAGGAGGAAGGAGGAGGAGGAAGAGGGAGGAGGAGGAGAAAGAGGGAGAGGGGGAGGGGAAGAGGGTAGGAGGAGGAGGGGAGAGGAGGAGAAGGATTATAACGCATATGCCTGTAGATAACTGCAGCGAAAAGGTGGGTCTGTCTATCTATCTGACCCGGCGTGGCTTCGCCCAGCTCCTGGCGGGTAGCGTCTCATTAAATTCATACAACAAAAAAAAGTAACTTAAAAGAATGTCCTTCCACACACCATCCATTATTTCTAATGAAAACTGTTTCTAATCACCTGCATGACTGTAGGTAACTCTTTAAGCAATAAAAGATGAGTTACAATGTTATGCATTGTGCATTATTTTTATGAAAACTTTGAAAATGCCTTAAAGATTGTATCATTATTTATTACAACTCATATGCCGGTACATAACTATAGACAAAGAGTTTATAAATCTTTGAAAACGATGCAACAATATGACTATAAGCTATACAGAAAAGTTATTAAAAGTTATGCCCCTTGAAATAACTTTTCTAGAGTTAAGTCCCTTCGCAGTATAGAAATTATAATAAAAAATGAAATATTAAATAATATTAAGTAAGCAGCCGATTTCACACTAAAAAATATCACAGATGGCTGCGCTGGAATGAAAGGAAGGCGTGTAGAAAATTTCATCTCAATCGGATGGGCCGTTCGCGAACGCATAAAGGACATACATATCCACACACATCCTTTTTTATATATAAGATAAATATAATTTGTGTGCGCAGCACCGTGTTCTCTGGTGCCTACTAGTTGTTCATAAGTAGTACTGCATAGCATCATACAGGCATGCTCTAGACGCAACCACAGCCTATTCTCGCTGTTACAAAGGATTGTGACATCGATCTGTCATCATCATTACCACTGCCATTACCGTAATCATCATCGTCATTATCATTCTCTTAAATAGTGGATTGGAGGTCATAAAGTTACCAATACCAGCTCAAGACGATTACCACTTATGGACAGACGAAGACAACTCATTATTCTGCGCCTCAGAACAGGACACAACAGATTATGCAATCACATGTATACAAAATTTAAGACTGGCGAAACAGCCATGTGCGCATGTAGATTGGCAGACAGTAGATCACATACTGAAAGACTGCCCAAATTACGACATGTCTAGGCAAACTTTATGGCCTAAGTAAACAACAAATTATATTGACCACTGCAGGTCCACATGGCTGAATGGATAGGAACGCATGTTCTTAAACATCCGGTGGTGTGCTGATGCCGAGGTAAGTGGTTCAACTCCTACACCGGACAGCTGGACTAAAATGTAGACCTGTCGTCCTTGACTTGGGGACGTTAATTACAAGTACCTCTGAAGTCTGAATTGCGAGGGACACTGTTAATAGGGAAAGCTAACCCACACGCAAAATGCAGTCTATCACTACTATAAAATAGTGTGTATGGACTACGCTTGAGTTCAAAGCGAGCGATCGCCCAAAAAAAATATCGACCACTGAGTGAACTAAAAAAGACAGTTACATGCATACAAGAGACAACATTTCAGTTATAGACACATCTGAAGCGAACAGAAGAAGAAGAGGAAACACCGCCATTCTTTCGCAGATAGGTATCTATTAATTATGTAGTAGCTATACCACGGGCTAGGTCGAACCCAGGGCTACACTGAACGACAAGAAGACTTCTACCACTACTGGGAATTACACCTAAACCCTTGATATTCTTGTGGGTACCCAGGTAGCCTAGTGGCTAGAACACTTACCTGCCTGCCCGAAGGTCTTCGAATCCTCGTCGACGCGGACATTCTTTTAATTGACCCGGGCGCCCAAGTCGGCTCAGCCTAAACTGAATACCAGATAATGTCGTGGGAAGTAAAGGTAGACGGCATGTTACTGACCACATCATTGACCACGTGACCATTGGCCTATAAGAATATCAGGCTAGCACCATGTAACAATGCACACTGAGGTGTGTAATGTGACCATGTACTTTACACGGACTTGTGAGCAGCCACAATCCTTTTTTTGCGGACGGCATTCGCCGCCTACCTAAGCAATTGGATGCTGACCAACCCATGGTGCATAATTCATTCAAACCGAATGCTTTGTTTAATTCTACCACACCTGTTAATGTTTCTTTCATGCTTTTGTAATAAAGCCATTGGAACGGGTTTCAAATAAACGTCACTAATACCATCTGTAATATGTGCGTGCCGGTCTCTATAGCAAAGGGGTTAAGCACGCGCTTTATAATCTCGTATACCAGCGTTCCAAATATAGCTGCGCACCATTTGGCAGCAGACCGCGTTGCGTAGATTTTGCGTTGGTATCGGTGCCGGTCGTTCAGAAAGCAATTGCAAACTACTGAACGTAAAACTTGTCAAGAGATCACAGCGGCAGAAATGCTGGTGTTGATTGCGATGTCCTGTACAAAGGATATGAAAAAAAAATGTGCGCATTTAGTTGCGGCAGGCATAACACTGTCAATATCACCCACAGTGTTTCGACTGTTCAATAAACTATGGGTCTGGTTCAATGGCTTGTAAAAGAGTCCTTTCCTATCCATAGTAAATATTACCACAGTTAAGAGAGGACATGTCCCAGATCAAGAACCATTATGGGTCTGTGATATGCTGGGCCCATAACATTCTGTAGGTCGCAATGCAAGGATGAATAAGTGACCATTCTTGCCCCAATTAGCGGACGATGAACGCAGGAGTCGGTCCATCTTCCTAATGCTTTCATGACACTATCAGCGTAGCCACTTAGCGGAGACACTAACACGCCCGTGCCACTTAGCGGCCACGCTAACACGGCCGCTGTGTAGTTACATGAAACAGTAATTGAACATTGTATCGCTACTACTTACTTGTAACTCCTATATAAAATTGATATACGTATATATCCTGACTGTTATTTATACACGCAGCTCCGTGGAATGACGAGCCCAGCTTCTGTCCTGTAAGTGGAGGGTTCACCTTCAGGACAATCAGAAGACTGACCAACGAGGTAAGATGAAGCTATCAAACTAACATAATGACTGCGATACTATGTACCTCTGCTGGCGTTAGGAAAAGACTTGTGTTCAAGCGGGAGGTTTAAGGGTGGATTTTGGGTAACTCTTTACGAGGTGTAAAAATCGAAGTTTTCTGTGTGACTTATATAGATTACAAATAGATATCCTGATTGAAAGCCGGTACTTGTCTTGGTAAGCAAGCGCAATGACTACCAGGATCCACCGGATGCATGCACACGCACGCATGCACGCACGTACACACACACACACACACACACACACACACACACACACACACACATACAGAGGGATACACACGTATACACAGACATACAGACACAAACACACTAGGCATAGTTAAATAAAACCCATCCTACTGGCATTACTACTATCAACAACAAAAAATACATACTGTCATTTACTGTCAATATAGTGCCTTGCAGCCGGCTTCGTGGCTTAGAGGTTATGACTTTTCTCCGTAATCTCGTATACTCTCGTCGGTGACGTGATGACGGTGAGAATCAGCAGTGGTTCGAATCGCATCGGTTACTTACGGGGTATGTGAGCCGGCCGCTCAGAAACCAATGGCAAACTACTGAGTGTAATCTTGCCAAGAAATCAACATACAGCTGAAAGATGCTGGTGTTGACAGCGATGTCCTGTAAAAGATATGCAAAAAAAAAAAAAAATAGTACCTTGCGGTGTATGACAGAGGGGTCTTTGAGCCTGAGGAATTAAAGCCGCCTGGCTAGTGCAGTCGCCGCGAACTGTGCAGGTTAGGATTTTCTTTTTGCCTTCGACAGAAAAATATCCCACACCTTATCGGGGTATCGAACACGAGTCTCTCGAATGAGAGTCCGGCTTTCTAGCCACTCGGCCAGCCACTGTATGAAAGGTATATTATCATATGTGGCAGAATTAAACAAAGCAACTGTTAGGAAGCAAGCATACACCTGGGCTTGTCAGATAAGGTCGCCGTAGGCAGTCAAACACGCACTGCACTGCTTAGGGAAGAGGGTGGATATCGGCCGGCGGGAAAAAAAAGATTCGTTGCTCATTGAATCATTTGGTCACCTCGGCTATGACATCTGCATCCTTGTGGAGTCGTGCCTTTATAGCTTTTCTGTATTTATCCCTTTCGGATCAGAGGGCCATCTAGAGGCATTGGGCCGTCTAGAACAGTGGTTCTCAACCTTTTTTGGCCCATGCCTCCTTCACCATATTTTCAGAACGTCATTCCCCCTCCCACTCCCTTCCTATCAAGAATTTGGCCCGTGCCCCCCTTCACAATATCTTCAGAACGTCATTCCCCCCTTTCATATTTCCTACCTGAAAATCCCCCCACCCCTACACAGTATACGTAAAAATGGAAGGTAAATATGTTAAAACAGGTCTAGACATCCACATAAAACGTGATTTGTGGGTCTACTTACTTTATAAAATGAATTTTAGAAGAATGAGACGTGCATAATTGTAAAGTATGAAGGGAAAAACAATATCAAGTAATCGGTTCTTGTATTAACGCGATCTTGAAATGATCTTAATTCCCCCCCCCCCCCTGGAAACCCTAAATCCCCCCCCCCCCTGGGGGTGGGAGGGGGGAATTCCCCACCGGTTGAGAACCACTGGTCTAGAACAAACGACGCTGCAAGTGTTTGACCGGTATCGTTCTGCCTGAGGCGAACAGGCAGTGAACACGTTTGACAATCCCGCATTCTGGTTAGCAAATAATTAGGATCAGATAAGCAAATCGCCTTGCGATGTTTTTTAACAATGGTATGAGCGTGGGTCGTTCAGAAAGTAATGGCAAATTACTTTACGTAAAATTGCCTAGAAAATATTTACAGCATACATGTATGGTTTTACTGACGAATGCTGAAAATAAATTGGGCAATCATTATAATCTATCTCAATCTTTCTAAATATTCTAAAACATACACATACACACAACTTATTACGAACATCATAAAGAGGTAGTCATCATTTCTGGTCACGATATGAGAAAAGAATAACAGGAATATATTGTACACACATAAATATAAATTAATGGGGAAAAACAATAAGGAAGGCAGAAGGGGAAAATACCTCTGAAGGTCTTTCACCATGACATGGGAAACACATCGGCATATGAAGTGATATGTTCTTCTATAAATCGCGAGATATGGTACAGCATCGTCGTCTACACCAGTTGGCAAGGCATTAGATATATGTATACACATATACAGACACACATGTTTGATATATTATTAGAATGGAAAGTTGAGTACAGAAAGCAATGATCAATACAGTAAAGGTATTAATCCACATAATGTAGGCTTTCAAAAATGTATTCGTCGTTCAAAATAACTACAAAGTTCGCTTTATAACAAAAAGAGATCATAAACCAATGCTGAAACAGTGCCAACAAGTTCAATAGATAGTCATTTGTGTGTTTTCCACTCCAATGGACTCATTCAGTGCCGTCTGCACGTTCCGAACCTTTTACCATCACCACACTACAGACAATTATGTTGATAACTATTCACTGGTCTTCCATTGACTATACTACTCCGGGATATTACATGTCTTAGTAAATAACTTTCTACAGCAGCGTATTTTGGAGTTTTCTTTTAGATATCGCCAGTCTCATATGCGCTTATTGTGAGTGCGTTAGACAGAAGACTGAACACTGTCAGACAAGGGTGTTTCTAGCACGCTAGTGGCGTCATCATTCAGGTTAGGCCAGCTTTGTTGATGACCATTACAGGTCAGTTTAGTAGTGGTGGTGAAGAATCAAATGTAGGTCTAGCGATGTCGACGAGTCATGGATCGGCCCTGCAATGTTGATGAACCATGGGTGGGCCCCGCAATGTCGATGAGCCAAATGTTAGTCTGACAACGATGTTGCCAATCTAAGAAATTGCCCCGTTTCTGACAATACCATATTGGGCAGGGGAGGTCTGCAAGGAAATATGATGGAGACTTCGTACGTTGCGATTTCTTCATTGCGTGTTATGTGTATATTGATACCCATAATTTAAATTTTCTCCCCCTCCCCAATGCCATATGTGACTGCCGATTAAAATATGTGGATTAATCTCTTTTGTTATTTCAAAATCTTCGGGCGTTTCCAAGTGACCCATCTAGGAACAATATTTCTTTCAGACCAAACAGCAGAACGTTATATTACAAAATGATACAAAATAACCTAGCGTTGCATTACAAAATGTAACAAAACTCTTTTCGTTGTAATACAAAGTGGAAAATAAAGAACAACCCAGTGTTGAAATAAAAAATGTAACAAACCAACCATGCGTTCTAATATAAAATAATACAAAGAGCACAGCGTCGCAACACAAAATGAAACAAAACAATACAGCGTTGTTGCTTTGCTTTCCTTGCAGGCCCCGGTAACACACAGAATCATACACCTATTTTGGAAGCAATGTAGACAAACCTTGAATAAAAGATAGAGATACTATAATAAAAATACGCAAGGCATGAGGAGCTTTCATAGCAATAGAAAATGTGTGGAAGTCAAAGGAAGTTAAACTTAGCACAAAATTTAGAATTGTTCACTCCAATGTTACATCGGCACTACTGTGTGAGTCCCGAACATGGACATGGCTGGCACGATGCCGTCTTGACAGACGATAGTTTGTAAAACTGGGTTATCTCTCCATAACACAAAGCCTGGGCTGAATTTAGAGACAATGTATTGCCCATGCAGCATGATCCCTCTCTCGGCCTGTCTAGTTTACTCCAGAGGAAAGGTGACACCAATACGTCTGGAACAAGACAAGCTGCAGAAGCTGCCGGATCAGCAAGGCAATGCTCTAACTGTTCGCCTGTCGGAGCTTTGATCCTAGACCAGTTACCAACCAAGGCTGGTCTGCCCTGCCATGACATTTAGTTTTTAGATTGCATTTCCTCACACCAGGATAAGGCTTGTACCTTCCCAATTGCGCTCTTCCGTCCGAAGCCGTTAGCACAATACTGGGTGTCGGAATTGGTAAGCGCCGCCCAGCATTCGGCGCTAACAGAAAGCAGGTAGTGCAGTATACTGTCATACGGTAGCTCAGTCATATCTGACTAAGACCTGACACGCGCCAAGTAGCAGCGCAGATAAAATGACGCAAAAGAAAGTTCGTGACAAAATCGCGAACCAATTTGTATCTAATGAGCTGGCGTAAAAAGGAGAAGACGTCAGAAAAATTGTCAACAACAACAAAGAATCAGATCTTAGAGCTTAAACAAGGGGGCTGCATGTTTAGATTCTCTGGAACGTGAGAAGATATTTACTGCCCACTTCAAGAATTTGCTGGATTTTGTGCCACCCTGGACCATTTATTGTTGATGAGTTATTTTTGAAGTTATCAAGACACATTCTAGCAACAGGAACATGGACAACTAAATGAATTACTTATAAATTACAAAAAAATCACTAATTAGTGTTTGCACAGAACAGTGGGAATAAAATAGTATGACAGAATCACCACTGTAGAACTTATGGAAAGAAATAAAAAAAACTTCAGTTATGCTAGAGGCGAGGAAAAAACACTGACGCTTGGTAGGACACACACTGAGAAAGCCTGAAGACAATGTAACTTGACACTCTTGTCTGGAATCCACAAGGCGAAAGAAGCAGCGAGAGATGTAAAAATAACGGAGACGAGAATTACAATTAGAGATGAGATACATGGAGGGAACTGCTGGAGATAGCAAACGATAGTCCGGCTTGGTGTGGTTTGATCGAGGGACTATGCCCAAATGGAGAACACAGGGCAGAAGACCGATATGATAAATGTTTTAAATGTCATTTCGCCGTTAATCTATGATTTGTAAAATAGTCATAATCTATCAAATTTTTATGTTTTCTCCTCGTCTTATATATCTGTGAATACTGCCTGTGAATGTATTTTTCATGTTGTACCTAGATGTGTTGCAATCTAAATGGCAGATGATAAACTAAGCGATAACCTTGTATTTATTATGTATACATTGAAACTGGTATGCTTATCTATCTATTCACACTCGCTTAATGCTTTTGGCGGGCGGATCGCCGTTCTGCGAGACAAGACCAAGCTAGGTGAGGCAATAAAGTAGGCCCTCTGCTCCAAACCTGTAACTTGTGTTTATCTACTCACCGAAACAGGACTTATGTGAAGAGGAATGGCGGAAATCCCAGCTGGAAATTGAATGTGTTAAGGGAGATGGCATGGACTTTATCGCACCCAAAGACAGCAACTGCAATCCGTTCTTGAAACAAGGGGACTGTAAGTGATCATAGATCTTCTCCATTGTCTAAGCGTTTTTTGTTTAAATTCTCTTCAATGATTGATGAACTATACACACCTTACAACAAGGTGGCATCATTAGCCAGATCTGTCATAGAACTGTTATGGTTCTTATGTCTTGGAAGTGTATATTAATCAAAAACAAGTACAAATACAAACACATAACTACATTGCACTGTTATTTTTGGCTGGTTAGCTAGCTAGTTTGTTAATTAGTTAGTTAGCTAACTAGTTAGTTAGTTAGCTAGCTAGGTAGCTAGCTGACAAACTAGTTGATTAGTTAGCTAGTTAGTTTGTTAATTAGTTAATTAGCTAACTAGTTAGTTAATTAGTTAGTTAGTTAGTTAGTTAGTTAGTTAGTTAGTAAGGTAGTTAGCTGACAAGCTAGTTGATTAGTTAGCTATTTAGTTAGCTGGATAGCTAGCTAGCTACTTACTTAGTTGATTAGTTAGCAAGCTAGTTAGTTGGCTAGTTAGCTAGCTAGTTGGCAAGCTAATTCATTATCTAGCTAATTAATTATTTCGGTAGTTAGTTAGGTAGTTAGTTAGTTAGTTAGTTAGTTAGTTAGTTAGTTAGTTAGTTGGTTGGTTGGTTAGCTGGTCAGTTAAATAGCTAACTAGCAAATTAGTTGCATAATTAGTGCCTGTGTTAGTAATTTAGCTAGTTAGTTGGTTAGTTAATTAGTCCTTCACATGAGTCGCAATCAACTCCAACATGCATTGTCTGTGTGTGATTTTCTAGGCTTTACATTCAACAGCATCGGTAACATTACGCAAATTTAAAAAGGAGGCGTGATTGGGTTCTGCTAATATGCCACGCCCTGTATAGCGCTCTGATGTGTTTGTATATTTGTTATTTGATTCATTCTAGCTTAATATATAGTTCTACCACCGATAGTTCAGTAACAATGACAATGTAAGAATTATATCCACTTTCCATAGCTGACGGTTCAGGTGGAGGAAAGACCTGGTTAATGAAATGTTAAAGTAAACAACCCGTTTACAAGTCTCGGGGTGAATAGGACATGTGGCGGTAACCCTATATTTGTTTAGACTAATTCACACTCGATTGGTGATTTGATTTGTATGACGCCGGTCGTCTTGGCTTCCAATGACAATTCTTGATATCTATATTAGGCTGGCCGGTCTCCCTGGTCTAGAGGTTACACGGCTTTCTCTGTAATCTTGTATACTCTCGTAAGTGACGTCGTTGCGCGAGAATCGGTTGCGGTTCTCTCCGCGTCGGTAACTTACGAGTTATGTGAGCCGGTCGCTCAGAAAGCAATGGCAAACTACTGAGGGTAATCTGCCAAGAAATCAACAATCAGCTGAAAGATGCTGATGTTGACAGCGATGTACTGTAAAGGATATGCGAACCACAAAAAAAAAATATATATATATATATATATATATATATATATATATATATATATATATATATATATATATATATATATATATATATATATATATATATATTAGGCTGAGTTGACCTGGGAAGCCTGGTTAATTTTAATCATCCGTATGGACGAGTATTCTATCACTTGACTACCGGACTGAGAGGCAAAGGGAATTTCAGGATGGGTGTATGCCGATATTGAAAATTGGCAATTCGGCATAATTCGTTCGAAACACAGCTGCGGAGGATTTGGAAGCAGACCACCTTGCGCTGGTTTTCATACAATAGTATACATGCCGGTCGTTCAGAAATCAATGGCAAACTACTGAGCGTAAACTTGCCAAGAAATCATAAAGAGTTAAAAAATACTGGGGTTGACTGCGACGTCCTGTAAAGGATATTCAAGTTTACTTTTAAAACACGTCTTGGAGTTAAATGAGAATATGGTGTTAGCCCTACGATTTTATAGACTAATCGGTGACTCCATTGGTGATGTAATCAATTTCACACTGATTGCCTTTACTTCTGATGACACGTCTTGGTATCGATTTTACGCTGATCTGACCTGGGAGACCAGTTCTATTTTAACAATCCCTGTTGATGAGGATTCGAAGGCATGACCATCGTACTGGGAGTCAAGCGGGATATCAGGATGTAAAGCGATATTTGGGACACTTGCAGATGTATTCAGGTGGATTTAACATTGTGGTTCACTGTTGTTCTAACGAGGTTTAACACTTTTCAGGATGTTATATCGGTATTTGGAACGCATGCAGTTCAAAACAATGTATTCTTCCTGAATTTTAACATAGATGCTATAAATAAAATATTGCACCATTTCTTGCTTGGCATAAATAAATAATACTTCGCTGCATTTCGTCAGGTACATACTGCAGAGTTATATATCATTTGACGTGAAGAAATAAATGATACTCTGGCTGAACTATGATGCACATCGTCTATGTTATGCGAATGTGTAGAGCGTTATATCCACGCATGTCTAACACTTAACAAGAAGTTTTTTTTCTGTTTAAATAGTAACGGTTGGAATCGACTAATAGATAATGCTTGCCAGGCAAAACAATCGTGCAGTTTTTTTTTTTTTTTTAATTATTTATAGCATCTGTGTTTAGACACTTGCAGTTGTAGTCAGATTGTCAGGTCTTAATCAGATATGACTGTATGCCAGTAGACGGTACTGCCTGCTTTCTGTTAGCGCCGAATGTTGGGCGGCGCTCACCAAACCTGACACCCCACATTGTGCCAACGGCTTTGGGCGGAGGATTGCAATTGGGAGTGAAAAAGCCTTGCCCTAGTGCGAAGAAGTACAACTTAAAGACTAAATGTCATGGCAGAGCAGGCCAGGCCCTAAGCCTTGGTCGGCAACTAGCCTAGAATGGAAGCTCCGACTGGCGGACAGTTAGAATGTTGCTTTGCTGATCCGGAATCGTCTGCAGCTTGTCTTGTTCCAGACGTACTTGTGTTACCTTTCCTCTAGAGTAAACTAGACAGGCCTGGAGAGGGATCATGCTGCATGGGCAACACATGATCTTTAAATTCACCCCAGGCTTTGTGTTACGGAGAGGTATAACCCCAATTTACAAACTATCGTCTGTCAAAACGGCAAAGCGCCAGTCATGTAGTCAGGCGGACATTAATTCGTGTTTTACTGTTGTGCTAACGAGGTGTCATGTTTTCCCCAGGGAAGCGACTTCTTTGCTGGACAGGCTGGGAGCACGAGGAATATATCTTTATTATAGCTTCGGACGTGGGAAGTCAGCCGCGATATTGTTTGGTAACTACATTTCTTCACATATCTAAATAAATAGTATCTGCACGCCTGCTTACTGTCAACTTACGTGGCTGCCTGTCACTCAAATATTTATGTAGCTGTGTGCACATCTAAATATAATTACTTGTCCACACATCTGTCTACCTGCATATATTCTCTCGTATATATGACTGTGTGTCTGTGTGCGTGTTTGTCTTTGTGTCTATGTGTGTGTGTGTATGTAAGTCTGTGATATATGTGTCTGTGTGTGTAAGTATCTACGTGTATGTGAAGGTGTCTTGGTGGGTGTCTTTGTGTCTGTATATGAATGTGCGTGTGTGAGTGAGTGTGTGTGTGTATTTGTGTGTGTGTGTGTGTGTGTGTGTGTGTGTGTAAGTGTATGAATGTTCGTGCGTGCGTTTCTTTATCTTGATCTGTCTGTGTGTATATGTGTGTCTTGTGTTTGTGTCTGTCTGTCAGTTTGTCTGTCTACCTTTCTGATTCCCAACTTATCTAGATAGACGTGTATACCTTTCCGGATTGTCTAATTACATATCTATCTGTTTCGATAACTCTCTATAACATACAACAAAAGTATGTGTACATATGTGTAGTCAGTACACATTATAAAACGAATACAGGAACTAATCCTTCAATATTAACTATTTCTGTCCTGTGCAGTTGCTATTGTAAAATACACTACTACGGAGACAGAAGTGGTGTGCAGTTATATATGTAGGAGTTAAGGTTGGTTGGCTGTCGAATCCTCTGGAAGAGATCAGTACAATGTACCTCTTAATTCTAATGCATTGGCATCCATGTAGTTGGCACCAAGTAAAGGTCTTACATCGGTGGTATTGAGGCTGGTGTAGAGACTTTCTACCTAAATCAGTACCAAAAAATACCATCCTCACGGTGTTGAGCTCTTATTTTCCTCCCCCTCAGAAATAAGAGGGCTGTCGACTCAGGTAACGGAACTTCACATCTGCGGAGATAATTCAACCATGTCATGATTCAACACAGATCAAGCGGCCTGGCTGGTATTGGTCCTAGATTATTGATGTTTCTTCAACTGGTTTCACGCAACAAATTTCAACGCAATTATCAAAGAAGTTAAGGTAGCAGCTGAGACAGAAAGGGAACCGAAGTGGTGCAGTGGCTAGCACGCTTACCTGCCAACCCGGTAGTCGTGTGTTCAAATCCTATTTGAGGCAGGGGTTATGATGTTAATTGACCTGGTATTCCGGGTTTATCCCAGCCTGAACTGGGTACCAGGAAATATTCGGGGACGTAAAGATAGTCGACGTGATGTTGACCAAATCACCCACCGCCCTGTTGATCGCTCTATAAACACAAATGGAGCTAGCAGCTTATATATAATACTCCTCATGGCATGAGGAGGGTCCTTTACTTTCAACTTACGGGAAGAGAAACAGTTTGTGTAACAAGGACGCAGTCTGTAAAAGCAACAACTGATTGGAGTTAATGAAAAAAGGAAAACTGAAAGACTTGGTCATGTTATAAGCAGTTTATAAACGAATGCTGCCTTGTTTGATGCATAAATAAAATTAGTAGAACTGTGGGAAAGCTGTGGAAAATCTAAACAATATAAAATAACACGAAGTAATGCAACTTTACAGACAACAATTACGAAAAACTTAGGACGTTGCGGCCACTAGCCTTCATTCAGCAAACAAATACACAAAACACAACATATAAAGACAGGGAAGGTACTACCGTGACTAAATTAAGGCATAATAATGGATGGAAAGATTAAAACAATGAAAACAATCAAATGAAAATGAAAAAGTGAACAAAACGTGCTACTTCCGAGTCCCTGGCGGGGAAACTAACTGAGAAAAGTAGCACTTTTCGTTCATTTGTTCATTGTATTTTTTTTTTATTGTTCTAATTTTTTCACATCTTCATTCTTCTCATTCCGTTATTATGCCTTAATGTAGTCACTTTAATGTCTCTCCCGTGTTTATATGCTGTGTTTTGTGTATTTGTTTGTTGATGAAGGCTAGTAGCAACAGCGTCTCCCCTGTTTGATACAGAACGTGTTAAACAACAGACATATCCATCCTCTGTTCTGACAATACCTAGTCATGTCTGCCACTGAAATTATAAGATACCGAGTGTTGTTTCTATTGACAGCGGTTCCCAAGAGTTCAAGAAGGGGAGTTCTCTGTGCTCGTTTACTTCAGTGTCATTTGTCCCACGGAGAACGACGGGAAACCCACCCATGGGATTGAATACTACGAGCTGCGAATGTCCAAGAAAGGTAACAATGTTCTTGTCGAGTCTAACTGTCATTGGATCTTGGTCTTAATTTAATCAATGCCGAAGGATAATATATCGCCACATATGATATCTCATTTCTACAGAAGAACGATATATCATGATGCCAGGGTCATCATGTTATTTCTTTAGTTTCTTTGCTTCTTCCGCAATTTCAATGCTCGGTGAATGGAAATTTACAATACAATACTTGTTAATTTGATTGTGTGCCATGTTTGGTCCAAACTTAGTTTTTGTTTGGCGCTGAATCAATTAACAGTAGACAGTATAGCCCTCTGGACGATGTCATTGGTGCTCTTTCTCTGTCAGTAAATGTTGTTAGCTGCTGATCGTTTAGCGATGTCCTCAGCAATATCACGTTTACTGCCACATATAACACATTGTCTGATTTTGTCCTAAAGGTACGTTTCAAATATCCTGTTTACTACCACATGCAACAAATTGTGTGATGTTGTCCTAATTCTACGTTTCAAATATCCTGTTAACTTTGACATGTAACATTTGTACAGTTTAAAAACCACGAAAATAATTAACCCTGAATCTCTGACAGTAAAATTAAAAAAGAAGAAGAAAAATTTAATATTAATATTAGTAGTAATAGTTGTAGTAGTATTGCTAGTAGTGGCAGACACAGCAGCAGTAGTAATTCTAGTTGAAGTAGTAGTAGCAGAAGCAGCAGTAGTAGTGGTGGTAGCATCAGCAGCAGTAGTAGTAGTAGTAGCATAAGCAGCAGCAGTAGTAGTAGTAGTAGTAGTAGTAGTAGTAGTAGTAGTAGTAGTAGTAGTAGTAGTAGTAGTAGTAGTAGTAGTAGTAGTAGTAGTTGTTGTTGTTGTTGTTGTTGTTGTTGTTGTTGTTGTTGTTGTTGTTGTTGTATTGCGTGTAAAGTAACAATCTAACCGTCTATTTTAAGCAACATCCCCGAGAACATAAAGTAATAGTGAATCGGGATCGGTTAGAGATATGGCGCCTGACTAACTCGAAAATTACCAGCTTCAAATCCAGCTGAGAATAGTAGTCTCCAGATTAACCAGATAATAGTACACTTTTGGGATATAGTATTTCCCTCTGGCTCTGAAGCTACATGATTCGATCTCAGCAGAGAGCCCGGTAATCTTTCCATAAGCCACTAGTATCTAATGAAACCATACGTCCCCCTGATATCGCGGACAGTGATACTGGATAAAAACCTAGTCGAATAAAGGCGAACAACAGGTGGTCCCGTGTGTAAATTATAAAAGCTGAATATCCACTATGAATGGAAATTATACAGTATGTCATACGGATGCTCACCTGGCACACTGGTTAGGTCAAGAAAATCTACCCACGGGTAGATAGAGCCCGGTATTGTGGAGGGAATCTGTCTAGAGGAAGCAAGTCTAACCAAATGTATACCCAGGCTGGACACACTGACCTTTGATGTGCATAACATGCCTTCACACAGTCATCTCACAAGAGAAAAGAAGAAGCAGAAGAATATCACACTGTCTCTTTAATCTCTGGCAGTGAATCGGAAGCCCTGCCGTATCGGACACTGGCAGAAAATAGACTGTAGCATATGCATTTATTCGGACTTATCAATCTCTCAGCATTTCTGTATCTTAAAAAGTAACCCTAGCGACCAATACCATGGCAAATTTTTAAATATAAAAGTTGACCATCAACGTTTTCACCCCGGTGTGCTCTGACAAATGGCGTAGGTGCTAACGTCTCTCCACATATCAGGGTCCTTAGTATTAAAGCTACATTCTACTATTCACATTGCTTCATTCCTCTGTTTTCGACCATTTGGTACAGTTTATTTGTGTCTGCTTCTACATCCTTGGCCGCTCACCTTTCCAGTCGTCACAATATTGTAGTCGTTAGACTATTTAGAATAAATGTGGATTTTGATATAGCGGCATTTGAGTTTTCGCGATTCTTACATGGTAGTGCATTGAGCGCGTGCATATTAAGCTCTCATCTACTGTCTATAATACCTTGCAGTGTAGGGTAGCGAGGGGGGTGGCGGTGTCTTGAGCCTGAGGAATTAAGGCCGCCTGGCAGGTGCAGTCTCCGCGAACTGTACAGGTTAGTATTTTCTTTTTTCTCTCAAAATCCACACCTTACCGAGAATTCGAACTCTTGTCTCCCGAATGAGAACCCAGCTTTCTTAGCCACTCGGCCAGCCGCCCCACCCCCACCTCTTTTAATAGACCTTTAAATTTCAAACAAACAAACAAAGCGAAGTTAAAATCGAGAAGGTCAACTTCACTACACCGGGTATTATCTCATGAAGCTCGATCTGTTTCCACAGGGCAGCGGGCCGAAAGCATCATGCAAATCACGAACTCTGTAGCTTCAGCGACGACTCCCCAGGAGTCTCCAAAACATCTGCACTCGTGAACCGAATGTCAGAGTCCGAAATCGAACCCACAACTTTGGGAATATGCGGCAGACAGCTTAAACACTCCGCCACGGAAACATTAACATGCCAAACAGAACTTCTTTCACACATTTCCTGGACCGAATTCGTCAAATAGCCCAGCGGCATTTTGGGAGTTACGTATCAAAGTAATTCTATAGCGCCTGCTGCCGTTAAATGTTGTGCCTGAACATGATGTACTAGACAATAACATAATATGACAGGCAAGCTAGTTCCGTCAATGCCACTTTTACTTCCCAGAACATTCCCATATAAAGTTTAGCGTTCTCTCTTTCATATTTCATTAATATGAACAAGCAGCTAATTCCCAGGGGAGCTATTCATAAAGTGCCGCGCTTACCAAACCCGACACCCCACATTGTGCCAACAGCTTCTGGCGGAAGAGTGCAATTGGGAGGGTACAAGCGAGGAAATGCAACCTAAAGACAAAATGTCATGGCAGGGCAGACCAGGCCCTAAGTCTTGGTTGGCAGCTGGCCTAGGATCGAAGCTCCAACAGGTGGACAGTTAGAGCATTGCTTTGTTGATCCGACAGCTTCTGCAGCTTGTCTTGTTCCAGATGTAGGGGTGTTACCTTTCCTCTGGAGCAAAATGGGCAGGCCGAGAGAGGGATCATGCTGCATGAGCAACACATGGTCTTTATATTTTAGCCCAAGCTTTGTGCTATGGAGAGGTATAACGCCATCCCTGGTCTTAACCGATCTCGGAATCAAAGCGAGAGGTAGCAGTTACGGGTTATAAGTCCTTGTCAATTGGCGTAGACAAGGGGCGCCACGGGTTGCCTCTGATGGTGGGAGACACCTACAGGTGTCACTGATCAGCTACCGCCCGCATCAAGCTGGGCAGCCCCCGGCAAATTGGGTGCTGATCCGCCATAGCCTGTCTGCTTCAATGGGTGCTTGGGGCTAGGACAAAATCTGAATCGCAGGCTGTAAAACCAATGCACCAGGCACAAATAAAAAGTAAAATAGAAACCTCTAGCTACTGCTTGCAACCTGGAACGTAAGAACCAAGTGTCCAGAATTTTCCACTGACCTGATGAATATTGACGATGTGAGATAAACGGCTGTGATTGATGCTGAACTCAATCGTCTTAACATTGATATTGCTGGCCTGCAGAAAACTCGCCTCACTAAGGAAGGGTCACTCAAGGAAAACAATTACACCTTTTTTTTGAAGGGTAGAGAGCAGGCAGAAAAAAAGGCAACATGGTGTGGGCTTTTCAGTGAAGAATTCTCTACTGGGAATTATTGAAATTCAAACTGGAGGTAATGTAAGATTAGTATCCCTGCGCTTGTCAACCTCTTGTGGTTTTGCCACCATAATCACTGTATATGAACCGAAACTCACTTCCTCTGATGATATGAAGGATTCGTTCTATGAAGAGTTAGACTCTGTGATCAAGGCAGTTCCGAAATCCGAGGACTGAATAATCGGGCATGAAGCATAAGTAGTTATACAGAAGCATTAAAAATAATGTTTATGGCATATATCATATATTATCATATCACATCATCATATCATATCTTAACTGCATCACACCACATCACATCGCATCATGTCGTATCTTATCTTATCTTACCCTGTCTTAGCCTGTCTTATCATGTCTTATCATGTCTTTTCTTATCTTATGGTTGTACTGTACTTTACTATTACTATACTACTATTACTATACTTTTATTGTACTATACTATGTTATGTTCTGTTATGTTTTTTTTTTTAATGTTATGTTATTCACCGCCAACCTGGTTCTTCCAAAACACAGATCAGCATGCCTGTAAAGACGAGAATGCCAGCAAATGCGGTGAATTGATGACGTCATCGGAAATGTGCGCTAAGGATAAAATATATGCACCACACTGCCCTAAAACCTGCGGACGATGTTGTAAGTTGTGTGTTCTCCTGTACGTTCTTCGGTTATGCTAGTAATGTCTGCACAATAATTGCTGCCTGCAATTCTATGTCTTTGTGGTTGAGCGCTCGTTGAGAATCCTGACGTCTTTGTGGGGGTGTTAGTGTGGGCCAAGTTCAATCCACAGCTGACGGAGGGCGTGGCAGTCTTGCAGGTATGTTTGCTGCCAGTTCTGCCAGGTCACCCGTGCACAGGGATCATCATCATATAACAGGTCCTTTGTAGAACATTGCCTAACAACAAGCACATAGAGTTGTCGTTTAGACGACTTATCTGATACAGATAAATCCTAGAGTCCACACGCAAGTTTAACGCACGTTAAAATGGTTTTAAGGTTTAAAAGGCGAGAGAATCGATTTAATTGCACCGGGTGTATCCCATATGGCTCATTCTCTTTCCGCAGATCGGCCTTCCTAAAGCGTCGCACAAAGCACATACTCCGTAGCTCCAGCTCCGTCTCCGAGGAAAACTGCACCCGTGAACCGAACGATGTGTCCCTGAATCGAGCCCACAACCTTCGGAGTGCGAGGCATGTGGCGAAACCATTCCGCCACGGAGACACCCACACGTTAAATACTCCTAGGCTGTGAAAAATGGAACACTCAATTAGGAGGACTTGCCCAAACTACATTTCAAAATTCATTCATTCAGTAGCCTGTCCTTTGCCGAACTTCGCTCCCATAACAACCTTCTGGAAAATTTCTCGATCATAAATAAGATAGATGTCCCGTGTCCGATACACCCATCTGGAGATCATCCGCCACATCCTGCACCCATCTTCTCTTTGGCCTTCCTCTTCCTCTCCTCAAAGACACATACCCCTCCATTATTGTTCTCTCAAAACTTTCATGACGTTTCAAGTGACCAAAATATTTCAATTTTCTTTGTTTTATCGTCTTTAATAGCCAATCTTCGTCAATATTCAACTCTTGAAGTATGGATGCATTTATTCTGTTATATACCCAAGATATTCTTAGAACCCCGTCTGTAACATTTATATTCAAAAGCATTTATGCGCTGTTCAGCTACTTTAAAATGAGATATTACAAAAGGTAAATGGGGCCTCATGGCAGGTGCTGGCGTTGAGGTGTAAAATGTTAGGCTTCCACATTTTCAGGTCCACGACATAATGAGATTGGGCGACAATTTCCATTCCTCGTTACTTGTTCTTCCCAGACAATTGACTCAAAATTATGAAATTTGTCTAGGACTAATTTGTATATAGACACATCGTCTGTGGCTTTGGTAATAGTAACACGCGCAGTTTCATAATTTTCCCGATGTACCGAGTCGAGGGATGGAAATCAGCTGATGGCGATGTGCTAGCATAACGCTTTGCGTTGATTCCGATGGTATGAAATGTCGGCTATTCGGAAATTTAAAATTTTGTGTCAAATGTCTTGGCAGGACAGGTTACGATGACACTTGTTACACATAAATGGCACAATGTACTGCAAGGCGACGTTTACCTATATGAGATATCTCATTGTCAAATGAAGTTTGGGCAATTCCTCTGAACCTATTCTTCAATTGTCAAATGTCGAGGTGTCTTTACCCTGCAGGAGTCTACGTGGTGAAGTGGTTACGCCGACTGCTTCGTGCTGCGAAAGTTGTGGGTTCGATTCCGGGGTTCATCGTTCAGTTTACGAGTACAATTTTCTCGGAGATTCTTAGGGGTCATCGCTGGAGTTGCGGAGCTAGTGCTTTGTGCCACGCTTTCGGGAGGTCGCCCTACGGAAATAGGCCGAGCAATATGGGATAAAACCCGGTGCAATGAAGTCGAGTATCTAGCCTTTAAACCCCTAAACTTATGAAGATAATCTGTACACACAGAGACAACAAAAAATAACCACAATAAATCATAACTATAACATGTATCTTTCTGTTCTAGCCAAGAACACTGTTTCTGATATCAACGGTCGCCGATGTTGGCTGGACCCTGCCTTGTATGGCGACTGGTTTTTATTTGACAATCGGTCAACTGTAGAAGTGACCATCAACAGGGAGCGGGCCATCTTCTCTCATCTGGGAACATTTCAATGTTTGGACACGGACTTGAACGGGCGCAGATACAAGATGGCGTCTATTTTTAGTAACGGCTGGTAAGTTATGTAACGTCACTTTACCCGCTGAAGTATGTAGAGTACTAAGTAACGGATGAACTCACATCTATCTAGTCACAGCAAAGTAAATTAAATGTTTGCTCTGATTTGATCGTCTTCGTTTAGTTTTAATTAGCCACACGGCAAACACATTATGACAAAAGAAGAAGAAACAGCAACAGCAGCAGTTGAAGAAGAAGAGAAAACAAAGAAAACATATATCGCGCTTATTCAACATATTCAAATATTTAGTTTTTATTGAACACTTCCGGTGAACTATGACCCTATGTTTATCCTCCCCCTGCCAAATGGTGTCAAGAAAGGTGTTCTAAATATGCCACATTTCAACACAGGGTGAAGCCACACTGGCCCAATCTTTCAATATCTCACGATTATCGTATCTTTTTTTTTTTTTACAGGCAATTCTTCTTTTCACACTATGTTGTTTCCATTTTAGGTTTGATAATGTGAATGGCTATACGAGAGATAATCCTCGTTTTTATGTCCCCTGCTTACCGAGGAATAGGACAGGAACGTTGTCAAAACATAGTTATTGTATACCTAGTGTATTTTAGAGAGAGTTAGTTGCATGTCCTTTACAGGACGTCGCAGTCAACGCTTGAAATTTTTGGCTGTTTGTGATTTCTTGGCAAGTTTACGTTCAGTAGTTTGCCATTGCTTTCTGAACGGTGTATTTACTGTTACCAAAAAGAAGAAACAGCGTTCTTGTACATACATAATAAAATATTTAAACACTTTTCATAATTAGCTAATGTACAGGCGAGAATGAATATCACGACGAAATGCGTAGAGTAAGATTATGACGTATATACATCGTCAAGTGAGTTGCGTCAGACTGTTTCGTCTAGCCAGTGGCTCGGTACATCAGGCGTCGACACGGATTATTTGGGTTTGCTTTCCCTAACCTATGACTGTCCCCAGTCTACCACCTACAAGGCAGCAGCTTTTTGTATCTCTTCGTCTAGTTCCTATCGCTTGACCTGTCCGATGTGGGAATCCCTACCAGTAACTGCGCTACCCTCAGCATAACTCATGAGGATGCTGAAACACACAAGCCTCTCTATCTCATCAAGGTGAATACACAATAGAGGGGCGATGTGTATACCTTAGTCATTATTCATTAGTCGCGGTTTCAACTTCACGGCAACGAATCGTCCCCATTATGCTCCGTTCCTGTGCCAGTGGACATCACACAGAATGCTCCTCACTGCCCCATGTGAAAAGTGGAACAGACAGGAATCTCGACAAACCAACAGCCCGCACAGATTCACTGTGCATAATGCCGCCGTCAGAATGCCAACACAGAAGTCAGCCACGAAAAACACAGTTCATCGTCGATGGACGCCGCAGTCACTAGAAAACTAGCAGCCACACATTTCTGCATAAGGCAAATCAGTCCGTTCTGCGACAAAGCCGACCGCCATTATTTCGAACATGCAGTTCACGCTACAAACAACCGCGGACGGATGCAAAAGCATTTCATATGAACTTCACAGCTCACAGTGTCGCGCCGCTGGGGCAATTCGGTCGCAGGGCGACGGATCTTCGCGTTGGACAGGGGCGTAGTACTATCGTCAAAAAATCCATCAAGCTGTTCTATCAGAGTTCATTGAATACCATATCTGGAGGTAGTAATTGTAGTCTTCATTGTCCTGTCTATAATTAGTAGTAATAATAATAAAAGCAATAAACCGCACCCCAGTCGCACTCTTGCTCGTATTTCAAATGTGTATGTTAGTTGACTCCGAAGAAGAATTCTACATTTCAAGCGTTTACATGTTAACTTAATGAAGTTAATCATCTTTAACAATTAGGGATTTGCTGTGGGATCACTTTTAGTTGTACTTTTCTTCCACAGCGCTCCGAGATACACGTGCATGGAGTTTTCCCGTCGCAATAACAACGTTCTCCAGTATAGGATTAGTAAGTATTGTTATTGTTAATGCAAGTATTAATTTGGTTATTGCCATGCTATAAGTCCAGCATTCATAACAATTACATGCAAAATGTCCAAATAGCACGATCAATAATTTCGGCTCGACACAAACTTATAAAAGTAAACGAGCAAAGTTCAGAACTGGAACGGCAGGGAAATGACGAAGCCAACTGTCATGTTGAAGATTTTGAAACGTAATAACATTTAATAAGTTCTCACAGTCAGTTTGAGATTTTCTATCAATTCTATCCGTACCTAGGTGCTTGTTGTTGCCAAGCGGGACCTAGTTCTATTTATAGGAACTCATTGATACTCAACACTAACCTGCTTACATAGATATTGTACCTTCGTATCTTCCATTGCCCTTCTGTCGCTCTGCCTGAAGTTCTCCTTTGCCGCTCTGCGCGATGTAGGTCTAGGTACCCCGTAAGTTATGTAGCGACACGTTGTAGCAAACCCTGTATATCTTCCTTCCTTGCTATCTCCGTCGCAGCCACTGTTTCATGTGCCAACACTATTCTACCGCCAATATTTGCATTTCACGGCCAGCTAGTACCTTCCCAATCAATGCCCTTTCTGTTGATAACTGACGTCACTCTCCTTTGTGTTCTTTATCAACAGTTTCTTAGTTTCATGTGGTGTTTTCCTCTATGATTTTCTACCGCCTTTTCCGATGACGTAATTATGTCTAAACGCAATGTGGAAGTTATGTATATAAGTCTAACTTACCTGTCCTACAACTAGGCGGGTCCAACGGGTGGCGGTTGATGGAGTGGCCTCTATAGTATGTCCACATTTGTTTGCCTTCATTCACGATCAATTATTTTGAAAACTGTCTGTTGCATCGTTATGAAATTTTTCCAGCCGTCTTATATTTACCCCCACCCAAGGAATATGTCTTTGATAGGTCCAAAGGCAACTTAAATCATTGAAAGCGGCAACATTTCTTTGATGTTTTGGGGGAAATGTAGTGAATTCACGCTAACAAACTAGTCTTACAGTAAACCACGTTATTTCTGGTAAAGACACAAGTACAAGGCGTAGCCAGGTTCGTATGGGAGTGGGTGCAATAAAAAAGTAGCTTAAAGTAGCATTGCACCGGGTTTTTATCCCATATGGCTCAGTCTCTTTCCGCAGAGCGGAAATCGTGGCACAAATCACGAACTCCGTATCTCCACCGACGACCCTCTGGAGTCTCCGAAAAAATGCACTCGTGAAATGAAGGAATCGAACATACAACCCTCGGAGTCCGAGTCAGACGGCTTGACCACTTCACCACGGAGATTCCCGAGAGGGGTGCAATGTGTAATATTAGTAAAGACAGAGAATGTACAGAGGTATGGGGTAAATAATGTGTAAATTGACAGGAAAGTAGAAGGAATATATTTCTTACCTTATTTTTCATTTCCTTCTTGTTTCTTCAGCTGCTGGTTAATAATTGTACACAAGTATTCATGTTACTAGGATGCATTTAGCTTTTTATATTGAGCTCGTGAAAGCTTCCAAATAGCTGTGCGTTAATGTGCGTATGGAGTGACCAGAAATGATACCGCAATTTAGTCATCATGTTTCCATTTTTAAGGATCTGTTCAGCTGTCTGTGTAGTTTGTTCACACGTACACGTGGTGACAGACCCGCTGTGAGTCTTCGTGACAGACAGACAGACAGACAGACAGACAGACAGACATATATTATTATATTGTATTCTCGAGCCAATCTCTAAATACATTACCATTAATCTTATTATGATAATCCCTATTGTCTGTATGCTTTGATACGAACACGGGCCCAGCATTTTATTGCAAGCTATTATGCGTATTACCAGCTGGGCCATGACCAAAAGCTGTCCTATACTACTGGGCACATATCGCTTTATCTGTCCATCCACTGGTTGCCATTCCTTATCACTTGTGTGGTGCGCATTGATCCACATTTCATCCAAACACACTGTGCCATAATTTTCTTTGCGCATTTCCCTTATTTCACGTAGGTATCTGCTTCTCATGGCTCCTAAATGCGGTTTCTCGCAAAGATTATTTCTACCGCCATTGTACTTTCAAATAGTGAAGATAATGTCCTTAAAATTTTCCACAAAGTTGTTTTGGATAGCTCTATGTTATTGTTCTTTCTGAACCAAACCCTAAGTTTTCTTACAGTCACTGTTTCTTTGGCATCCAGCATTTTTATAATGCTGGATAATCCTGGATATAAAATCCTAAATTTTTATAATTTTAGGAGTCTCTGTGGCGAAGTGGTCAAGCCTTTTGACTCGGGCTCCAAACGTCGTGGGTTCGATTCCAGTTCACGAGTTAAATTTTTCGGAGACTTCTGTGGGTCGTCGCTAGAGCTGCGGAGTTCGTGCTTTGTGCGATGCTTTCCGCACTGCGGAAAGAGACCGAACCATATGGGATAGAACCCGGTGCAATGAAGTCGACCCTGTCGTATATCAAGCGACTTTTTAAAGCATTTTTATAATAGCTCGCCTTATGACATCTTTGTCAAAACTGTCTGCAATAATCTTTCTATCTACCGTTTGTTTATTGCGTGGTGGTTTAATTCCAGATTCTTGCACCCTTTGACAAAATGCCCGTTTACTCAAGCCCAATGCATGCATTGTTCTTTTTTCGGAATTTGTAATAGTATAAAACAGTTTCTTGCGATCAGCTTCTTGACAAAAATATGTGTACAACTTCATAGCGATTCTTTGAAGTGTACAATTTCGCATTAAAGCCCATTGAAAACTATTCACACATTTCAATGTTAGCGATAAGTGATAAGATTTTAAAAAAAAAAACAAAAAAAAAACATATTAATCAGGTTTCATGAAATAACCCACATTCTGAGACACCTCTGAACAGTCTTAGTTTGAACAACGTGTGGGGTTGGCAAAAGGCCAATCCTGTGAAAACACGTTCAATATTCAAAATTGAGCCCTGATTGTCTGGCTACGCTGTAATACATTTAAAATTATGAATTTCATGTCAGACCCGTAAATTATATATCTCATATAAACAAACTTTAAAATCTGCTGTAAAATCTCCAGAACAAAATTTTTTTTGTTGGGTGGACATAATGATAAGGTTATATACTAAATTTCATAATTGTCCCTCAGTTGGTTACTGAGATATTGATGTTTATATTGCGGCAAACAAATGTGGACATACTATAGACATTTTGTCTAGGGGTTAACAGTGAATATGTTGAGTAAACATCCGTGGACCAACACAGGCGGTGGTCACTGAGAGGAGGCGAGTTCGTTGGTGTGGCAGCTTTCTCTATAAAATACCTCAAAACTCTATGACGTGGCCTCGGTGGGTAAGAGGCGACACACATAACCGCCCCCCTCCCTCTGCTACCTCGCAAGGTCTGTCTTTTAGACAAAGGCTGATGGAGTCAACCATACACAAACCGGCGGAAGGTAATGGGAAACCACTGCTGTATTTTTCCAGAAAATCATGCCTGTAAACAAAGTGGATAAAGATAATGACGTTAATGGGGATTCCACTAGTCTCTTCGTCCGATAGAGAGCATCATGTGCTACAGGTGATACCTTATTGTCATCAAGCAACTGTACATAAATTCCATCCATCCATCCATCATGTGCCATGCCAATAAGCGTGGGTGGTCATGTTTTGCCATCTCACTCAATCACCAGAGTCGTGGATCAGCTCCGTGTTCCTGTCTCGACCATGCCACGTGGCCAAGCCATCCAGGTATTTACTTCTCGGTCTTCCCCTTGGTCTCCTTCCTTCAATCTTGCCAGACGCCACCAAGTTCTCCAAGTTATTTCTTCTCATAACATGCACAAAAAATGTTGGCTGTCTACGTCTAATGTTTCTAATCAGTTTACGATCTTCCTTTGTTTCTTGAAGAACTTGGTCATTGGTTTTTCTGTCTGTCCATGGTATTCTTTGCATTTTCCTAAGAAACCACATTTCCACAGTCATCAGAATTATTTCTCAGGAGGGAAGGGCTACAAAAGGGGAGTTGGCATAATTGTGGATCAAATGAGTGCTAGGACAGTTAAAGGATTTTGGACAATTTCAGATAGAATTCTATTAGTGAAACTCCATGGCAAACCTCTGAATATTAACATAATACAAGTGCATGCGCCAAAAGTAGGTGGTAATGATTATATATATATATATATATATATATATATATATATATATATATATATATATATATATATATATATATATATAGTATAACGAATTAGACATGACCGTGGACCAGTGTAAATATTTTGAAATGACTGTCATACTCGTGGCTGTTGCCTAGGTGATAGGAATGAGAGAGGTGACAGATTAATAGCACAGTAGAATACCATTAAATGGTAATAGGTAACACCTGGTTCAAACACCATCCTCGACGATTACATACGTGAAAAAGCCCTGGACTAATATTCACCATCCGGTCTAGACATTACATTGGAGGAGGTTGAGGCTCTTGGTGATTTTGGAATCGAAATATTGACAACATTCCTAATTGACATCTACACTAGTGGATACATTCCTAGTGACCTATTAAGATCAATCTTTATAGCTCTGCCAAAGAAACCAGGCGCTTAAGAATGCCAAGAGCATGGCACAATCAGTCTTATGAGTTACATGACAAAACTATTACTGAGAATAATTACGAAAGGAATAAGAAACAAGATTAAACCAGAAGTTAGTGACGGACATTGGATTTGTGGAGGAAAAGGGCACAAACAAATGCTATATATATATATATATATATATATATATATATATATATATATATATATATATATATATATATATATATATATATATATATATATATATTCTTTTTCTTCTCAGGACACACTATTAGATAGCGCAATAGAACTAAAAACAGATCTGTACTTATGTTTCATGGACTACACAAAAGTATTTGACAACGTGAAACTTGACGAAATAATACAATTACTAAAGTAACTGAACATTGACGGCAAAGATCTGCGAAAAATAAAGAATATATATTGGCAGCAAACAGCAGCCATAAAAGTCAACAACCTTGTAGGAATATTTCAGTGTATAAAGAAGGGCGTCAGACAAGGTTGTGTAATGTCTACCGGTTTGTTCTTGTTGTACAGTGAAAACATAATAAGATCTACAGAAAATATGCCATGGATCCTGATTGGTGGACATAATATAAATAATTTACGTTATGCTGATGACACCGTCTGAATAGCAACGAGTCAGAAGGAACTACAGGAAATGGTACATACAATTGTTGTAGAAAGTGAAAACATAGGCCTTAGTTTAAATAACAGAAATACAGACGTCATGGATATATCGACGAAGAGCAGATTGTGCCTAAATGTGCAATTAAGGTAAATGACGTTATTTTGGAGCAAGTGCAGAAATTAAGATATCTAGGCACATTGATAACATCAGATGGCAGTTGCATCACTGAGATAAAGAACATAATATTACAAGCAAAAACTGCAACATATGGTGACAACCGGAAAGATTTGTGCAAAGAGAGATAGAAGAAGATAGCGTGAGAAGATTCTTGACAGTCTTGTGTCATGGTACGGAAGGGAGTCAGCACACGAAACGATCCATGCCGTCGGTGATCGCTATTTGTGGAGAGGCATGATCGCCCACGCCAGTCGGCAAGGCACTGGATGCTGATGATGGTGTAAATATTAATGTTATTATCAATGTTAAGTATTAATGTTATTATTAATATAAGTATGTATGATGTTATTAGTGTTTTAATGGTGTTATTAATGTAAGTGTTCATGTTAATATTAATGTAAGTAGTAATGTTGTTATTAATGTAAGTTCAATATTATAATTAATGCAAGTTTTAATTATCATCAATGGTATCTGAATAATAGTTTCAGTCTTTAATGACATACTTATGATATCTTTCTTTGAAGTATACACACACAAGAAGTGAAGAAACATGCGAGAAGGACAAGGAAATTAGGTATTAAAGCACTATAAAAAGTTAGTTGCATATCCTTTACAGGACGTTTGCAGTCAACACCTGGATTCTTTGATGTTGTTGATGCCTTAGCAAGTTTACATTCAGTAGTTTGCCATTGCTTTCTGAACGACCGGCACCCATTCCATTTCGTAAAACACAACGCAACGCTGTCTGCTGCCAAATCGCGCGCAGCTGTGGAACGCAGGTATGCTGGATTACGAACCGCGCCCGTAAAACTTCCGCCGCGGAGTCATTAAAGCACTATACGCGTGTTTATATTCTAGCCACGACCAACGACTATTCTCTATCTCTTTTATTGCAGGTCCAAGTGAAAGAATAGAGTTGAAGATGAGCGACCTTTGTACCTTCAGGAATGATCTACATCCTCTTTCCGACTTTTACCGCAGTGAATATTTTAAAAATCTAATTTGTAAGTATTTACTAAGAGTTTAGCTATGCGTTTTTATAAACGGTATGGGTTGAAACCTGCAACAAATGTTATAGGAAAAATTATTTCTACGCTGAGGGGATAGTTATCACTTGGAATATGGGAGTGCAGATAGAGGCAGCCTTGATTGTCAGACCTGACTATGTGAGACACAGGACGGTTAATATGTTTGACTGTTTCTCTTAATATTAGTGTAGGATGGCAGCAACAGGTGGCCTGGCGTTGAGTATTTGAAACGTTTACACTTCAGTGAGATTGTTAGGTATGGGAATGGAGATAGATGCAGTCTTGTTTTCGCAGGCTTGAATATGTAAGACACAGTCAGGACGTTTCTGTATCCCATAATGTTAGAAAAGGGGAACAGCAAGAGATGACCTGGCGTGGAATACTTGAGACGTTTACACTTCAGTGAGAATGTTAGATATGAGAGTGGAGATAGAGGCAGTCTTGTCTGGTCAGGTATGACTATGTAAAACACAGCAAGGACGGTCAATATGTGTGATTGTCTGTTTTTCAACATGTTAGTAATGGATGGCAACAACAGATGGCGAGGCATAGAGTACCCTAAATGTTTACATTTCAGTGAGATTGTTAGTTCTTATCGTGCACAGTGAAAAGCACATACAGCCTGGACACAAAGAAACTGAACATTTAGATAACAAATGAGAGGATATTGCTATCAGCTACTTCATGGGTGTCTCCATGGAAGAGCTGAACAGCATCTGTCAAAAAACCCGAATTCTTCTTCTTATGCTCCATACCTTGTGGCACTGCTAATAATGATATATCACTTGGCGGCAGATACATGAGGAGATAAAGCCATCAGCTAGTCACTTCATGGGTGTCTCCAAGGAAGAGCAATACAACATCTATCAAGAACCCAGATTCTTCTTCTTATTCTCCATGCCTTGTGGCACTGCTAATAATGATAACACATGACCACCTGGCGGACAGTCAATCGCCTAGTCCAGTGGTTCTCAACCTTTTTTTGGCCCATACCCCCTTTACCATATGTTCAGAACGTCATTCCCCCCCCCCCTTCGAATTTCCTCCCTATAAATCCCGCTACCCTTAACACAGTATACATAAAAACGGAAGCTAAATTTAATAACAAATACTAGAACAGGTCTAGACATCTACATAAAACGTGATTTGCAGGTCTACTTACGTTATAAAACGTATTTTCATTAGGGCGAGAAGTACATAGCCGTAAAATTTAGAGGGAAAAACAATACCAAGTAACTGGTTCTTGTATTAATGCGATCTTGAAATAATCTTAACTCCCCCCCCCCCCTCCCTGGAAACCCTAAAATTACCCCCTGGGAGGGGGGGGGAATTCCCCACCGGTTGAGAACCACTGGTCTAATCAATACGCTACATCAGCTCAACAGTGGTAAACACCCCACCGCGAAGCAAGCACGACAGAAGGCTTCCGACCATCAGATTTGGACAGAACGTTGCGGCGACTAGCCTTCATCAGCAAACAAATACACACAAAAAACATAACACATAGTCGCGGAGAAGACCCTCCGGTGATGCCTTAACGTAGTCACCGGAGAGTCTTCTCCGTGATTGTGTATTGTGTTTTGTGTATGTATTTGTTTGCTGATGAAGGCTAGTCGCCGCAACTTCCTTGTATTGTTTCGTAATTCTGTTCTGTAAAGCTGCATAATTTTGTGTTATTTTATATGCTCCTATGACATAGATGATCTCTCTTCCTCTATCACCGCCATCTTTCCAAACTGATCGGCTGGCTAGTTACCACCCGAGCCTGAGTGTTTCAGAACAAATATGAAAATTAGCTGCACCAATTGTGATGGGCTCATTATGTCGAGCCACCCGTGTTGTATGAGACCAGTTTATACCTCCTTGATCATATTCAGTGAGTCACTCATTATACACGAGTGTGAGTACTTTTGCATGCCGTACCAGTATAGGGCATTGCTCGTTGCCATAGTTTCCAGTGTGAAGTTATATGGCCTAAAAAGAAATATACGTATGTCGTTACCCAGGTAATCAAGGGCGAAAACAAGAGGATGTTATGTCTCTGAACTGTTTTAATTAGTTGTATAAAAAGTCACACGGCTTAGGCGCGCGCGCGCGCACACACACACACACACACACACACACACACATATACACTGGATACATTTCATTTCATTATTTTTTTCCCACAATCACATTATGTTATGTTATGTTTCAGTGGTAAACAACCTGTGGCCATCGTACTGTGGCTTCCAAAGCACCATTCCATTTAACGGCACCATCAACGGGCATCAGTGCTCGGGAATAGTCTCTGACTGGGACGAGGACAGCTGTAGCATGGTAGGCACTCTCTCAATCAAGTCGGACACCTGCAAGGAGCTTCTGCTGCCTATAGGTGAGGCCTTCTATTGGGTAACTCCGTATCCACGCGGTGCACGTGTTAATAATTCTTCAACCGTCACCTATTCCTCCATGCAGTCAGGTCTGAAAGATGTGATGGTCCTAAAATTGCACATGCGCACAACAGGTTCCTGTTATGGGATTTAAAATGAAAGTCGCGAAGGGCCACTCAAGTCTAGAGGTCAGTCTGGACGTCTTGAGCATGTTCATTGAATCGCTCGTTATACATGCATGTGAGTACTTCTGCATGCTAAAGCAATTCAGGGCATTACACACAGGGCTGTAATCTAATAACACTCCAAAACTAGATAACCTATCCATAGACTATTGATGATTTGTGTAGATGCTGATAGCTTGAAGAAGGGAAAATCTCAACTTTAAGTAGTACAGGGCATGAAGTACCACAGTCACGGCCTGGAGAGAATGGTGCTGCAGGGAGTGTCCAGATGATCTGGCCGACACTCAAAACTCCGAGGAAAGGCCAGACGGACACATAATCGAGAATCATTCATTTGGTAAATAAATAAAATAATCAATTTATCATTTAGTCAGCCATTTTAAACAACCAATCAATTAATCATTTGATCAGCCAATTAAACAACCAATCAATCAATCACTTAATCAACCAATAAAGCAATCAAGCATTCAACCTTTCGAAGTACTAAAATGGTAAGACAGTATCACACATGTGGGCGATAATGAAAAGAACTAGACATATACCAGTAGATCAAGAGACGGACAAACGACGCTGGCGCTGTATAGGACCATTGATAAAACAAGAGAACAGAAAAACTAGAAAGACCTTTGAATTATAGGAAGGCCTAAATTAACAGTAAGAAGAGATGTAAAAACAAAAATGGATAATATGGGAAGGATATGGAAGTAGTTGCATGGAATAGCTCAGGATAGAATGGCTTGAGGTGAGTTGGTTAGTTTCCTATGGCCCAATGGAAAATATTGGACGAAAGAAGAAGAGAAAGAAAGAAGACACCTACTCCATTTGAGAACACATTCTATGGAGGTGTTGACAACTTCATGTTAATTGCTACTTTCTGTAAATCCATACAGGTTGACATCTGAAAGTACACAAACAACATTATTTATTAATTAATCAAACAGAATCAATTAATTAATCAAGCAATCAATTAATCAATCAATTACTCAAACAATCAATAAATTAATTCGTTCAGTCTCTAGAGGTGTCTCTGGCAGATATCACATTGGCGAAGTAACTACAAAAACTCACTAGTACATTACTGTCAAAGAAGCTAAGTTCATGCGGCAAGTGGTGTGGTCACTGGGGAGATGCCTTCAGCAGGTTTTGGCCAATTGCTCTGACATTGCGTAGTGTCTGGGATTCACAGGGGATAGCTAATAACACTCCACGCGTTGTTTCGGACTGCACAAGTGCATCAATCAATCAACAGCACATTTTCAGGATAATAAAATTTCAATTAGCTGTTGTGGTAATCTAAGCTTCTTCATATAACACATAATGGAGATCTTTGACGGTATTTTTTTTTTTTTTTTGGTTCATTGGTTGGTTGAATGCTTGCTTGAGTAGTTTGTTGGATGCGTGGTTGATTGATTGATGAAAGCTCTTTACGACTGAGTTCTAAGTCTCATGCGTTAGCGTTCAGGTCAATTTATCTTGCATCTATCGGTGTGAAGTTGGAGCCGAGTCTTTTCTACCATTCTAGTACCGACACAGCACCTTCATGGGGGCCGTTTTGTAGTGCTCTTATTCCCTTCTCCAAACTCAGAACCAGTGGTGTGTGCAAGACTGGCACTTAACTCTACATCTGCGAAGAGACAGATTAGAATGTAACCATACTATGGTTAAAGTCAGTGCACACGGACTAGCTGGGTGTATATCCGGAAGGCAATGAGGCTTTCGCGGATTTTAGATATCGCGTTGCCAACGGAACTCTATTATAACGCCCATATGCGGATTTTGAAGATAAGACATTATTTAATTATACGAGTTCTAACCAAAGCCAATTACCTTTATTAGCAAGGGCACGCTGATATAAATAAATTCTATTGAAATAAGTTTTTTTTTTTTTTTAATTGCGCGTTCGTTCATTTTGAACTCAATCATAGTCCATACGCGAGCTGATACTTCTAGTGCACTGGTTCTCAAAATTTTTTGGCCCGTGCCCCCCTTCACCATATTTTCAGAACGTCATTCCCCCCCCCCCCCCATCCTATTAAACATTTGGCCCGTTCCGCCCTTCACCGTATTTTCAGAACGTCATTCCCTCCCCCCCCCCCCCTTCATACTTTCTATCTAAAAATCCCCCCACCCCTACACAGTATACGTAAAAATGGAAGGTAAATTTAATAGCATATACTAAAACAAGTCTAGACATCCACATACAACTTGATTTGTGGGTCTACTTTCTTTATAAAATGAATTTTAGAAGGATGAGACGTACATAACTGTAAAGTATGAAGGGGAAAACAATATCAAGTAATCGGTTCTTGTATCAACGCGATCTTGAAATGGTCTTCATTCCCCCCCCCCCTTGGAAACCCTAAAATTCCCCCCTGGGGGGGGGGGAATTCCCCACCGGTTGGGAACCACTGTTCTAGTGCATGTCGATTAGCTTTCCCTAGTGCCAGCGCCCCTCTCCAACAGGCGAACTCACTCCGACTTCTGAGGTACTTATAATTTACATTCTCAAGTCAAGGAAGCGAAGTCAACATTTTAGTCCAACTGACCGGTGTAAGGGTTGAACACGCTACTTTGACATCAGCACACCGGATGTTTATGAACAAGTAATATGTTAATAGCATGAATTAGTATCGTCGTAACAAAAACAACAGCAGCAGCAACAATTACAACAAAGCTGAAACGTAACGAAAAGCGCGAAGAACCGTTTGTACTGTCGACGTAGGTGAGCTCCATTCTGCAGAATGGATGAGAATGTTTGACGCTGGATTCTTCAAACGGTGATTAGTTGGAGACAATGGAGATGTACTTTACGAAGGATGTTAAGAATGTCGTAGGCAAAAAAGAAAACAACTATTTACATCTGGAGACGGCAATATATCTCACATCAAAACAGCAAGAAACATACAATTACAATTATGTGTTTTTGAGCACAAACCTTTCTAGAAGTCTCTGGACGCGTGATTTAGTTAGAATGCTGAACATTCATTGGGCAGTCAAAATGACTGCGACGGACATTTTGAGGTTGCAAAGACAACTTATCACAATAATCAGAAAGAGGCAGTCTTCATTTTTGTTTAACCACATTATAAGAAGGCAAAAAGTAGAACATTGTGTGGTAACTGGACAGATATGTGGGGGGAAAAGAGATATAAAACGACAGCGAGAGAAGATTCTTGACAGTCTTGTGTCACGGCACGGAAGGGAGTCAGCACAAGAACAGATACATGTCGTTGGAGATGTCATGATGTGGAGATGCATGATCGCGCACACCTGTCGACAAGGCACTTGATGATGATGTTGATTATCAATTGAATATGAATAAATTAAGCCTTATGCGGGCAGGAGCTAGGCAAGACAAGCTCATGATTGTAGAGAAAAATTACATGGAAGCTCAAAGATGGGGCAGAAATAATATATGAATAAGGAAGTAAGTGAAGGATCCTCTTACCCTCCTTTAGGTCAACTGGTTATCAGATGCTAGCGCCATATTTGTATAGACCGACTGGTACTCGCTGGGTCATCATTATCATGTGTCTTGCCAGCAGGCGCAGTTGTTCATGTCTCTTTACAAATCTCGGACCTTGGTGCTCTTGGTCAATTCTGCTGATGATATATTTCTCCACGCCACCGTCTCAGTCCATCCAGATATCATTCCTCTTTGTTAACCTCTTAACTATTTTCTCACTGATCCTTTCAGTAGTTACGATTTTCTCCAAACCTTCTCATCTCATCGTAAGGCCAAATAATGCTATTTATCAGTTTCTTACAATTGTATATAACGTACTAGTTTCATTAACGTCTTATGAACAATCACTGGAAACTACTCTGACAGTCCAAGATATTCGCAAAATTGGTCACAGGAACTACATCTCAGCTTTTATTTACTGGGTGCTGTGGTCAATATCAAGCTGGCCACCTTTACCCCCTCCCCCCCCCCCCTTTTTTTTTTCTTGCATTTTTCCGTGCCTATTTTAGGCTGTTACATAAATAAACACACATAGTATTGTTTGTCGCTCACAGAAGGAGAAGAAGGAAGTAGAGACTAGATGACGCACTAGACAATATAAAATTTGAAAGCTATAGTTACCAACCGGGATTCGAACCGTTGATGACTATAGCTTTCAAATTGTATGTTGTCTAGTGTGTCCTCTAGTCTCTACTTCCTTCTTCTCCTTCTGTGAGCGCCAAACAATACTATGCGTGTTTATGTATGTAACTATCTCAGTGGCCTCTACAGGTTCCCCAATTGATTTTCCTATTTTAGGCTGGCTCGATCTGTAAGTCCATGTTATTTTTTAACTGCCTCGATGAAGATTGGAACACACGACGACAACGGCTGCAGGCAAGCGTGCTAGCCACGAATAGTATATAAGCAGCAATAACTTCATTACAGTATCAGAAGAGGAAGAGAATATTGAAGGGCCTTGCTCGCCAACGCCATTTGGAGAACATGCACCTGATGAAGATGAATGGCAACCTCGTATGTTTCTAGATGGTTTCCCTGAAAACAGATTGTGTTCAATGTACTTTGATAATAACATTCCTGTTACTTAATGGCTTTCCCTCGTACATTATTTATCAGCTGACTGACGATTTGTCAATCAGTCCCTTACAAGATTGTTCTGTAGTGTATCTAAAGCTCTAAATATAATTTCCAGCTTCTTTTTATTCCTTAATTTTTTTTTTCCCAGCTCTTCTTTCTTTCTTTCTTTCTTTCTTTCTTTCTTTCTTCCTTCCTTTCTTTCTTTCTTCTTTTGCTGTTGCTTCTTCTTCTTCTTCCTCCTTCTCCTTCCCCTCTTCCTCCTCCTCCCCCTACCACCCTCGTCTTCTTCTTCTTCTTCTTCTTCTTCTTCTTCTTCTTCTTCTTCTTCTTCTTCTTCTTCTTCTTCTTCTTCTTCTTCTTCTTCTTCTTCTTCTTCTTCATCGTCTTTTCCTTCTTGGTCGCTTTCTGGTAACAGTTAATTTGTCATAATCGCCAGTGCGCCAGCTTACTGGACAGGTGCCTGTATTTTATGTCCACTAGTATCAGGATGTATAGCCAGGCGACAACATCTCCGGGGTCAACCCTGTCTGGGGAAACAGGTACCAGATAATAATCAAACTGAATAAAAATGAACTAGTAGCAACCTTGTTTGGTATGGTAAATGTGATGGTTGCTGAAGAAGGCGTTTTGCAGAATTGTCCTTCATTTTTAAAAGCATTTTCAAAGAAGCAGGTTATCGACACATCCGTGTTTTCCTGTATGTTAGGTATGACAGAAGAATGTTGGCAGAAATTAGCCCTGTTATTTGACTGTCATACTAATGCGAGAATGCTTGAGCAATTGAATACATATATCCAAAAATCAAAAAATTTGCTCCACAGTTTATTGTGAAGCAATATTCAGCGAATGGCTTTCGTCTGCTGAAGTAATTATTTGCACTCTAAACAGAATGGTGTTATAACGGAAGAAAGAATGGTTTTCAAATTTGTTCTACATACAAAGTTTAATGAGACTTTACAAACACCCTGTAAATATGCGAGAGAGAGAGAGAGAGAGAGAGAGAGGGGGGGGGGTGAGGGGGTGGTCAGCGTGGCCCAGAGGTTTAGTGCGCTTAAACCTGCGCTGTGCGCTGACAGTGGAATAGTGAGTTCATTCCACACACCTTACACAGAAAGCGCAACATTTACATATACACTGTATATGTATTCCACAGAGTATCAGTGTGTAGCTTTCATCAACGACGACGCAGTACCACTTCAGCAACTGCTACTGACCCGGAGTCTAGACGGCAGAAATATGTTCAACTGTTGGGTAAGTAGTTGATGTGATGATCAAAAAATTTGCACTGTCTTTATCGTCTTTCTACTAATCGTGTTTCACAATATTCATATTATGGCAATCTATGAAAAGCAGCGATATCACATTCGCACGTGAATAACATTTACGTGTACTCCGAACTATTTACTGAAGGTAGTTTTGTGTGTAACTCTGGTTAACCTATTCAAAATGTACTTTTTGAGTCTTGAAACAACGTATATACGTAAGAAAGTAAGCGGACTCCTTTAGACTACTTAAAACGTTAATATTCGGTATTTTTAAAAAAAGACTCTTTCAGGTTATTTAAGATGTCAATATTCGGTTAAAAGGACTCTTTTAGGCTACATAAGGGCGTCAGTTTTCGGTGAAAAGGACTCTTTCGGGCTATTTAAGCGTCAATATTCGGTAAAAAGGACTTGATCAGGCTACTTAAAGCGTCAATATTTTTTTTTAAAAGCATGACTCTTTTAGGCTTCTTTAAGCTGCAATATTCGGTAATAAAGACTCTTTTAGCCTAACTTGCTTGCTTGCGTTCGCTGGCTGTGAACTCCTGTATGACGGATGAAGACATCCTGTTGTCCAACATCAGTGTGATGTCATACCGGACCAAGGTTTGCGTGAGTAGCCGTTGTCCCATGTCTGGTTTATTGGTGTGCAGACTGGTGGTTCCTCACCGTGTAGGCAGATACTCTCCGACTTCGGAAGAATCAGCGATCCTACTACGTTAGCCAGGACCCCGAAGGGACCTGTTGCCCAGGACGCGCGAAAACGACGTGTTAGTAGGCCTTGGCCAGTATAGAACCTCGCCCTGATGCCCTGCGTCCCGGCTAACTTAAAGCGTCAAAATTCGGTTAAAGAAGGACTCTTTTTCAGTAAAATACCCCCTTTCACGCCTTGAGGCGAACTGCATTTGCGGAGCTAGAGCCTTAGTTGTATAGAACAATCGGTGCTCGGTGGCTGTTGAGGTCAGTACACACCGGCCCCCTTCACTTCCCAAGACTGTCCCTGGGACCCTATTTACCCTGGGTCAACCGGGGAGCCAGATCAATTTTAAACAACCGCCACGATGCGGATTCAAACTCATGACCACTGGGCCGGCAGGCGCGCGGCTAGCCCTTGCACTACCGTATTTCCCAGAGAAACGTATGGAGTGTGTCTAACAAAAGCAACATAAGCGGAATAAAGCTGTAGATTCAAAATAGGCAGCACTGTAGCTTTCCTGGGACGGCGACTGAGACGTACATGACTACTTGAATTTCAGTTTATAAAATAAACTTGATAAAGTCGGTATAATGTTTATTTATTAACTGATTCACTGGCGAAAGATAATAAGTATAGCGTAAAATGTGACCATTAATTTGGACAGAAGGACGATATTACGTGTTATTTGTTTTGTTTCGTGTTATCTTGCGCAATTTGAATGTTCAGTGAATGGAAATTCATATCATAATACGCGTTCATTTGATTCTGCACCATGTGTGTGCGCAACTTACCTTTTGTTTGGCACTGAATCAGCTAATAATAAACTCCATTAACCCAGTCTCGCTACCCTATAGTATACCATACTTCGCTTTTGTAAACAACTGCAATCGGAGTCCAAACAATTCATGTTTGATTTTCCTGTAAATATTATGTCTGCTTTACACACGCACGCACGCACGCACGCACGCACGCACACACACACACACACACACACACACACACACATATATATATATATATATATATATATATATATATATATATATATATATATATATATATATATATATGTGTGTGTGTGTGTGTGAGGGCGAGTGTGTATGTTTATATAATTCTTATACTCCTGACATTCACTATTGACAGATGGCTCTTCACATATGACTGTGTTTGTATGACCAGTTAGTTAGTCGTGGTTCCAACTTCATGGCATCGGGTCAACCCCATTATGCTCCGTTCCTGTGCCAGTGAATATCACACAAAATGCTCCTCACTGCCCAATATGAACAATGGAATAGACAGGAGTATCGGCAAGCCAACAGCCCGCACAGGTACGCTGTGCATAATGCCGCCACCAGTATGCCAACACAAAAGTCCTCCACGAAAAATACAGTTCATCGTCGATGGAATCGGCAGTCACCAGAAAGACTTCATTGACTCGGGTTTTATCCCATATGGCTCGGTCTCTTTCCGCAGGGCGACCCGCCGAAAGCACCACACAAAGCACGAACTCTGTAGCTCCAGCGATGACTCCCAGGAGTCTCCTGAAAAATGCACTCGTGAACCGAAAAGGCAAACCAGTCAATCCAGCAACAGCCGACCACCATAGTTCCGAAAATGAAGTTCACGCTACAAACAACCACGGACAGATGTAAAAGCATTCTACGCGAAATTCACAGCTCACTGTGTCGCGCCACACACTCACTCAGTAGCAGGGAGACGTAACCATTTGTATGACCAGTGACTGACGTTAACTACTGACAGATGGCTATTTACAAATGACTGTCTTTCTATGACCAGGTGATTACCAGCTATGTCGGCGGGGGACACTGGCCATGGAGGGTGCTCTACCAGATGCCCACCCCTCAGTGCTCCTTGGTGATGGAAGTGGATATGACGGTTGGCAGTTCCACAGCTGCTCTTTATCTGGACGATAGTGAGTAACTTTAGACACTCGTGGATTATATGGGATTAAAGGCAAAGGGGACGATACTATATTCTTTGGATCACTTAAGGGTTCCGGTAACACGCGGGCGATATCCTCTTTAGTCTCTTCTTGCGACATACGTGTTATGAACAAGATAGTCGGCAGGTGGACCAAGTGTGTTGTCAGGCAAGGGGGGGGGGGTGAGAGGGGGCTATATTGAGACACACAACATTACTGGTGCACGCTATTGTTTTATAAAACAGTTATTCGTAAACTTCGTGTTATTTATGACTTCGCCTCTCATATTATAATTTTAATTTATTTAAATTTATATTATTTTAGAATTGCAGTATTGTTCATCTTGGTTGACGATATTCCTAAGAACTTTTACTTCCATAATACTCACTAATATCTGTGTATACTTCTTCCATCCAGGGTCGCGCAGGAAAGTCTGCAGGCCAGAAGTAGCCAGACAACAGATGACACAGAGTGACGTCACAAAGTCCACAGCCTCGGACCAGGGCTATATTGTATCCAACGAGAACCAGTCCAGCAACGAGGGAACTGACATTCGTGTGCAAACAAGGTCTCCAGGCATCACCGCCTCGCATTTTCCCACAGAGTATATAAATACAGATCCTCCAGTTTGGAGTTTGTATGGAAATTCAAGCGGCGGTCCTGGATTATTTTGTGCCAGAAATATACTAACAGTATTCTTGTCCGTGTTGCATTTATTTTTTCAAACGCATCTGTTTAGATGATCGTTAAATAAAGTTTAACTTATCATTTGTAATTAAACACTATGTTATATACTGGATTTAGTCGTCAGATTAGCTTCATTGCACATCGTACCATTCAGTCCATAAGTGTTCGGATCAACTCCTCAGCATTTTCCTCATCATGTAAAGGTCAACCAAACCAGTTCTGTATTGGTAGATTATTCTTCTTTGTTCCCCTGCATAGCGCCCTAGTATGGCATCTCCTTTTGATGATCTCGCAGTTTGGTCGAGAAAGCAGATTCGTAATCGTCTCTTGATTTGTTTAATCGCCCTGTCTATCCGAAGCATTGTTTATATCAGCCAAGTCCATTGCTCGTTCGCATTCCACAGTAACCTGGCTCGTATATAAGAATATCCCTGAAAACCATAATAAAACAGTGAGAATCTGCATGTCAGATATAATAATATGGTACAGGACGTTTAGAATGCTGAATTTATACTTTCAAGCGTGACCCTGGGAGGAAGTAGACACTGATGTTAGTGAGTAGTACGAGAGAAAAGATCTTAGAATGTCGTGGACCATGAAGAACAATAGTGTGATTCTAAAAGAATATACATTTAACATATTCAGTGCGAACAAAGGTTAGGTTTGGACCAAACAAAAATGGATAGTGGAAAATGGAAAGTATGAGTATGTCACAGATATGAGTTAAAAGGTGTTAATATGAAGCCGACATGTTGTATTATATATAACATTAAAGGGGATTGCATAGGAAAACTACTGTATATAAGCCGATGGCAGTTACGGAAAGTCGATTAAAACGATTAAGCATCCTATGGCATTTCAGCAGTTAAATAAATCAGTTACAATAAATTATTACAGAAACTTGAAGTGCAGCACGTATTTCTAACTATATGTGTAGCATTTAAACACATAAGTAGTAGTAGAGGGTCTCTATCGGGCGCAATGAGGGCGGTTTTGAGAGGGATGACAAAGAAAATAGAATGAGGACACATGAGGACCCGCATTTTTTAGTAAGCTCAAAGGGGAATGGGGGAACATAATTTTTATGCATAATCGATTGGTGTGTGTCGGCTGTTACGGGTTGATGTATTCGTATCTTTGGTAAGATCGGTGAACATCTGTGAGCAAAAAGTCGATATTGCCGGCAGGTGTATATTAGTGTCGGGGTCGAGGGAGGTCGCTGGTGCCATCTGTTGTTGTTAATTACGGGCGGTGTCGGAATAAAATTAATAAGAGCAGAGAAAGATGTGTAGGGTGGGTTGGTAAGTGGTGAAAGACGGGGTGGGTGTGCGTAGTTGGTCATAGTGGGATATCACCAATGTGTAACAGGGGTTCTAGTTACTGCCATTGCGCTTGACAGGTTCGAATCTCAAGGTGTGGTTGAGGTAGTGTGGTGGTGGTCGAGTTGTAATGGAGCTAGGTGGTAGCATTGGTGGTTCGAATCACGCTGCTGGTCGATAACGATGTCCGCCCTAGACGGGTACTTTTTAAATGGCTACTAAGGGATGGTGAGGGATGCCGCTGCCTCCCTCGCCCTCGTGTTGGGTTGTGGTCTGGGTCCTTCCAAGCTTTGTGGTTTCCTAGATCGATATTTTTTGATTGTCTGTGGGTTAAAAATGAATGTAAATGCCAGTTGGTGATATTAATCGGGGTAAGTGTAACAAAGCACAGGTCGCCTGATACAGTACTCTGTATTGTTCATACTCCCAGTCATCCTAACTGTGGCGCCAGGGGTCTATGCCTCATGGCTCGTGGTGAGGTCTATGCCTCCCTCGTGTTGGGTTGTGATCTGGGTTCTTCCACGCTTCGTGTTTTTCCTAGATCGATATTTTTTTTTTTTTTTGATTGTCTGTGGGTTAAAAAAGAATTTAAATGGCCAGTAAATTATGCAAGATAGTTGGTGATATTATTCGGAGTATGTGTAACAAAGGAAAAGATCAATTGAAATATGTGGGTAGGCTCAGTAAAGATGAGTTCGATAACGGCGGCGGCATCGTTCCCAATTGTTTCACAAGCTGTGACCAGCTGTATAACCCTTCCTTGTCTTCACATTTGTATGGTAACACTGTCGCATTGGAGATGCGCGTGATAAAGCTGTCAGCCATGGTAAAGAAGAAAAAAAAATAATTATCTTCCCGTTTGTATAGACGTACACAAGCTAGTTGGTACCATAGGCCTCCTCATATGAGGTGATAAGTTCGAAGCTCGATTCTTTATCGTTGGTAAGTGTATGGGGTGCGTAGTTGGTCATAGAGGGATATCACCAGTGTGTAACAGGGGTGTCTAGTTGTTGTCAATGCGCTTGATAGGTTCGAGTCCTACTGTGTGGTGGAGTAGTGTAGTAGTAGTAGTAGTAGTCAAGGGTTAACGGGGATAGGTGGTGTTGTAGGCATCGTTTGAGAGTCGAAACACGTGCCTGGTTGATAAGGGTGTCCACCATAGGCGGCTCTTTTTAAGTGTATTCTAAGCCGTAAATGTATAACAACGGTGTCTAGTTGCTGCCATAGCGCTTGTCAGGTTCGAAACCTGCTGTGTGGTGGTGTAGTGTGGCAGTGGGCGAGTATGTAACGCAGCTAGGTGGTATCATTGGCGGTTCAAATCACGCCCCTGGTCGCTAACTATACCCAACATAGGCGCCAGAGAAGCGAATCCCGCTATGTGGGGAATCTGTTAAAGTAACATTGGTGTCACGTGTTTCGTATCTTTGTTAAAGGTTGGTTTACAACATCTGTGACCAAAAAGTCAGTATTATCCACATGTGTATAGTAAAATAAATAATGTGTATTGGGAATTAGGTGTGCTGGCGACAGTTGGTACTATTAATTATATCACCATTATATGTTAACAAAGGAGAACTCAGGTGAATCGTGTGTCGACCAATGCTGGAGAGATTGCCTGCCTCGCAATTTACTCTGTAATGCCAATAGCTTCAGTTTTCCTATTGCGGTTATTAGTGAGCTGTAGAAACCTGTAGTGGTTTATGCACTATCGTCACACAGTATAAAGGAAAACTTTAAAAAGTCAAGATGGCGGCTAGTACTAGTAGTGGTAGGTATGGCTTAGTGATATTCGTTGTTAAGGGGTGGGTGAGTGGCGGCGTGGGTAGATAAAAGCTTCCGAGTCACTTTCATCATACACTTTCAGATCGTTAAATGAAATCCTTGAAGAAAAAAAAAACAATAAAATAAAAAAGTAAAGAGGACCTTCCATGTCGTTGTGGGTGTCGGACTTGAAGCAGATCGAACCTGATGGTGGCGTAAGGCCATAACAATTAAACAACATGACTGCTAGCTGTTCTATAATGCGGCAAAACTATGTGCAGACCTCCATCCTTTGAGATGAGTCTGATTGAGGCTTCCGGCGGCAGCTTGACTTGTGAAGCAAACAAACTGATGTGTGGCTTACAACCAATCAGGGTGTTGGTCTTAGAATTGATCCACATTTTATGTTAGACAATCACTGATTGGCTGGCAACTATACTGTGGGCGGGGCTTACTTTATGTAATATATAACCAACTCACCAGCTCTCACTCACCTTGCGCTTTACACAAGAACGACGAACGACCGAGTCTTCAATTTTGTGGTTATTCAACTGCTATTTGCCTTCAAGCGTAGAAAGTTTGCCAGGCACCTGTTTGTCTTAGTATCTACGGACTATCAACCATATACGGACATACCGATTTAGTGGAGCTGTCTCCCAGTTTATTGCTATTCACAACTGACTTGTAAGAATTCTCAACCAGTTTCTTACCCAGACGCATCCCAAGTGTAAGCATCAGCATTATTCTGCCTTAGTTTACAACGGCATCTGCAAAGATTTCATCACTGGTTGAAACAGAGACTGGTACAACTTGTTCGGGTTTGATACCGCATACTAAACTAGTGAACATTACATCTTGTTGTTTGGATATTTGGTATCCTAAACTAGTCAACGTCAAGTTATCTACCATTAGTGCAAGTTATAAACTAATTATATTCAACATCATACACAGAGGCTCGGTGTGAACAGGTTTCAAGTCGAGTGTTGATTATCTCACTATCAACTCGCTAGTGAACGTACCTAAAAAGATGTCTACTAGGCAAGCATCTAAGAACCACTTATGTGCAACTTGTGGGAAAGGTTTCACTGATGCAAGTAATCTTCGTCGCCATATTCGGACCAGTCACAGTACCAAGGAGCAAGTGTATTCGTGTCAAACTTGTGGTCATAATTTTAACAGGAAAGACAATCTACAACGCCACAATACAAAAGAACACACAACACCAGGATCACCAGCCAGTGTAATACCAACAGAAACTTCAACACATTTTTCACCAACAGTGCGTAAGAGATCAGCGGCTACTAATAGCGAGGTGGCAGTCAGCGAGAAGAATACTAAACAAGATAAAAACACCTATCCAGTTAGCGACACACAACCCAAGGATGAAGCGGCTTCTCTACACATGCTACCAGATGATGTCAAACAAGTATACACTGACAACTGGAATAGTATCAAAACACATCACAAGATCAACAAATATATGTCTGTCTATACATTTTTTATTGGTCCACAGACACAGCACCCTAAAGACTGGACATATATCTTGTACACGATCTTTAACACCCAAAGGAGCAAATTCAAAATCAACTTTAGTTATCATGTAGTCCTTAGGCACATCGAAACACAAGCTCTTCGCTTCTACCACGCATCTTTCAATAACGCTTCTGTCTTAGAAATTCCACAACTAATTCGAAGCAGACAAAACTTTGACGATTTTATCAAAACAGTACACGAACACGACATTCTTACATACGCTAGGCAACAACGTCCAAATACCAAATACACTACAGAGACGATTCCAGCTATAAGTTTTTATCTCTATCATATCCCAGAATTCTGTCTCGTTTAATAAATAACCACCGTTTATGACCAAGGTTCGACACCGTTGTGCATGGTGTGTATATGATCATATTAGGTATAACACCACCGGTTGATCAACTATTTTGTGTACTGATATTATGCTTCATTTTATTTTTGTAAAATTTACTGGAAATACTGTAAAATAAACAGTTATATGTATAATAATTGCGTTCCCTTGTTGGTTTTTAGTGTTGACGGTCCATATGGGTGTCATGTGATGAGCTGGTGTTACATGTTGATGGTCAAGAAATATTTCAACCAAACTTATAAATATATCGACCAAACAGGAAAATGTGTTAACCAAAGACGAAAACTATGGGTCAAGTAAAGAAAAAAGTTCAAACAAGCTTATAAAAAATAGGAAATAATGCTAGTCAAACTAATAACAAAGGGTGGTCAAATACAGAAATATCTCATCCGAACTTATAACAAGCAAGACAATATAATAGTAAAATCAAGAAATATGTTGACCGAAGTAATACAATAGGCAGAACGATGGACAAACTTATAAATATTTCACTCAATCTTATAAAGACTAGGAAAATTGGTTAGCCAAATAGGAAAAATATTGGTCAGATACACAAATATCTCAATCAAACTTATAAAAAGTAGGAAAATTGTTAGTCAAACTAATAAAAAGGGTGGCCAAATACATAAATATCTCAACCAAACTTATAAAAAGTAGGAAAAATGATAACCAAACTAATTGAAAATGGTAATAAAAATAGGAAAATCTCGACCAAACTTATAAAAAGAAGGAAAATTGTAAGTCAAATGTAAAACATATTAAGCAAATAGGAAAGCGTATCAACCAAATAGGAAAAATATCGCTCAAACTTGTAAATAGCGCGTCCAAACTTATAAAAAGTAGGAAAATGTGTTAGCCGAAGGGTGAAAATATTGCTCAAATTAAGAAACATGTCGACCGAAGTAGGAAAATACGTGCTTCAATGTATAAAAACGTTGGGTAAACACAGAAAGATGTCGACCAAACTGATAAAAAATCTCCGCCAAACTTATGAAATGTAGGAAAATTTGTTAACCAAAAGGGGATAATGTCGGCCAAATACAGAAATATCTCCACCAAACTTATGAAAAGTAGGAACATGTGTTAACCAAATAAGAAAAAAAATATTGGCCATGTAAAGAAATAGCGCATCCAAATTGACAAAATATAGGAAACTTTATTAGCCAAAGGTAAAAACTATTGACCAAGTAAATAAATTGCTCGTCCAACCCCATAAAAGGTAGGAAAATTTCTTACCCAAATGTGAAAAAGATCGGCCAATCTTATAAATGGCTCATCCAAACTTATAAAAAGTAGGAAAACAATATTAGCCAAATCAACTAAAAGGCTGACCAAAATTATAAATATATCATCCAAACTGACCAAAGTAATACAAATAATGGGTAATTATAGAAATATGTCGACCAAACTTTTACAAATCGCCAGTAAATTTATGAAAAATATGACATTTTGTTAACTAAAGGTGAAAAAATATCGACCAAACTTATAAAAAGCTCTGCCAAACTTATGAAAAGTAGTAAACTTTGTTAACCCACACGAAGAAAATTATTAACCAAAAATAGAAAAATATCGACCTAAATAGGAAAATTTGTTAGCCAAATGGGAAAAATATTGGCCAAGTAAATACATATTTCAACCAAACTTATAAATATGTCATCCAAATTAACAAAAAAATAGGAAAATTTGTCGACCAAGTAAGAAAATATATTACCAAAACTGGAAAAGATACTAATCAAAGTGAGAAAAATACCAACCAAACTAAGAAATATGTTTGGTAAAGTAAGAAAAAAGTTGGCCAAAGTAATAAATACGCTAGCCAAATGAAGAAATATTAACCAAAAGGAGAAAAAATTATAGCAAACTAAGAAATTTGCTTTCACAACTTGTCGAATTGCCCTACCAACTACCCCATTTGCTTTCACAACTTATCAAATTGACCAATTAACCTCACAAATTCCCCACTGACTCTCACAATTTTACCACTTGCCATTACAACGTGTCGACTCCCTCTCACAATTTACCCAAAGGGGTTTACTATAGGTATTACATATCCACAATCAAGCGCTCTCACACTCACAAGAATAACGAAATACTGGGATTTAAGCCTGTTTTTAATCAATTTCTTTGTTTGCAGTCAAAGCATAGAAATTCCGCCAACCACCTTGTTGTTGAAGTATCCAAGGACTTAGTTTATCAGCCATATATTCGCCTACAGATTTAGCGAAGTCCTCTTCCAGGTCTTGGACATTCACATCGGCGTTGTAAGAATTATCAACCAGATGCTTATCCAGACGCATGCCAAAGGTAAACAGCATAATTATTCTCCCATAGTTGATGACGTTATCACCAAAGAATTCATCACTGACTAAAACAAAGACTTGGAAAACATTTTCGGGCTTGATACTGTCTTCTAGTCTCGTGAACAACACAGATTTTTGTTCGGCTATTTGACCGACTAAACCAGACAACGTCGAGTTATTTGCCTTTTTGGAATTGTAGGAACTAATAGTAGTCAGCGCCATATTCACCATCTCGCTATGAACTTGTTTCAAGTCAATCGTTGCTTGTGTCATTATTATACTGATAGCTAACGTTCATCAAAAGATGTCTAGCAGTCAAACTGCTGATCCACTATTGTGAAAAGGTGCAAAGTGGTCAAAATGGATAATAACATAATACTTGTATAAAGAGATGGACTCGTCTCTTCTGGTTGGTCAAATTACCCAACCTACTGGAGATAAAACGGTTGTCACCGAAACCACTAGACGCGTGTTTTAGACAAGGGATGTGATTATCGATCAGTATGGTCACTGTTAATTAAAATTTTAAAAGTAAAGTTCGACAAGAACATCCCTTGTCTAAAACACGCGTCTAGTGGTTTCGGTGACAACCGTTTTATCTCCAGTAGGTTGGGTAATTTGACCAACCAGAAGAGACGAGTCCATCTCTTTATACAAGTATTATGTTATTATCCATTTTGACCACTTTGCACCTTTTCACAATAGTGGATCAGCAGTTTGACTGCTAGACATCTTTTGATGAACGTTAGCTATCAGTATAATAATGACACAAGCAACGATTGACTTGAAACAAGTTCATAGCGAGATGGTGAATATGGCGCTGACTACTATTAGTTCCTACAATTCCAAAAAGGCAAATAACTCGACGTTGTCTGGTTTAGTCGGTCAAATAGCCAAACAAAAATCTGTGTTGTTCACGAGACTAGAAGACAGTATCAAGCCCGAAAATGTTTTCCAAGTCTTTGTTTTAGTCAGTGATGAATTCTTTGGTGATAACGTCATCAACTATGGGAGAATAATTATGCTGTTTACCTTTGGCATGCGTCTGGGTAAGCATCTGGTTGATAATTCTTACAACGCCGATGTGAATGTCCAAGACCTGGAAGAGGACTTCGCTAAATCTGTAGGCGGATATATGGCTGATAAACTAAGTCCTTGGATACTTCAACAACAAGGTGGTTGGCGGAATTTCTATGCTTTGACTGCAAACAAAGAAATTGATTAAAAACAGGCTTAAATCGCAGTATTTCGTTATTCTTGTGAGTGTGAGAGCGCTTGATTGTGGATATGTAATACCTATAGTAAACCCCTTTGGGTAAATTGTGAGAGGGAGTCGACACGTTGTAATGGCAAGTGGTAAAATTGTGAGAGTCAGTGGGGAATTTGTGAGGTTAATTGGTCAATTTGATAAGTTGTGAAAGCAAATGGGGTAGTTGGTAGGGCAATTCGACAAGTTGTGAAAGCAAATTTCTTAGTTTGCTATAATTTTTTCTCCTTTTGGTTAATATTTCTTCATTTGGCTAGCGTATTTACTACTTTGGCCAACTTTTTTCTTACTTTACCAAACATATTTCTTAGTTTGGTTGGTATTTTTCTCACTTTGATTAGTATCTTTTCCAGTTTTGGTAATATATTTTCTTACTTGGTCGACAAATTTTCCTATTTTTTGTTAATTTGGATGACATATTTATAAGTTTGGTTGAAATATGTGTTTACTTGGCCAATATTTTTCCCATTTGGCTAACAAATTTTCCTATTTAGGTCGATATTTTTCTTTCTTTGGTTAATAATTTTCTTCGTGTGGGTTAACAAAGTTTCCTACTTTTCATAAGTTTGGCAGAGCTTTTTATAAGTTTGGTCGATATTTTTTCACCTTTAGTTAACAAAATGTCATATTTTTCATAAATTTACTGGCGATTTGTAAAAGTTTGGTCGACATATTTCTATAATTACCCATTATTTGTATTACTTTGGTCAGTTTGGATGATATATTTATAATTTTGGTCAGCCTTTTAGTTGATTTGGCTATTATTATTTTCCTACTTTTTATAAGTTTGGATGAGCCATTTATAAGATTGACCGATCTTTTTCACATTTGGGTAAGAAATTTTCCTACCTTTTATGGGGTTGGACGAGCAATTTATTTACTTGGTCAATAGTTTTTACCTTTGGCTAATAAAGTTTCCTATATTTTGTCAATTTGGATGCGCTATTTCTTTACATGGCCAATATTTTTTTTCTTATTTGGTTAACACATGTTCCTACTTTTCATAAATTTGGTGGAGATATTTCTGTATTTGGCCGACATTATCCCCTTTTGGTTAACAAATTTTCCTACATTTCATAAGTTTGGCGGAGATTTTTATCAGTTTGGTCGACATCTTTCTGTGTTTACCCAACGTTTTTATACATTGAAGCACGTATTTTCCTACTTCGGTCGACATGTTTCTTAATTTGAGCAATATTTTCACCCTTCGGCTAACACATTTTCCTACTTTTTATAAGTTTGGACGCGCTATTTATAAGTTTGAGCGATATTTTTCCTATTTGGTTGATACGCTTTCCTATTTGCTTAATATGTTTTACATTTGACTTACAATTTTCCTTCTTTTTATAAGTTTGGTCGAGATTTTCCTATTTTTATTACCATTTTCAATTAGTTTTGTTATCATTTTTCCTACTTTTTATAAGTTTGGTTGAGATATTTATGTATTTGGCCACCCTTTTTATAAGTTTGACTAACAATTTTCCTACTTTTTATAAGTTTGATTGAGATATTTGTGTATCTAACCAATATTTTGCCTATTTGGCTAACAAATTTTCCTAGTCTTTATAAGATTGAGTGAAATATTTATAAGTTTGTCCATCGTTCTGCCTATTGTATTACTTCGGTCAACATATTTCTTGATTTTACTATTATATTGTCTTGCTTGTTATAAGTTCGGATGAGATATTTCTGTATTTGACCACCCTTTGTTATTAGTTTGACTAGCATTATTTCCTATTTTTTATAAGCTTGTTTGAACTTTTTTCTTTACTTGACCCATAGTTTTCGTCTTTGGTTAACACATTTTCCTGTTTGGTCGATATATTTATAAGTTTGGTTGAAATATTTCTTGTCCATCAACATATAACACCAGCTCATCACATGACACCCATATGGACCGTCAACACTAAAAACCAACAAGGGAACGCAATTATTATACATATAACTGTTTATTTTACAGTATTTCCAGTAAATTTTACAAAAATAAAATGAAGCATAATATCAGTACACAAAATGGTTGGTCAACCGGTGGTGTTATACCTAATATGATCATATACACACCATGCACAACGGTGTCGAACCTTGGTCATAAACGGTGGTTATTTATTAAACGAGACAGAATTCTGGGATATGATAGAGATAAAAACTTATAGCTGGAATCGTCTCTGTAGTGTATTTGGTATTTGGACGTTGTTGCCTAGCGTATGTAAGAATGTCGTGTTCGTGTACTGTTTTGATAAAATCGTCAAAGTTTTGTCTGCTTCGAATTAGTTGTGGAATTTCTAAGACAGAAGCGTTATTGAAAGATGCGTGGTAGAAGCGAAGAGCTTGTGTTTCGATGTGCCTAAGGACTACATGATAACTAAAGTTGATTTTGAATTTGCTCCTTTGAGTGTTAAAGATCGTGTACAAGATATATGTCCAGTCTTTAGGGTGCTGTGTCTGTGGACCAATAAAAAATGTATAGACAGACATATATTTGTTGATCTTGTGATGTGTTTTGATACTATTCCAGTTGTCAGTGTATACTTGTTTGACATCATCTGGTAGCATGTGTAGAGAAGCCGCTTCATCCTTGGGTTGTGTGTCGCTAACTGGATAGGTGTTTTTATCTTGTTTAGTATTCTTCTCGCTGATTGCCACCTCGCTATTAGTAGCCGCTGGTCTCTTACGCACTGTTGGTGAAAAATGTGTTGAAGTTTCTGTTGGTATTACACTGGCTGGTGATCCTGGTGTTGTGTGTTCTTTTGTAATGTGGCGTTGTAGATTGTCTTTCCTGTTAAAATTATGACCACAAGTTTGACACGAATACACTTGCTCCTTGGTACTGTGACTGGTCCGAATATGGCGACGAAGATTACTTGCATCAGTGAAACCTTTCCCACAAGTTGCACATAAGTGGTTCTTAGATGCTTGCCTAGTAGACATCTTTTTAGGTACGTTCACTAGCGAGTTGATAGTGAGATAATCAACACTCGACTTGAAACCTGTTCACACCGAGCCTCTGTATATGATGTTGAATATAATTAGTTTATAACTTGCACTAATGGTAGATAACTTGACGTTGACTAGTTTAGGATACCAAATATCCAAACAACAAGATGTAATGTTCACTAGTTTAGTATGCGGTATCAAACCCGAACAAGTTGTACCAGTCTCTGTTTCAACCAGTGATGAAATCTTTGCAGATGCCGTTGTAAACTAAGGCAGAATAATGCTGATGCTTACACTTGGGATGCGTCTGGGTAAGAAACTGGTTGAGAATTCTTACAAGTCAGTTGTGAATAGCAAAAAACTGGGAGACAGCTCCACTAAATCGGTATGTCCGTATATGGTTGATAGTCCGTAGATACTAAGACAAACAGGTGCCTGGCAAACTTTCTACGCTTGAAGGCAAATAGCAGTTGAATAACCACAAAATTGAAGACTCGGTCGTTCGTCGTTCTTGTGTAAAGCGCAAGGTGAGTGAGAGCTGGTGAGTTGGTTATATATTACATAAAGTAAGCCCCGCCCACAGTATAGTTGCCAGCCAATCAGTGATTGTCTAACATAAAATGTGGATCAATTCTAAGACCAACACCCTGATTGGTTGTAAGCCACACATCAGTTTGTTTGCTTCACAAGTCAAGCTGCCGCCGGAAGCCTCAATCAGACTCATCTCAAAGGATGGAGGTCTGCACATAGTTTTGCCGCATTATAGAACAGCTAGCAGTCATGTTGTTTAATTGTTATGGCCTTACGCCACCATCAGGTTCGATCTGCTTCAAGTCCGACACCCACAACGACATGGAAGGTCCTCTTTACTTTTTTATTTTATTGTTTTTTTTTTTTCTTCAAGGATTTCCTTTAACGATCTGAAAGTGTATGATGAAAGTGGCTCGGAAGCTTTTATCTACCCACGCCGCCACTCACCCACCCCTTAACAACGAATATCACTAAGCCATACCTACCACTATTAGTACTAGCCGCCATCTTGACTTTTTAAAGTTTTCCTTTATACTGTGTGACGATAGTGCATAAACCACTACAGGTTTCTACAGCTCACTAATAACCGCAATAGGAAAACTGAAGCTATTGGCATTACAGAGTAAATTGCGAGGCAGGCAATCTCTCCAGCATTGGTCGACACACGATTCACCTGAGTTCTCCTTTGTTAACATATAATGGTGATATAATTAATAGTACCAACTGTCGCCAGCACACCTAATTCCCAATACACATTATTTATTTTACTATACACATGTGGATAATACTGACTTTTTGGTCACAGATGTTGTAAACCAACCTTTAACAAAGATACGAAACACGTGACACCAATGTTACTTTTACAGATTCCCCACATAGCGGGATTTGCTTCTCTGGCGCCTATGTTGGGTATAGTTAGCGACCAGGGGCGTGATTTGAACCGCCAATGATACCACCTAGCTGCGTTACATACTCGCCCACTGCCACACTACACCACCACACAGCAGGTTTCGAACCTGACAAGCGCTATGGCAGCAACTAGACACCGTTGTTATACATTTACGGCTTAGAATACACTTAAAAAGAGCCGCCTATGGTGGACACCCTTATCAACCAGGCGCGTGTTTCGACTCTCAAACGATGCCTACAACACCACCTATCCCCGTTAACCCTTGACTACTACTACTACTACACTACTCCACCACACAGTAGGACTCGAACCTATCAAGCGCATTGACAACAACTAGACACCCCTGTTACACACTGGTGATATCCCTCTATGACCAACTACGCACCCCATACACTTACCAACGATAAAGAATCGAGCTTCGAACTTATCACCTCCATATGAGGGGGCCTATGGTACCAACTAGCTTGTGTACGTCTATACAAACGGGAAGATAATTATTTTTTTTTCTTCTTTACCATGACTGACAGCTTTATCACGCGCATCTCCAATGCGACAGTGTTACCATACAAATGTGAAGACAAGGAAGGGTTATACAGCTGGTCACAGCAACAATTCACCTAAACGAACATCCCTTGAAACAAGTAAAGAGCTTCAAGTACCTAGGAAGTATAATATCATCAAATGGCAGATCAGAAGACGAGATCGAAAATAGGTGCAATAAGGCAAATCAACTCATTGGACAAATGGCACCAATACTAAAGAACAAACATGTATCAATAACTACTAAGAAAGCACTTTACAACACAATCTTCCTACCAACTCTGTGCTACCAATGCCAAACCTGGACAATGACAGAAAAAGAGAAAAGAAAAATCACAACAACAGAAATGAGGTTCCTGAGAAGAATACTCAACGTATCAAGAAGAGATAAGATCAGAAATGAAGAAATCAGGACTAAAGTGGGGGTTAAAGCTGCTCTAGATTTTATTAGAAAGCAGCAAGTCAAATGGTTTGGCCATGCAAGTAGGCTACCAGTCAACAGCATGCCACAACAGGCAATGACGTACAGACCAGATGGAAACAGAGGAAGAGGCCGACCACGTAAACGCTGGACGGAGGGAATAACAGAATCCATGGGAATGTCGATATACGAAGCCCATAACCGGGCACTCTCACGAAGTTTATACTTCACCTCGACACCGCAAGGTACAAGAGGAACATGATGAGATGAGATGACAGCTTGTGAAACAATTGGGAACGATGCCGCCGCCGTTATCGAACTCATCTTTACTGAGCCTACCCACCTATTTCAATTGATCTTTTCCTTTGTTACACATACTCCGATTAATATCACCAACTACCTTGCATAATTTACTGGCCATTTAAATTCTTTTTTAACCCACAGACAATCAAAAAAAAAAAATATCGATCTAGGAAAAACACGAAGCGTGGAAGAACCCAGATCACAACCCAACACGAGGGAGGCATAGACCTCACCACGAGCCATGAGGCATAGACCCCTGGCGCCACAGTTAGGATGACTGGGAGTATGAACAATACAGAGTACTGTATCAGGCGACCTGTGCTTTGTTACACTTACCCCGATTAATATCACCAACTGGCATTTACATTCATTTTTAACCCACAGACAATCAAAAAATATCGATCTAGGAAAACACAAAGCTTGGAAGGACCCAGACCACAACCCAACACGAGGGCGAGGGAGGCAGCGGCATCCCTCACCAGCCCTCACCATCCCTTAGTAGCCATTTAAAAAGTACCCGTCTAGGGCGGACATCGTTATCGACCAGCAGCGTGATTCGAACCACCAATGCTACCACCTAGCTCCGTTACAACTCGACCACCACCACACTACCTCAACCACACCTTGAGATTCGAACCTGTCAAGCGCAATGGCAGTAACTAGAACCCCTGTTACACATTGGTGATATCCCACTATGACCAACTACGCACACCCACCCCGTCTTTCACCACTTACCAACCCACCCTACACATCTTTCTCTGCTCTTATTAATTTTATTCCGACACCGCCCGTAATTAACAACAACAGATGGCACCAGCGACCTCCCTCGACCCCGACACTAATATACACCTGCCGGCAATATCGACTTTTTGCTCACAGATGTTCACCGATCTTACCAAAGATACGAATACATCAACCCGTAACAGCCGACACACACCAATCGATTATGCATAAATTATGTTCCCCCATTCCCCTTTGAGCTTACTAAAAAATGCGGGTCCTCATGGGTCCTCATGGTCCTCCTATTTTCTTTGTCATCCCTCTCAAAACCGCCCTCATTGCGCCCGATAGAGACCCTCTACTACTACTCACATAAGCCACATGCAAAAGGTTGGACAGTTTATTGCCTGGCATATTTCGCTGCATTTCATAGGTGCATACTGCAGAGCGATATATCAAATGAACACGGTGCAGTATGCACCTGACTGACGGGATGCATCGAAAAATGCCAGGCATAAATTGTGCAAGCTATTTTTTGAGGGTTCTTGGTGTATATTCACAAAGTGTGAACGTTGTTTTGAAAGTGTAGCCTATTTGTTACATGTGTGTTTTCTTTGTTACGAGGGTAAGTTAATAAGTAAGTCACAAATGGCTGTACAAAAATATCTAAATATGATAACAACTTGAAACCAGTTTATTTTTATACTTACATTGCCCCTTTATTTATCAGCGTAATTTCCACCAACATTGATGCACTTATCCCATCGTTTTATCAATCCTCCCAAAACGGCTGCATAGAACTGCGAGCTTTGTTTTCATTTACCTGCCATCCAACAGAACTGTGTGACTTACTTATTGACTCGCCCCCGTAACATTTTCTACCCAGCTATGCACCGCTATGGGATAAACATGTTTACGGGATAAACATTTGTTAGAATAAACACTGAAAACCCACCTTGGCGGGAGACACTTCGCGAATGACGCCGAAGTTGAATGTGAAGTGAAAACGTGGTTTAGAAAACATAGCGCGCAGTTCTATGCAGTCGGTTTGGGAGGACTGATAAAACTATGGGATAAGTGCATCAATATTAGTGGAAATTATGTTGAGAAATAAGGGGACAATGTATGTATAAACATCAACTGGTTTCAAATTGTTATCATATTTAGTTATTTTTCTACAGCTATTTGTGATTCACTTATTAACTTACCTTCGTACATTCCTGGCATCGCGGGACATCAATATTGAACTGAGGAAATTAATAATTATTACGTATAATTGACCCATGCGAGCCGCGGTAGCGCTGTGACTAGCACATTTGCCTGCCTTCCGGATAGTCATGTGTTCGGGTCCAACCGACTGCTGTTTATAAACAGAGCTGGGTTTCCAAGTCGACCTAGGCTAAAATTTGCACCAAGAAATGTTCTCTGAGGTAAAGGCGGCCTGTGTGATACTCAGTATGTCCCTCTTTGAATGTCGTCTGGTCTATGACAATAGCACCATATACCCAATGTGTTTCATCGCTTCACACGGGTCGTTTAATTTGTATTGTATCTGGCCCGTAGCACTATACGGCGCTGAAACGCGGACTCTAAATAAAATAAATGGGAAAAATAATCTTTAAGATTCTGAGACCTGATGTTGCGGCATGATAAGAAGAATTGGGTTGGCTGAAAACGGATCAAATGAAACACATTTTTAAAGACACTGGAGATAACAGAGAATTATTGAACATCATACAAGCAAGACGGTTATCTTTGCTTGGTCTGTATTTCAGTAAATATCTAACGGCGAGTTACAGGGCAAGATAACAACGAGGACGTCCCAGGACAAAATATATACAAAATGGCGAGGGCATTTGAGCACAGACCCATGCTGAGCTGAAGTTAGTTGCTGAGAATAAAAGACTGTGGATGGACATGATCAGATGGATTTCAAGACAAATCTTCAGACTTACTTACTTACTGAATGAATGAATGAATGAATGAATGAATGAATGAATGAATGAATGAATGAATGAAGTTAATTTGTGGAAGAAATTGGTTGCTGCCATAAGAATACTTCGACCCACCCCAGCCCTCCACAATAGTAGAAAGGATACCCAACATAGCATTTGTATCGTGTGTAAATATTTGACATGCATGTGGAATGCAAGGGTAAACAACCACATTAATTTCCCAACAATAAGCTCATGAGATGGATAGTGAAGTGACATGCTACAGACACGTCACATCATTATTTGAATGGAATCACCTGACACGACAATTATCTCACAATGTTCATAAAGTGAGGATGTCACACAAACATCTATCGTTATTAACGTGTGTAACGATTACATAATAATCGATATTAGTAATATTATTTCGTGGAGAATTAATTTATAACGTTCATTTACATCGTTTTCAACAATGTGCAATCTTCATCATCATGTGCCATGCTGATGAGTTGTATACCGATTAGCACTTGTAGAAGGTAAAGCTAAAGCATGATATACTGAAAGAAAGGGAAAGCTAAAATGTTTACCCCATCACTGGGTAATATATGCTACACAGGTGGTTCTAAGCGTGTGAATGGAGATTCCTAAGAAAGATTTTAGTTGCTGCTTATTTATCTGTGGTGGTGTTCTTTTCATAAAACATTTAATGACATTTGTTGCCATTTTCACAGTATTTTTGTACGTATAGCTTACTTCACAATGACAGGAAACTTTTAACAATTTACATATTGTGTATTTCAAAAACACAAGAGTGTGATGCTGAAAGATCGTGAGTGTGAATGATTGTTTCTTATGGGAAATTCCACATTTCTTTCTAAAAGTTGTCAACACGTATTCATTCTAGATGTGGCAATAATTCAGTATTTTACTACCGATTCAAGGACAGGTTTTCGATGCCTGAAAGTGACGTAGTATCCAATGGAGCGTATAGTTAACAGATTCAGTGCTAAATAAAAATTCAGTGCCATTTGGTTTGGACCAAATAAAAATGGATCGCGAAAATGGGACGTAAGGAACTGCGACAGTTATGACCTAAAAGTTGTTAATATATAGTAGTGATGTTGTATTATAGCGCAGTCACACAATTTCGGCGATATATAAGCCCATGTACGGAAAGTCGCTTAAGACGCTTAATCATCCTATGACACTTACAATTGTCATTTACTAGTGGTGTATGGCAGGGGGGTCTTGAGCCTGAGGAATTAAGGCCGCCTGCCTATTTCAGTCGCCGCGAACTGTGCAGGTTAGTAATTTTCTTTTTGCCCCCGACAGAAAAAAAAACTTCACACCTTACCGAGGATTCGAACCCGGGTCTCTCGACGGAGAATCCGGCATTCTAGATCAGTTTAAAATAGTAACTGCCGACAATGTTCATATAATGGTCTATTAAAATATTAGGTTAGCACCGTATTCCCAAAACGTCCTTTACCTACATACTATGCTCATGTCTAATAAATACTGTATATTATTTTCATTATTTATTATTGCGGACTTCAACCATTGTATTCAAATTTCCACCTCACTGATCTTTATTCATTCCGGAAAAGTAATATATTACATATGCAAATCCATTGCTAACATTACAATATATTTCTTTTAGAAATAGTAAACTGGGAAAAGTCAACACAACGCAACAGTATATATCAACATTCATCTCTGACCATATATGTAAATGCGGCGATGAAGATATATATTTACAGAAAATATTGCCTATCCCTTACAGTATATTGCATTGAACCCCAGCCTTTACCGAATGCTCATGGTTCTCTAGGTAATTGTACGTTCAGTAGTACGACATTGCTCTCTGAAAGGGAAGTCAACATTTCAATGAGCGAAATGAAACCAACTACACCGCCGTCAGCAGAGAGAGAGAGAGAGAGAGAGAGAGAGAGAGAGAGAGAGAGAGAGAGAGAGAGAGAGCGAGAGAGAGAGAGAGAGAGTTTAAGCGCCAGTGTGTTAAACCTCCGGGCCACGCCGATTCCTCCAACTAGGGATTGTTTGGCTGTTATAGAAGTTGAAACAAACTGAAGGCCCAAGACTTCATGCCCTAACTGTAATACCTGCGGCCTTTACCTTTTTACCCTTCAAACGCCTAATTTCGGTGGTCTCATCAAAGTTAGATGCATGTCCATCACGGGACGTCGCAATCAATCCCAAGATGTTTTTACTGTGATTTTATAGGCAATTTTAGGTCCAGTAGTTTGCCATTTCTTTCTGAATGGCGAACGCTAATAGTAATACCATTGTGAAATACCATCTGCTAATACCATCTTTTCCTATATCGCCTGCGGCTGAATTTGAACCCGCGATGTTGGGATTGCGAAACTCTGCGCACTACCCCACAGCTGACTTAGTCTTATGCATCATCATCATCATCGTGTTCCTTGCCTGCTGGCGTAGACGTTCACGTCCCTCCACGTATCTCGGTCTACACCAGCTGGCATGGCACTTGATGATAGTGATAGTATTTTTACCATTTGACGAGTCAGTTGAACGCAAGTAAGTTAATAAAAACGTGCAGAAATGTTCAAATACTTGCCTTCTCAAAGACCAGAAAGGACAAACTTTATGGTGTTACATTCGACAGATGTCTGGTAGCTCTGAACTTTATGTAATCCACACTAAACGTTACCGATATCCAGCATGAACGTAACATTATAGTGGCACCACATGTCATATCTCATTCATTCATTCATTCATTCATTCATTCATTCATTCATTCATTCATTCATTCATTCATTCATTCATTCATTCATTCATTCATTCAGTAGCATGTCCTTTGCCGAACTTCGCTCCCATAACAACCTTCCGGAAAACCTCTCGATCACAAGCAAGATGTCCCGCTTCCGATACACCCAAGTGGAGATCATCCGCAACATACTGCATCCATCTTCTCTTTGGCCTTCCTCTTCCTCTCTTCCCAGGCATATACCCCTCCATTACTATTCTATCCAAACTTTCGTGACGTTTTAAGCGACCAAAATATTTCAATTTTCTTTGTTTTATCGTCTTTAATAGCCAACCTTCTTCAATATTCAGCTCTTGAAATATGGATGCATTTGTTCTTTTCTTTATCCAATATATTCTTAGAACTCGTCTATAACATTTATATTCAAAGGCATTTATGTGCTGTTCAGCTTGTCTAGTAAGTGTTCAGGTCTCATAAGCATATGTTGCAATGAGAAAGATGCATGCTCTTAAAAATCTAATGTTTGTAATTCTATCTATCCCACTCGATAATTTATTCAGTTGTGTTAGTCTTTGAAGAGCAATAGACATTTGTCTTTTAACTTCTTTCATTGTGTTACCATTGTTGGTAATCAATGACCCTAGATATTCGAAATTTTCCGCCACATCCAATTTTTCCTCATTATAATATTTATTTCTTCTCCATAGTAGTTTTATCTGTATGCACTATCTTTGTTTTTGCTATGTTAAGATATAAGTTGTGATTTTCACTATTATTTTGGGTTGAGGTTATTAGGTTTTCTATACCATTCTGTGATGTGGATAAAAAATACTGTATCATCAGCATATCGAATCTCTGGTATTTCATTACCATCGATATTTAGGGCATCATGTTACTCATCTTTGACATTTCTCATTATATTTTCGGCGTACAAGTTAAACAAATAGGGGAAACGGCACACAACTCTAATGGACTCCTTGTTTATGTCAAACCAGTCTGATGTCTCGCCATCTATTCTAACCGCTGCTTGTTGGTCTAGACAGATAAATATGCTAGGTATGGACTTTTATGTGAACATAACAGAGAAGAGACGACAGGATGACAAAAGCAAAGTATTATGAAACAATATAAGCATTGATAAACAGTAGCATCCACGTGAGTATTGATTCTTCCTTATGTTTACATAGTTTACCGTTGATAGAATTATCCGTTTCATTCACAGTGTCCCCCTAGCTCTATAAACAGAGCATATTTCATTCCAGGCACAAAGCTGAAGATTCTTAGGTTTCATTTTCACAAGGTCTCCGAAGCACATTATCTGTATTCTCTCCATATATTTCATACACACACGTTGTGATTGTAACGAACTCACAGAGCACGCTGAGAAGGGTGAAGACAGGCGTGATTCGTGCGGAGGTGCATGTTTCACTAAAAATATCAAAGCTAGGGATGGAGCCTCTGTTGGATCTTTTCCCCAAGACATGTTGGTGTGTTAGAAAAGTGTTAGCCTTCAATTGCAGATCCTTAAACAAAACCACACTATATGTAAGAATTATTTCGTGAGTAATACACTTTTCATCAGAAAATAAAATTCATTACTCACATGCAGCAACTGATCAGTAATGGGGACACAAATAACACCAGCTCATCATTACAAGCTATGTCACCAAAGTTAAACTTGGACATTATCCAAATCACACCTACGCAAAATCAACACATGCGAGATGAGATGCTGGAGGAGATTTGAAAACTTAACTGTCCGAGGCCGAATAAGAAATGATATTATCACTCAGACAGACAGTGGAATCAACACCTTGTGCCACATATATTGAAAGACAGAATATCAAATGGTTTGGTCATCTAGTTAGAAAGCAATATCATCAACTACCAGCAATGGCCTTACATCAAAGAGATTTATTCCTCCCCACGACGCTTGACGGCAAAAGTGGAATATGATGATAATGGTTGTTGCAACTGCTAAAGGCACGGTGTTGTTTTGTGTGAAATTATATAAAGTTGTACCGAACACTTGAACAGTTGTTTATTTATTTAACCCCAGGCATACCTTACCGAGTTATGTTTACACGAAAATCTATTTAGTTTTAAATTAACGGGTAGCGAAGACAAGATGTATTTCCGGGGGTATCATATGACTGAACCTCCTAGGCCACTGTCTGTTTTTATTGTTGTTAGGAAAGATAACAAATCCATGGATAGATAGAGCCCGTTACCTTGGATTGAATATGTCTAGAGGAAACAAATTATTAAATAAATGCATGAGGAAGTCGGACACACTCATCATGGAGGTGTAACGCACGACCCTCGAAGAGCCGTAAGTGGCGACTATGGAGGGTTTATGTGAGAGTGACTACCTCATCCTGCAGACAGCCTAAGTTGTAAAATCCAACCAGTGTTGAACAATCTGGGTGTGAGTTGGTCGATGATCTATGCGCCATTGGAATATGTCAAGAAGAAGAGGAAGAAGAATATGAACAATGGTATATACACAAGTCATAATAAAGTAGATAACATTCATGAATGTTAAAATCTGTACACCCATTGAGCAATATCTAGCTTGGGACAATACTGGCCTTTCACACGAAGAACAAATACGAGGATAGTCTAATTACCATTATCCCGGATAGGCCAATCTAAATCCTAAATTGTCCTGACATTTAGTCACAAAATAGATGTCTTAATGTGTTCCGAGTTAAGCAATAACAAAAATAAATGTGAAAAGCACTGGTAACTTTACCTCATAAAACAGTAAATTAATGTCTGCGATGCCTTCAACGTCTCTCGTCTGTATAGCAGTATCTGTTACATGATTATCTGTAATCGTTGTGTTTGTTTCACAAAGAGAATGATCTTGACTTCTGTGTCAGGTTAGGAAGAGATATGGGTGTCGGCTTTGTTGTACACACTATCTTGACTTCTGTGTCAGGTTAGGAAGAGACAAAGGAGTGTCTGCTTTGTTGTACACACTATCTTGACTTCTGTCTCAGGTTAGGAAGAGACAAAGGAGTGTCTGCTTTGTTGTATACACTATCTTAACTTCTGTGTCAGATTAGGAAGAGACAAAGGAGTGTCTGCTTTGTTGTACACACTATCTTGACTTCTGTGTCAGGTTAGGAAGAGACAAAGGAGTGTCTGCTTTGTTGTACACACTATCTTGACTTCTGTGTCAGATTAGGAAGAGACAAAGGAGTGTCTGCTTTGTTGTACACACTATCTTGACTTCTGTCTCAGGTTAGGAAGAGACAAAGGAGTGTCTGCTTTGTTGTACACACTATCTTGACTTCTGTGTCAGGTTAGGAAGAGACAAAGGAGTGTCTGCTTTGTTGTACACACTATCTTGACTTCTGTGTCAGGTTAGGAAGAGACAAAGGAGTGTCTGCTTTGTTGTACACACTATCTTGACTTCTGTGTCAGGTTAGGAAGAGACAAGGGAGTGTCTGATTTGTTGTACACACTATCTTGACTTCTGTGTCATTTTAGGAAGAGATATTGGTGTCTGCTTTGTTGTACACACTATCTTGACTTCTGTGTCAGGTTAGGAAGAGACAAGGGGGTGTCGGCTTTGTTGTACACACTATCTTGACTTCTGTGTCATTTTAGGAAGAGATATTGGTGTCTGCTTTGTTGTACACACTATCTTGACTTCTGTGTCAGATTAGGAAGAGACAAGGAGGTGTCGGCTTTGTTGTACACACTATCATGACTTCTGTGTCAGGTTAGGAAGAGACAAGGGGGTGTCGGCTTTGTTGTACACACTATCTTGACTTCTGTGTCAGGTTAGGAAGAGACACAAGAGTGTCTGCTTTGTTGTACACACTATCTTGACTTCTGTGTCAGGTTAGGAAGAGACAAAGGAGTGTCTGCTTTGTTGTACACACTATCTTGACTTCTGTGTCAGGTTAGGAAGAGACAAAGGAGTGTCTGCTTTGTTGTACACACTATCTTGACTTCTGTGTCAGGTTAGGAAGAGACAAGGGGGTGTCGACTTTGTTGTACACACTATCTTGACTTCTGTGTCAGGTTAGGAAGAGACAAAGGAGTATCTGCTTTGTTGTACACACTATCTTGACTTCTGTGTCAGGTTAGGAAGAGACAAGGGGGTGTCGACTTTGTTGTACACACTATCTGGACTTCTGTGTCAGGTTAGGAAGAGACAAAGGAGTATCTGCTTTGTTGTACACACTATCTTGACTTCTGTGTCAGGTTAGGAAGAGACAAAGGAGTGTCTGCTTTGTTGTACACACTATCTGGACTTCTGTGTCAGGTTAGGAAGAGACAAGGGGGTGTCGGCTTTGTTGTACACACTATCTTGACTTCTGTGTCAGGTTAGGAAGAGATATGGATGTCTGCTTTGTTGTACACACTATCTTGACTTCTGTGTCAGGTTAGGAAGAGACAAAGGAGTGTCTGCTTTGTTGTACACACTATCTTGACTTCTGTGTCAGGTTAGGAAGAGACAAAGGAGTGTCTGCTTTGTTGTACACACTATCTTGACTTCTGTGTCAGGTTAGGAAGAGACAAAGGAGTGTCTGCTTTGTTGTACACACTATCTTGACTTCTGTGTCAGGTTAGGAAGAGACACAAGAGTGTCAGCTTTGTTGTACACACTATCTTGACTTCTGTGTCAGGTTAGGAAGAGACACAAGTGTGTAAGCTTTGTTGTACACACTATCTTGACTTCTGTGTCAGGTTAGGAAGTGACAAGCATGTCTTCTTTAGAGCTAGGAACAAAAACTTACATTAACGTAAAATGTCAATAACGCCTATAGCTCATTCACACTTGAATTAAATAAACACTCAAGTATTGTTTAGCGCTCATTGAAGCAGAAGAAAGAAGTAGGGATTAGAGGACACGCTAGACAACATACAAATACAAAGCTATAACTTACCCAGTGGGATTTTAATTTGTATGTTGTTTAGTGCGTCCTCTAATCTCTACTTCTTTCTTCTACCTCTTTGTGTGTTTATTTATGAACTGTCTTAGTGGCCTCAAAATGGTTCCTCAATTGATTTTTTACACTTGACATAACTTTTTTGTGGTGTGTTTAGATGTGAATTATTTTTTTTTTACATCTGATAATGGTTTCATATGTTACTACCATTTTGTTTCATATTTTGCTTGTGTGGTCGATGGTAACATTTCAGTCGATGGGCTCGATTGTCTGTGTTTGTGAAGATACCAAAGTTGCAATTTATGATCAAATTGTGTATTCTGTCTGGAAACTATACAGTTTCATTTCAATCAAGTATTTGCGCCAAATGTCTTGTCATCTGTGAATACTAGTTTCATTTCAATCAAGTATTTGTGCCAACTGTCTTGTCATCTGTGAATACTAGTTTGAATTCAATCAAGTATTTGTGCCAACCACCATATCTTCTGTAAATAGTAGTTTCATTTCCCTAGGCATTGGCCCGTCATTTGTTGTGTGTCTGTGAATAGGTCTTTTGTGTAAGTTAAACCGAGTTGATGAGGTTTCATTGCAAAGGGTAAGGACGTTGTGTAAAAAGATGAGTCTGGCATGTGACATCACTACTTCCTGCGTGAGAATGGAGGTGGAGGCAGTAATGGTTGCTTCCCGATATCTGGAGAGTAGTACAGCCCGACATGTGTTTGCAACGCATGCTATGTAAAATAAACACAGGTATGTTACACATGGATTGGATTGCACAGCTTAACAAACTTAAGATCAAGATCATATCCTGGATTCAAGGTCTGCATGGCCGAATGGGTAAGAGCGCTTGCTTTTAAACATCCGGTGTGCTGATGCTGAGGTAGCGGGTTCAACCCCTACACCGGTCGGTTGGACTAAAATGTTCACTTCTCATTCTTGACTTGGGGATGTAAATTACACGTACCTTTGAAGTCAGAGTGGCTTCGGCCGATGGCGAGAGACACTGGTAATAGGGAAAACTAATCCACGCGCAAAAATCAGTCTAGTGCACTAGAAGTGGTAGTATGTGTAAGAACTGCGCTTGAGTTTAAAGCGAATGAATGAAAACCCCCAAAATTCCTGGACTTTCTGCACAAGAGGAAATGAACTCATTGATAAATAAGCTATATTGGCTGCTCCTTTGGGTGGTGAGTTGCTTTATGACAAGGCTGACGTGGTGGTGGCTGTCTGGGATCAACTGGAGCAAAATATACAAGATGATCCACATATGGAAAAGCTGGTTTGGCAGGGAATGAGATGAGGATCTTGACAACACTCAGCTTGTAAGAGAAAATGCAGATGGACAGTGCTGTCACTGGTATCATCAGAATGGGAACTCTCCATTGGCTACTGAAAAAAGGGATCAAATGGAGCATGCAGCAATACAGAGGATCTACATCTTGAGAAGTTGGTTTGGCAGTGAATTAGCTGAGGATCTAAATAACACCTACAACGTGGATGAGAAAATGCAGGTGGACATTGTTGTCACTAGTGTCATCAGCATGAGCCCTCTCCATTGGCTACTGCAGAAGGGGGTGGAGCATATGTTCAGTTGTGCCAAGTGCAGTGATGCTGGTTCTTGATTTGATGTTCACATTGTCCGGGTACACTACAAACAGCCTCATTTTCATCAAGTAGTTGCACAAACCATCAGGTGAAAGCTCTGTGTCCGTTCACATTTTCGTGATAATAAAATATGTGTTTATATCAACTTTATGTACATGCTTATTGTATAAGAGTTTACTTTTAATAACACTTTTGTACACATCAACTTTCTGTTTATGCTTTTAGTATAAGAGTTTAGTTTTAATCAAATGTTTGTACACATTAACTTCCTGTATAGTATATGCTTTTTATTTAAGGGTTTAGGTTTACTTAAATATTTTTACATATAAATTGTTCTGTCTGAGTACTGTTCAATATATGTATGAATTTTAAAAAATGTGTACACATCAAATGTTCTGTGTCTGGATACTGTATAAGATACAGCTTTAATATAGCATTTGTACAGATCAAAAGTTATGTCTGGATACTGTGTAAGGTTTTGTTTTAATCCTACATTGTACACATCAAATTTAAAAAAAAAAGTCGCTTAAAAGTCGACAGGGTCGACTTCATCGCACCGGGTTTTATCCCATATGGCTCGGTCCCTTTCCGCAGCGCGGAAAGCATCGCACAAAGCACAAACTCCGTAGCTTTTAGCGACGACCCACAGGAGTCTCCGAAACATTTATCTCATAAACCGAAGGGTGCGGCCTGGAATCGAACCCACAACCTTCGGAGCACGAGTCAAACGACTTGACCACTTCGCCACTGACTCCTAAAAAGACACATCAAATGTGTTTGTCTGCATACCGTATAAGAGTTATTTTAATCAAACATTTGTACACTTCATCTATTCTGTGTCTATATATTCTAAAAGACTCAGCTGTACTAAAATATGTGTATTAATCAAATGTTCTGGTGTGAATGCTGTATAAAGTTTCATTGTAATATTTGCACACATAAACTGTTCTGTATCTGAATGCTGTATAAGGTTTCAATGCCATCAAATATTTGTACATGTCAAATGTTCTGTGTCTGAATGCTGTATAAAGTTTTATTGTAATAAAATATATGTACACAGACTGTTCTGTGTCTGAATGCTGTATAAAGTTTTATTGTAATAAAATATATGTACACAGACTGTTCTGTGTCTGAATGCTGTATAAGGTTTCATTGTAATAAAATATTTGTACACATAAAATGTTCTGTGTCTGAATTCTGTATAAGGTTTCATTGCAATAAAATATTTGTATACATAAAATGTTCTGTGTCTGAATTCTGTATAAGGTTTCATTGCAATAAAAATATTTGTACACATAAAATGTTCTGTGTCTGAATTCTGAATGCTGTATAAGGTTTCATTGCAATCAATTATTTGTATATGTCACATGTTCTGTGTTATAATGCTGTATAAGGTTTCATCATAATAAAATATTTGTACACTTAAACCAGTCTATCTGTATAAAGCTTCATTGTATATCAAATATTTGTACATGTCGAATGTTCTGTGTCTGAATGCTGTATATGGTTTCATGCAATAAAATATTTGTACACATAAACTGCTCCAACTCTGGGTACTGTCAGCAAATGGTGTTTGTCCATCAAGAATGATGATGACCATTCATTTCATCAAGTGAGGTTGAAAGTTTGCAGCCGTGAGTTCTAGTATGACTGGTAAGGCTCATTTTTGGCTCAAAATGTTTTTTAACAATGTGGGCAAAGAATGCTTGACATTCCAGGAGGAGGATCTCCTGCTGTGCATTTTTTGTCCAGCCTTTTTTCACAGCTCTTACAATCCTGTTTGCTTCACAAGTAACTAACCCCATGCGTAATGATGTACGCCCCAAATTTGGGTCTTTGGCAGCAGTCTCCCAAATGTCGTGATGAATTCCAAAAGCTTTTAGTGAGATTTTCAGTGTCTTTAAGGTGCTACCACTGGCAGCCTTGAGAGCATTTACTACAGTGCAGTTCGCCGTAAAAAATTTGTGTCAAATACAAAGGCGGTAAAGGACCATTTTAAGTACACTGGGCATACGTTGTTATAATTATACTGTCACCAATCGGTGATGGGTTGAGGGGGAGGGGGGTGTGATGTTGTCAGTAGCTTGCCAGCTGCCTTTATTTCCCAAGACATTTCCTGGTACCCATTTTAACTGGGTAAATTTCAAACATTCAATTCCACCACTATGAAGATCTAACCCATGACCAACCGCACGGCAGGCGAGTGTCTAGCCACTGTGGCTTCTCTGGGTCCTGTAGAAAATGTTAACTTTACCACTGGGTAATACATTGGGGTCTGTCAAGACACTGCTCTCTCATGGCTCCTCTGGTTACTGTACATGTCCCATGTTTTGCTGTGTCATCTAGTAAATGTCCCATGTTTCATGTGTCCTGTAGTAAATGTCCTATGTTTTACAGTGTCATCTAGTAAATGTCTCATGTTTTACTGTGTCATGTAGTAAATGTCCCATGTTTTATTGTGTCATCTAGTAAATGTCCTATGATTTACAGTGTTACCTAGTAAATGTCCCATGTATTACTGTCACGCGAACAACTAGGGTTAGAATTAAATTGTAAGAAGACACAGGTTATGGTCGTCACTAGGAAGAACAAATGTAATATACAAGTAAATAGGAATATTCTTAAATGAGTGAATCAGTATAATTATCTCAGAACAGTCATAACATCTGATGGGAGATGCCTTGAAGAGATTAGAACAAGAATCACCATGGTAAAGGTAGCCTTTTGCAAGATGAAAAACATACTAACCAACATAAAGATTACAGTTGCTTTGAGAAAAAGAGTGTTGAGGTACTTTTTTATGGATGTGAGCAGTCAAGCTAAAAAACATCTGATGGCTGTGGAAATGTGGTTTCTGAGGAGAATGCAAAGAAACCAAAGACAGACAGAAAAACCAATAACCAAGTCTTACAAAAAACAAATGAAAATCGTAAACTGATTAGAGAAATTAGATTGATGATTGATTGATTGATTGATTGATTGATTGATTGATAGAGACATTAGATGTAGACAGTCAACATTTTTTGGGTTATGTTATGAGGAGAAATAAATTTGAGAGCTTGGTGACAACTGGTAAGATCGAAGGGAAGAGAACAAGGGGAAGACAGAGAAATAAATACCTGGATGGCTTGACCACATGGCAGGGTCGAGACAAACACTGAGCTAATCCATGACTCTGGTGACCAAGTGAAATGGTGAATCATTACCACCCTCACTTATTGGCATGACACATGATGGATGGGTGGATTATTGTCATGTAGTAAATGCCCAATGTTTTACTGCTTCCTGTACTAAATGTCCCATATATTACTGTTTGCTGTAGTAAATGTCCCCCATTTTACTGTTTCCTGTAGTAAATGTCCCTTATATTACTGTTTCCTGTAGTAAGTGTCCAATGTTTTACTGTGTCCTATAGTAAATGTCATGTTTTAGTGTGTCCTGTAGTAAATGTGTTTTACTATGCTATGAGACAACATTCCATGTTTTATTGTGCTATGAGACAGCATTCCATGCTTTACTGCATGATTAGAAACGTCCCATGTTTTATTGTGCCATTAGAAACATTCCTTGTTTTACTGTGCCCATTAGTATAAGTGTTATGCAGTGCATCCAATACAAAACAAAAACATTTGTGAAGTCAATGAAGCACAACAGCAAAAACAATTACAACTTCCAACGTTGTATTGTTGTTATCACAGTCTATATCTAGATTACATTTATTCCTAACCTGATAATGTATAGACATCAAAACAGTCTCATGGGCAGTTTATTCATTTGATTCTCTGCATATCTACATTTAAACAGAAACAAAATAAAGCACCTGCAGTAATTATCCAAACATGAAATCAATTTCCTCCTCTTAAAACCCAATCACAATTATCCTGAAACTAAACAGACAGTTTATCTTCTACTAATAACACATACACAAGTCATCAAGAAACAAATAATCACGCACACAGGCTATCAAGAAACAAATAAACACATATATAAGCTACCAAGAAACAAACAAACACATACATAAGCTACCAACAAACAAACAAACAAACACATACATAAGCTACCAACAAACAAACAAACACATACATAAGCTACCAACAAAGAAACAAACACATTCACAAGCAACAATTAAACACATACACAAGCAACAAAGAAATAAACAAACATATACACAAGCTACCAACAAACAAACACATGCATAAGCTACCAACAAACAAACAAACACATACACAAGCAACAATTAAACACATACACAAGCAACAATTAAACACATATACACGCAACAATTTAACTCATACAGAAGCAGCAAAAAAAAACAAATAAGAACATACACAAGCAACAAAGAAAAGAAACAAACACATACATACATAAGCTACCAAGAAACAAACAAACATGTGTACAAGCTACCAAGAAACAAACAAACATGTGTACAAGCTACCAAGAAACAAACAAACATGTGTACAAGCTACCAAGAAACAAACATGTGTACAAGCTACCAAGAAAAACATCTGCTTGCTATAACTGACCACATAATCTACATGATTCCTTGTCTAACAGGAACCTCCATGGAAAAATTAAAGGCAAGATGTGAAAGGGATGACAAAGCAAATCCTGACTCATAAAGTTAAAGAATAGACAGGCCATGGCTTTGCCATATTATGTGTGTGGCTGAAGACAGGGAGCAATGGAATACTGTGACTACTAATACATCCATTAAACACATTTTAATCAATGGAATCTAAACAATAAACTAACCATTGCTCTGTACATCGTATGGGGCCATACAGGGACATTTGATGTGTACATCACAGCCCACACAACCTGGCAAATATCAGGAAAGGTCAAAGACACTCTAATAATAGCTGTCTATGACCCACACATGAAGTTATGAGATACGTTATGAGATACAAGAATAGGAATCTGCACATGTACATCTCTCCAGTCTAGAATGTATCAGATCCAGTGTTGCAGTTGTCCATCTAATCATCACATTCCTTCAGTAAAGAGCAGATGTGCTTAAGAATTTCAATTAATTTTTGTATCATTTACCTCTAAATTATGAAAAAACAAATACACGTTACAGATGATTAATGACATTTGCATACACTAACCAGATTGATTTCCTTCTAGGCATAATTTTAAACCAAACAATTACACCCCAAGAAGATTGAAATAATAAACAGAAATAACAGAATAGCAGAAATAAGCAAACCTGCTCAAGACAACAACATGAGATGGTCCTAGCACTTCATAGACATATAGTAGGCTCTTGCTTTGGCAAATGCAAGAATAATATAAATATTAAATTACAGGAAGAAACAACAGACCAGACAGTTCAGTCACATAAGGATAATGCCAATAGAAACTGTCCCTCAGACACCAATGAAGTAGTTTCATTGCAATGGTAAGGATGTATGAAATCAACCACGAAAACGATCGGCAAAGGGACTGACAGAGGCTTTAGGTACCATGTTGTAGGGAGCAAATACAATAATGAAGAGCAAATAACAGTGCAGAACTAGCAGACCTAAGAGCAGTACTCCATGGATTCTGTCACAGATCCAAAAAGGATGGTATTACAATGGATCCCATTACATGGCAACAAACCTGGAAATTAACAGGAAATCAATTGGGGAACCTGTTGAGGTCACTGAGTCAGTTAAATAAAAAAACACACATAGTATTGTTAGGAGCTCACAGAAGGAAAAGAAGGAAGTAGAGACTAGTGCGTCCTCTAGTCTCTACTTCCTTCTTCTCCTTTTGTGAACGCCTGACAATACTATGTGTGTTTGTTTATGTAACTGACTGGAAATGAACAGGCTGACAAATTGGCAAAATAAGGTAACAACTACCTCAGCTTGATACAGACATAACCTTTGATGAGGCCAAGGGGTTTATAAGAAGAAGCACTTATAGAACCAAGTGGGAATCGGAGCATCCAGGCAACCAGAAACATGACGCATATTACCAAATGAACAGAAATGAACAAGCAGAAAACTTCAGATTTTGTACAGGACATAGAAGGCTAAAATACCACATAATTAATAACTGAAGCCAGTGGAGACTATAGCATCTGCATCTTGGTCAATGTTTAGAAGAACATGCAGACGGGCATTCAATCAGACTGCCACTGATACCATCAGCATTGGAACTCTTCGCTGGCTGTTGAAGAAGGGGACAAAGCACAGGCACTCTGTACAGGGTCTAATTATTTTGATTCTTGATTTCACATTCATATACTCATAAGTACCATACTCATCACAAAGCTGGGAGATGCTGATGAATGTAACTGTGCAATTGGTAAAATGACGGCAAAACATTTGCAGTAAGAGTGTCTATTATGTGTATCAGAGGAAATTATTTTGGTCAACACCTTTTCCAGATGAGGACAACCTCTATGAAGATTTCAACAAGCTCAAAATGAGTGCTACTTTCTATAAATATATACAGGCTGATGCACCAAGGTGTATGAAGAAGTATGAAGCAAATACAGGTGCCCTTAAAAGATGCCTGTTCTTCTCCATGCCGTAATGGCAACCAAAATAAAACAAAAAAACACATAGAAGGAAAATTACATCTTTAAAATATGACATTGAACATATACAAATAATATCAATACTGCACACTGATATCTTTACAGCCCAGGAAGGTAACCCGGCCATCAAATGCATGAAGAAGTCAGATGTGTCAGCTGAAAGGTGCACATATCGCAGCTCTTCTGTAAACAGGCGCAAGGCAATTACGTCTAAAACAACATTTGATGAACGCAGAAGAAGATATCTTTACAGCTTCACAATCCCATGAACCACAATGGTTAACTGTCTCTGGTTTCTGAAAGTCCTTCTGATTTTCTCTTCTCTAAAAGATTTTTCAAGAAAAACTCCCCTGAAACAAAAAGACAGGCATTATACAAAATATAAAGTGAGACGGAATTCAAATGAGTAGAAAGCATGAGAGAAAGAATTGTAGTGCCATTAAATAGAGTGCAGCTAACATGAGGTAAATGGAACAGATGAAAATACATAATTGCCATTATTTAGATATAGTAAATATTTGTCCTTATTTGAGAACTTCAAACATTCCTTACGGCCAATGCTCACATATTAAACTTCCTTCTGTTTTCAAACTCTTCATCTTCTGCCTTCCATCATCCTATGGAGCATAAGTCCTCAAACTCTTCATCTTCTGCCTTCCATCTCCCTATGGAGCATAAGTCCTCAAACTCTTCATCTTCTGCCTTCCATCTCCCTATGGAGCATAAATCCTCAAACTTGTAGACTCATTCATGGTTTGTTGGCTTCTGCAGCTAAAGTTTTCTACAGGGATGAAGCTGTCAGTCTCACACCACACCTGCTTTGGTTGCCTCTTATGACATGCCTGGTAGGCTACAGTATTACTACTCTTTGCTTTCCATATAGCCCCTGGTAACATGGGTGCATTCAGTAGCTACTGAATCTAAGAAAAACACAACTACTGACAATACTAGCATCATTAATTGATTAAGTGCCATGGGATGATTAACCGTCTTAAGCAACTCCCCATATCTGACACGGGCTTATATACAGTAGTTTCCCCTATGCAACCCCTTTTATGTTGATATATAATATAACATGTCTGCTAGCATATTCAATCCATCAGGTGCCGTCTCCACAATGAAGGTTGACTGCAATGGATTTCCAACACTGTCTCTTGCCCTGACTGTCCATTCAGTCAGATCGATGTTCGTCTATCTCTTGATGTTATCTTCCTACTTGTAAGCTGGTATATTAACAACTTTTATGTCATAACTGCAACTTCCCATTTTTGTCCCTTTATTTTTGTTTGGTCCGTACCTAATTTTTATTTGCCAAGGAATCTGTTAAAATTAACAATGCTCACATTAATAACATAACTATAATCACAGCCAATGAGATCACAGTTACAATAACTGTCATCACTAAAATAACCACTGTCAGAGTCTAAAGTATTGCCAGCAGAGATGCAGGGACATCGTTACGCCCGCCAGGCGAATAGTCCCTAGCAGGGATGCTGTAACATCGTTACGCCCGCCAGGCGAGTATTAGTTACCTGCCTGCGAGGTTGCCGGCTGACGAGACAGCCAGCGGTCAGACAAGGACAAAGCAGGACGCACGCAGGCCTCGTGAAGCCACTTCAGGTGGGCAGGCGCGTTGCGAGAAATAGGCAGACAGCTCTGGGACTCGGACTCGACTGGACGTATGATGGGAGAAAGGCTTGTGTAGTTCTGTGGCCCGAAAGTCGAGTGCTTGTACATCTTGTGAGACTGATTGTAAGCTGTGGGTTGCTTGTAAGTGTATTGTTATAACTTATGTATTGTGATGATCATCTCTAGATCGTGATCTGTAAATAAATCCATCGAAACTTCGTGTCGTTGAGTCTCAAGTCAAATCACGTTGTATTTGTACTGTCTCACGTGTGTTAGGTTAACGCGCCAGGTTTAAGACCCTGACATGTGTGGACGTGGGGGCTCGTCCGGGATTGGAACAGTTCTGTTACAGGAACATGATAACATCCTACATCCTGTATATTACTTCTCGAGAAAATTAAAACCTAGAGAACGCTCTTGGTCGACACCGCAGTTGGAAGCCCTTGCTCTGGTTGAGGGTATAACTAAATTTTCCAGATTCCTTCTGGGACGTCATTTTATTGTGGAGTCTGACAGTAGTCCGTTGAGATTTATCAATTCAGGTGTACCTTCCAACCAAATTATAGCTCGCTGGTCTCTTAAACTTCAAGATTACAGCTTTGAAGTTCGACACATCGCGGGCAGAACCAATACGATTGCCGATCTTTTGTCCCGTTGTCCGACCGACCCAGTAAGCACCAATGTCTGAGTGCAGTGTGTAAAATACACTCAGACCAACACAGCCATGCATCAGTGAAGTTTTTTTTTCACGAAAGCTGTGTATGTCTATATGATGTGATAGGGTGTATTCCCAATATATATAGTTTTTCTTATTTTATTATTAATGTAGTGATTGTCGTGAATAATTGTGTAGTGTGTGGTAGAAAGAGAACTTTATTAATTGTATATATTACGAAACAAGAACAGTGCCACATTCGCTCTGAACTTACCGCAAGCAAACTATCCATTTTATCTGTGGTATCTGCATTTGGAACATATCCAGTGATATTTTAACTCCGTGTGTGAAAGTGTGACCTGAACATTGACATCTACACCACTTCAGTCAATCGAAATCCAGAAGTTTTTCCAGTGAAACAACCAACACATGAACGATCAGAACTTTGCACATTCCGTTTTACTACATCAGACCGGAACAAGTGTGTTCTACAAATTTTCAACATCAGCTGTTTCGTGTGTACTTCCGGATGATTTAGAAATTTAGTTTAAAAGTAGCAGACGACAAACAAAAGCTTAAAAAGTTCTAAACTATTTACGATTCAATCATTTAGAATACACAAATTGTGTATTCAGATTTTTCATTTAGTGTAATCTTAGAATCATATCTTGATTAATTTATTCATACTACCGACATTTTTTCGCTAGTATGGAGAAACATCAAGCTATGACGCTGAGAAATAGAAGAATTATTGTAAGATATTATATTTCTTAATTTTTGAAATTATGTCCCTTTCATTTAATTGTTATTACATTATTACACCAAGGGCGTTAATTGAAATGTATATGATGATGTGTTGTATATAAATAACCATGTTGTTGCCAGATTGTTAACACGCCAAGAAGCCATCTACTGGGCATGGTAGAGTGTTACCGACATTGCAGACCGACACAAGAACTCCTGGCCAAATGAGGTCAGAGTTTGAACGTTGAATGCGGCTTATATAAAGCCGTTTTACAGTCTTGCCAGATGTTTTTTGTCTCAAAAAGCATATTACTTTTTTTTTAAAGGCTGCGAGGTAGTTGCTTGGGAAGCTGTTACTACCGATCTGACTGGGTCAATAATGCAATTAAGGTAATCAGCCATCGAGAGATCACAGTTGCTGTCAATTGTAACATCACAGCTACTGCTACAATATTATCACTATAATCACAGCTACTGACATCAGCTTGCCTTCCAGCCCGGTTGCCTCAATGTGCCTTCGCTGGCAACAGTCGAGGTATCTCGAACTCGTAAATGCAATAAACAGCAACGAAGGACAACGAACCAAATGTGCGTCCTTACCTTGAACAGAACGTGAAAATGGCAACTCAAGATTGCAAAGCGCTACCAGAATTTTATTCTGCAGCAGACATACGGACAAACTCTCGCAGACACATAGGTTGATCCCTATAGACGGGATCGGCACCTATTCTATTAATCCACCGATGAGCTCCCAATCTACCGTGCTCACCTTGAAGCCAAATCTACTGATTCTCAATTCAGGCTGTAAATCAGATCTAGGTTTTCATCTCCTGGTTATTTCACTGTCGGATCATCATCAGCGAATCCCTCACCTGACTCAGAGCTGCCTCACGCTCAGATCATCGCATCCAGATGTCACCTCACACAGATCCTCCGAAAAACACATCCTTATTCGAAAACACAATCACAGCGTCTCCCGTTGCTATCTACTGACGTTGTCCACATTCTCCTTGGATTCCTTTGTTGCCGTCCACTTTAGTGTCCGAATGGGAAATTCCAGTATTCCACTTTATACTTTTCATGGTGGGGCGTGCCGCCGTATGGCACCGGTGGACATGGGTTTGAACACTGAGGCAGATTTTAAAAACTGACCTGGTCTCCCAGGTCGACCAAGCCTAAAATAGGCACCAGAAGACGTCTTAGGAAGTAAATGCAGCTGAGTGATATTAACCACATTACCTCTCAAGTGCCAGTTTGTCTGTTAAAAATTGGGTCACATGCCTGATATGCCTCAAGACATGTTAAAAAAAGGATCCTTAAAATTTTTTTTTACATCATCACATTAATGGCTATCGATGTTTGCATGAGGAAACGCTTTAAAGACACTGAAAATCTAATTGGAAGCATTTGGAATTCATCTTGACACCTGGGAGACTGCTGCCAAAGACCGAAATTTGTGGTGTACATCATTATGCAAGGGTGCAGTCACTTGTGAAGCAGCCAGGACTGCAAGAGCTGTGAAGAAAAGGCTGGACAGAAAAACCATTGCAGGAGATCCTCCTTCTGGAACGTCAAGCATTGTTTGCCCACATTGTCAAAGAACATTTCGAGCCAAAATAGGCCTTATCAGCCATCTTCGAACTCATGGCTCCATACTTTCAACCTCGACTGGATGAAATGAATGGTCATCATCATTCTTGATGGACAAACAACAATCATAGTTGCTGATATCCCCACAATCACAGCTAACTTATATCTCCTCCCTCTCTATAATCACAACTGTTAATCTCTTCACAGTCACAGCTGCTAACATCTCTATAATCATACCTGCTGATATTTTCACAACCAGAGCCACACATATCTTCATAGCCACTTCAAATGATATGACAACTACTGCTGCTGTTAACTTCAAAACTACAACTCCACACCCACATAGCAACTAACACCACAACAACCACCAAGGCTGATATCCTCACAGCCATATCTACTGCCGTCACCTCAAAACCATCACAGACTGTGACACTAGTCCCTATAAATCACCACAACCACCAAGACTGATATCCCCATAGCCATATCTACTGCCGTCACCTCAACACCATCACAGATTGTGACACCAGTCCCTATAAATCACCACAACCACCAAGACTGATATCCCCATAGCCATATCTACTGCCGTCACCTCAACACCATCACAGATTGTGACACCAGTCCCTATAAATCACCACAACCACCAAGACTGATATCCCCACAGCCATATCTACTGCTGTCCCCTGAACACCATCACAGACTGTGACATCAGTCTCTATAAATCACCACAATCACAACCAAGACTGATAACCCCACAGCCATATCTACTGCCGCCACCTCAACACCATCACAGATTGTGACACCAATCACTATTAAAAAAATCATCATGACTACAAGTAACTAAAAACCATCTTTACATTTCCTGTATCAAGTACCACAGATACTGCTATGTTTTGCATGGAATGGCTTGCAACGCTCGAAAAGACGAAAGTCATGGGCATATTATGGATTTTCTGCCCAGGGCATGCAGGTGTATGATGAAATGAACAGACCGATAGACTGGCAGCTGTTTTGGGCAGCAAACTATACTATGACAAAGCCCATGTAGTGAAGATTCTCTGGAATCAAGTGGACAATGCAGCAAAACAAAGGACCAACATCTGGAGAGGCTAATTCTATAAGGAGATGAGCAGTGAATCTGGATGACACTCAATGTGCAGACAAAAACACAGGCCCATGTTCAGTCAGACTGCCACTGGCATATTCGGTAAAAGATTTAAATGTTGCCAACTGATGAAGGGGGCAGAGCACATGTGGGAATGTCCCGGGTGCAATAATGTTGAATCTTGATTTCACATTCAACTATTCATAAGTACGACAGTCACCACTAACTTACCTGCTTTGTAAGAAGACCTGACCAGAGGACCACTGGCTGTGTACATAAAGCCTAGTTTCTGTCCAATTTCTTCCCAGTACTTGAACTTGTCAGGGTGTACATACTCTTTGACCTGCAAACATCATACCATAAATGAATAGTGAGGTTAAGAACAGAACAGGACTAGCAAAAGCTACATTTCAGAGGATGAAAAAGTACTGTATGTAATAAGTCATCCTCATTAAATGTCCGAAAGAGTAATGAAATGTCACCTGGTCTATGGCAGCAAATCTTGGAATGTGAATGAACAAATGAAGACAAACCTGGAGGTGATGAAGACAAACCTGGAGGTGACAGAGGTTTCAGTGTTCAGTTCCAACAGCAAAGAGCAATCAATCCCATGCAGTAGAGACTGAAGGCACAGAAAAACAGATGAATGCACTCACTGACTCATAGCTTGACTGCTTACACCAGAATCAGCAAACAACAGCTGAAAAAGAGCCTATCTCACCTTCAAGTAGTAGTTCTGGAAACAAATTACACAACCACTGTCTGGACAAGGAATAGAAGCGAGAAGGCAGACTTGATCCAAAACTATGCCACATGATTAAGTTGAAAAATGTGTAAGATAAGAAGTGCAAATATGGCAGCTTCACTGTAAAAGGGCGCATGTCTGCCAGGACAGTCATAAGAGTTCAGTCCCCAGCAAAGCCAGGATTATTGCTTCTGCCCAGCGTGGCTCTGGGGTCGACCCCATCTCATAAAAATGGGAATCAGACAATGCTTTGAGAATTGTCTTGGAAATAAAGGCAACAAGTATGGTGTCTGGCCACCCCACCTCATATGTTTTCACCTGGAATATATAAAGGTCTGACACTTCAAACCCCAGTGACAGTATAAACCCCAGTGACAGTATAAACCCCAGTGACAGTATAAACCCCAGTGACAGTATAAACCCCAATGACAGTATAAACCCCAATGACAGTATAAACCCCAATGACAGTATAAACCCCAATGACAGTATAAACCCCAATGACAGTATAAACCCCAATGACAGTATAAACCCCAATGACAGTATAAACCCCAATGACAGTATAAACCCCAATGACAGTATAAACCCCAATGACAGTATAAACCCCAATGACAGTATAAACCCCAATGACAGTATAAACCCCAATGACAGTATAAACCCCAATGACAGTATAAAACCCCAATAACAATGCAGACCCCAATGGCAGTATCTGCTATGGGACTACCATAACCTTCACCTTCACAGAAAATGGACACAATGCAACCAAGTTCTTTCCATGATACAAAAGGAAGAAAACAAATCCATGCCATAAGTTGGAAACATGAGGACTTCATACATAGCAACTTGCAGCGTTTTTTCTTCTGTATTCATCTGCATTTGTTTGTTGTTATTCTGGACACCATTTGTGCTCTGTCCTGTTCACAACAGAGCTGTGATATTTGTGTCTTTCGATCGATGTTTATAACTTCTTCCTGGCATTCGCTGACCAGGTTAGCCTTCGTGGGTATATTTTGTAGGGCATTTCACTCTCAAATTGTAGTGCTGTCATCCACATCCATTCTGTCCACAGGAGGTGCACCCCAAGAAGTCCACCCAAAACAGCCTCTTGTTTGCCTTTCAGCTGTCAAGGGTATCCAAGGAGGCTCCCATAAATGTAGAACTGACACATAATGCTCTAGTTCAGGCTCAACCATGGTCACAGCATTTTAATTCTCTTCCCTGTCATCTTTCCTTCCTAGTCAAATATCTGAGACCTAATTTATGTGGTGCCGGCTTCGTGGCTTAGAGGTTATGACTTTTCTCCGTAATCTCGTATACTCTCGTCAGGTAACGTGATGACGGTTCAAATCAGCAGTGGTTCGAATCGCATCGGTAACTTACGGGGTATGTGAGCCGGCCGCTCAGAAAGCAATGGCAAACTACTGAGCGTAATCTTGCCAAGAGATCAACATACAGCTGAAAGATGCTGGTGTTGACAGCTAAGTCCTGTAAAAGGATATGCTTAAAAAAAAAAAAAAAAAAAAAATTTATGTGGTTGCCTTGACATAAAAGCCGTACTGGTCAGGAAAAATGCAACTTAATACTTGCGATGTAGTGAACTAGTTCTTGCTAGAACAATTAATTCACTTTTTTTTATTCAGATAATATCTGTTGACCAGCTTGATACTGATCACATGACCTACCAAGCGTTGACCACATGACCTACTGAATGCCATGGTCTATGAAAATATGGGTCCAGCACCATATGTCCGTTGCACATTAGGGTGCTTTACTACTATTTGTAATATCTGATGAAAGTGAGAAACAAGAGTAGTAAAGTCAGCTTGTTCACATAACATGCTGCAAATATGATGTCAGATCCATATATTTGGTGAATGAATGGCACACAAGTGGTTATATGGACAGCATGTGGCCAGCCAGTTAAAACATTATAAATAAACCAACAAAAAAAAAAAGCCATTTGACTCATGCTCCGAAGGTTATGGGTTCAATTCCGGGCCGTGCCCTTCGGTTTACGTGTTAAATGTTTCAGAGACTCCTGTGGATCGTCGCTAAAAGCTACGGAGTTCGTGCTTTGTGTGATGCTTTCCGTGCTGCGGAAAGAGACCGAGCCATATGGGATAAAACCCGGTGCAATGAAGTTGACCCTGTCAACTTTTAAGCGACTTTTAAATAAACAAACAAAAAGTCCCGTAACATGAACTTGCCATGGGTATGTGAAGTGTTAAGACCATCACATTTTTGTAGACCTGAGTTCAGGAATAGGTGGCCAGTCTGTCTCTTCTGTAGTGAACATGAACGATGAAAGCTAGCATCAAACTCTCAGCCATTTGACCTTCCTTTATCTCTGGTACTCTTTTTATGAGATTTGCCAGTTCCAGAGATTGAATTTAGGACCACTGGTTATAAAATAAGCATACTAACAACAATCATAACTACTTCTTTTTCTTCTTCAACAATCAATGTTTCATCATCAACATGTACCATGCCGATAATTGTGGGCGGTCACGGTCCACATTCTCACATGATCACCAGAGTCCTAGATCAGGTCTGTGTTCTTGTCCCAGTTATGCCATGTAACCAAGCCATCCAGGTATGTATCCCTCTGCCTACCCCTGTTGGCTGTGTCTATTTAGGTATGGATCATGGCATGGACATTGTTCCTGAGGTCTTCATCGCTCTCCCACAATTTGTGTTGTAGGTTTGTTCCTGTGGACCATCTTTCCATTCTGTCTGAGAAATTCTGGGTGACCTTGTTGCATGTGCTTTAGAATTTGCTTTGGCGTCAGCTATTGACAGTGAGTAAATTGCATTTAAACTAGGCACTACGTTTTAGTTTTGCCGAATTTTACCGGAGATTTTTTTGCGTAAATTTTTGGTTTCTTGTTTTTGTGTCTCCGATTTAAGGATGTATAAAATACACGTGACGTTAAATTCCCCGATTATTTCAAGATCACATTAAAACAGAAACCGATTACCGAGTATTGTAATTCCCTCCATTGTCTACGAATCTATATATCTTGGCTTCTCAAATTTTTCTTCTTACGGAGATAAAGAGGCTAAGACGTAAGTTGACTTGTAAATTTTGTTTTAAATAGACGTTATGAATTGATCTAGTATGAATAATTCAACTGAGCATCCATTTTCACGTGTACAGTATAATTTTTTGATTATTTAAGTCGGCGGTTACATCCCAAACTGAAATCATTACGGTCGTATGCTACGATGCCATAATTTCCAAGGCGGGAAAATAGCGGTTTCCATTCAGAATCCAGCGATGATCATTTAATATTCTTATAGATTATTCAGAGCGACTGAAATGATAATGAATGCATGTTTGCATTCAACACCCATTTTAGTATTTATGTGTAAATTGTCATCGCTCTACAAGTTCAGTAACTTTTACTTTTGGGTAACTTTGTAAGGCGAAATCTCTGGTCAAAATTAATCTCCGCTTTGCGGCCTCGCGTTGACAACCGCGCGCGCAGTAGCGCATGCAATTTGACGTCATCACAGCATGATGTGGAGATGTATATATCTGTGTGTCTGTGTGTGTATAGACATAAACTGGCAGTAGTTATCTGCCCTTGAGTTAGACAGCGGCAGTGGTAATATCCCTTGGCGACAGTGTAACCAACAGTTGTGTGAGTGTGTAGGTAGGTCACAAAAAGTGAAAGGGTAAAAATCGTTTTTTTCTATATGTCTATATTAAATGATAAACTGACATACAATTTATATCTCCCCTTAGAATTGACCTACAGACTTGAATAAGGTACTGTTGGATTTGTTTTTTCAAGAGCTATCCAACTATGCAGGTTATATAATTAAAAAGCAATTTAGAACAAGTTACTAAAGTGGCTATTTAAACCATGTTAAAAGCTTACCTTTAGGTGTCTTTTTGTGGGCTGCATATACTGACCAAGAGTGACGCAATCAACATCAATTTTACGAAGATCTGTAACAAAGTAGAAAGATAAATAAACATCACACTGAAGCATGCATATATACAGTAATGTCTGTATGTCACACACATGCCAATCATTAATCTGACAGGACAAGCAGAATGAAGAAGGACCAGCAAAAAAGGTCACTATGTGAGTTGTATGTCTGTGAAATATTCAGAACAGAAATAAGCCGAATGACTTGACCATAAGTACAAGTTAATATTATCAATAAACAGGGTAACATTCTGAAACACCTCATATACCTTTGCAGTCTGTGTAAAAGAAATACTTAATTAAGTTACCCAAGAAGCATAGACAGTAATGCATTTTACTGGATAATAAATTTTAACAAATTCATCTTCAAAAGGTATCACTGGTTAGCCCATTTAGCCAGTTCACTTTCATAAGTTATCACTGGACAGTAAATTTAATAAGACTACACTTCAAAATTGTTACAGGTAATGAATTTTAACATACTAACCTTACAAAGTTTTCACTGAGTGAAGAACGTTAACAAGCTCATTTTTTTAAAGTTTCATTTGGCAGTAAATTTAAACAAACTCTCAGATTACTCAAGTTCTCCTTCCAAAGTTTTCAATGAACATAGAATTTTAACAAATCAACAGTGCATGTTTTCATTAGACACTCAATTTTGACAAGTTAAATATCCCAAGTTTTCATTGGACATTAAATGTTAACAATTTCACTATCCAAAGTGAAAAGTAACAAACTTACCATTCAAAGTTGTTATTGGACAATGAATGCTCACCTTCTAAAGTTTTCATGATCTGTTCATCTGTTTCACCTAGACCCAGCATTATTGATGTTTTAGTGACCATTTTAGGGTGTACAGCTTTGACATGTGTGAGGACTGATAGTGACTGCTGGTAGTTGGCCCGGGGATCTCTGACAAGCCTGTTGTTGGAGTAGATCAAGAGTGTTAATGATTGGCTTAAAATTCTCTGGAAGACTGTGACACTTAAATCCAATGCACTGACATTCAAGTCACCTGAGCTCTGATAAGTGCTTGTCTCTCTCATGGCAAGGTTGGGACTAAAATTCCATCCCAACCCTAACACCACCCCAACCCAGTATCAAAAGACCATCATAACCCAGTATCAAAACACCATCCCAACCAAGTATCAAAACACCATCCCAAGCCAGTATCAAAACACTATCACCTCAGGAACTGTTGCAGAACTCTCCTACCCCTCTCTAAGCTCAGAAACAAGTAGGGTATGCATGTCCAGTACTGAAACTTCACATCTACATAAAGGCATTGTGATCCTTAAAACGTTAGCTAGAATGGGCACCCACTCGGTGGACAGGCCACATTGTGCAGAGGAACTCAAAGGTCAGGACCAGTCTGAAACCGAGTCTGGATACCTCAGTGTTATGTAGGACAACTCTGTAAGGGAGCAGCACACCCACAGTTATCAAGTCTTCTTCTGGGGCCCTTCATATCCCAACAGAGACAACTCATGCCAAGCTGACCTATGAGGGCAATCTCCTGTAGCTCCCTTCATGTTCACCCCAATTTATCTAACTCTGTCTCTAATTCTCTCCTCCGTGTGTTTTAAGGTCTTCTTCTGTTTTGTTTGCCATCTACATTTCAGATTTAATTATCAACAAATTAGTGAGGTAGATAAAAAGTCAAATGAGCAACACATGCAGTTGGAGGAAAATAAGGCAGTGCAAAATAATAAAATCATTATCATGTGCAATGCTGATAGGCAGGTGTTCATCATCTCACACAATCATCAGTGGCTTGCATCAGGACAGTCCTTTTGTCTAGATTAAGCCATATGGCCCAGCTATTCTGGCATCTCTTTCTTTATATGACCCTTGCTCTTGTCCCATGAAGTTATGGTGAATTAACCACTTAGTTCCCCCACTTAAGGTCATGTCAGACCATGAGAGCAGGTGTTGGATTCAGCCTGAGAGCAGCTGATAGATAATTGTTGGTTATGGTCTCAAGTTCACGATGATAACAGAGGATCTCTTTATGGAGACAATGGCTATGGCCACTGACCAGTATGGTTGTTGCCAAGAAGGAGAACAATTGTAGACTACCTTTCCTACAGATGCCTAGTAAATTGTGATATGACAATATGTAAACAGACATGCAAGTACACACCACTGCAAATCCTGCACGGTTTCCACATTGTGGGCATAGACGTCCAGGCCTGAGTTGGCTACTACAGTCACTGCCTCCAGGTCACCCCGAAAGTCTGGAGTCAGGCATTCAACCAAAATTGACGAGTTCCTGTCGAAAATTATAAAAGAGCAACATGATCTTTAAAACAAAACTTTGAAAAATAATATAAATGAATAAAATCTGTGTTTACATGGACATTTGCTTTTACTAATTTTAATTTTGCCAGTCTCCCTGGTTTAGGGATTACACGACTTTCTCCGTAATCCCGTATACTTTCGCGAAGTAACGTGATGTGCGCGAGAATTGGTTGCGGTTCTCTCCGTGTCGGTAACTTAGGGGTATGTGAGCCGGTCACTCAGAAAGCAGTGGCAAACTACTGAGCGTAATCTTGACCCGGAAATCAACAATCAGCTGAAAGATGCTGATGTTGACAGCGATGTTCTGTAAAGGATATGCGAACAACAAACCAAAAAAAAATTTAATTTTAATAATCAAACATAATAACAAGTTATATGTTTTCTAACTTTATATAAGTCAAGTTCAACCCTACTACATTATAATAAAGCATACTTTGTATCATCATCACGCCCCTCTGAGGTGTCTCCACCTTGCTGTGGTAGAGGGGCTTGCGTGTTCCAATGACCCCAAGAGTTATGCCAACGGTAGCACAGCTACTGATAGGGTCTCCCAAGTCGGACAGGTCAAAGGATAGGAATCAGACCATGAGAGACACACATCTGCTGCCTTGCAGGTAGACTGGGGACAGTCAAAGGCTAGGGATAAGCAAATCCATTGCACTCAAAGTCTGAATCATGCGCACGATTTCACTACATTCTTGGTCCAGACACTTATTCTATGGCTCTCAGCTGAGGGATATGGCTGAACGCCTCTAAGTAATATCCCCTGGATTTGAGGGCCGGGCTAAGACTCACCCACTGATAAATGGAGGTGAGATGCTGAGCCTGCTACATGCTTGGTCCAGACACTTGTTCTACAGCTCTGAGCTGAGGGATATGGCTGACACCTCTAAGCCAATATCCCCCGGATGTGAGGGTCTGGCCGTTACTCGCTCTCTGCTGCATGGAGGTAAGATGCTAAGCCGGCAGCACATGCAGCCTACCTCGTGAGCGTTACTAAAGGTGGAAAAAATGTCCCAGTCACACGCAATGGTTACGATGTAAATCTGTACCAGAAACTCATTGAGTGAGTGTAATCAAAGGTGGGAAAACGTCTCATTAACACGAAATGGAACGCTTGGCTAGCGAATCCATTACATAGAAGTCTGAAGCGAAAGCTTGCTGAGTGGATGTCGTCTCATTAACACAAAATGGAATGCTTGGCTAGCAAATACATTACGTGGAAATCTGAAGCGAAAGCTTGCCGAGTGGATGTCGTCTGCAGACTGACCATTCCTGGTTTGCGTGGGGAGCGGCCTGTGGTAAACAAAATGCCCAATACATGGAAGTGAGGAATTAAAGCAGCCGTGTGCAGGACGTGGCGATTCCATGGGTGAGCCCAGTACCAGAGCGCTACGTGTCGGCTCTGCAATTATGGAAGCCTCTTTGGATGGCGGATGATGCCCATGGACTGTCCCTGCCTTCCCTTGAGGGCTGACCATGAAGTCTTCGACCATTCTAACTTGACCAGCTGGAATGTGGACAGCACCACAACAGTGAGAGTCCCCCCATGAAGGCTAACTGGATTAAAAATCACCCGCTAAAGTCGGATGTGTTGGCCTGAGGGTTTTAGCCCAAGGGTGCATAACGAGACACACAGCAATTACGTCTGAAAAAACACTCCGGATTAACGCAGAAGAAGAAGAAGAAGAAGAAGAAGAAGAAGAAGAAGAAGAAGAAGAAGAAGAAGAAGAAGAAGAAGAAGAAGAAGAAGAAGAAGAAGAAGAAGAAGAAGAAGAAGTATCATTACCATTATCACTATGAATTGACTTGGTACCCTACCAACAGCTTGACAAAGGGAAAGACACATACAGATACAAATGAGCTTTCAACCAATCTGTATCAACGAACTCACACAAAAATACACAAGAATATTTAGCTAATAAAACTGAAATATCGCAATCACAAATAAAAACTAACATGTCTGAATGAAATAACACACAATTGTAAGGTCAAGTAATAGAGCAGGATCTTCAGCTGTCTAGCATTATTATCAGGATGGCTCAGGCGGAGGATACGATCAGACAGGTGTGCCCCCTGGAGAACATTAGGCGTGGAGAGGAGTGGGTCAGAGTGCCAGCGGAGCAGTCAGACTTGTGCAGAGTTATAATCACATTAAGCCGGGAGTGCAGCAAGTGGCCAGCAGGGGCCACGGAAGTGGAAATCCAGCAACTAATTCAGGACAATGCTCACTGGAGTGATGTGATTATCTACACAGATGGTTCGATGTCAAGAGGTGATAGAAGTGGCTGGGGTTTCATAGCCAAAGCAAATGGTCGATGTTTGGGGCAGGAGAGCCTGGCATATGATACCACAACATCCAGCTTAAGAATGGAAGTGGAGGCAGTTACTGCGGCTCTCCACTGGATGGAGAATACGACACACACACACATCGTGATTGTAACTGACTCAGAAAGCATGCTGACGAGGGTGAGGATGGGCAGACTTCGTGCGGAGTGGCTTGCTTCGCTTCGCAGGTCACGGGTGACAAGCATCGCCTGGATCTTTTCTCCGGGGCATGCCGGTGTGCTGGGAAATGAACAGGCGGACAGATTGGCTGGCTCTGCAGAACTTGGTGGAGTATTGATACATGACAAGGCAGACGTGGTTGCGGCCTTGTGGGAGCACGTGCACACCTCGGAGGAGCAGATGGATTACCATGGTCTGGCAAGAATGAGACAACGAGGAGTGACGAAGGGATCTGGCCGACGCTCAACGCTCAAAGGAAAGGCGAGACGGACTTATAATCAGATTGCTACTGGTACTATTAGTGTTGGAACTCTTCGCTGGCTGCTGATGATGGGGACGGAGCACTTATGGGAATGCCCCGAATGCTGTGATGTCGATTCCTAAATCAATCAATCAATCAATCATTATGTGTTACGACTTTGATATTGACTATCTACCATCATTACGGGAATGATGTGATTCTCCTGCAGCTTCACAGCATGCACATTTTGAGCCCTGGGCAGACTATAATTATCACCTCAAAAACATTAGGATTAACCATCTGCAAATTTCCCTGTTAAAAATTCTTTGAGTGTTTCTTCAGCTAACCTTTTGAGGGGACGATGTAATTAAATGAATATAAATAAACTTAAAACAGAAGTAGACCAAACATCCTTTACTGCTGAACCAATGAACAGATATAAAACCACCTCAATACCTACTCCAGCTGTGAAAGAACTATTGTCTCTGTCACAAAATCAACCTTTATTTATGAATTTCTTGATAGTTGGAAATAGAAAAAAATCAAGCCAATTAACCCTTTAAAGGGTGGACCGGCCATTTCCGTCCGATACGTTAAACGGGCAGAACGTCTCAAACCGGCCGATACTATTATGCATTGTAAAAACGCGATCTCTCGGCTTTCCGATACTTCCGAAGGCTACTTTCACTTTCGCCGATAGCTTGACAACGTGGCCGCCATTTGTAAAGCGCGTACTATGAATTTGAACCGACTTTTACTGACTTTTTTTGATAGTTTTCGGGGTTTTTACGCTGTTTTTCAAAACGGATTTCGGCGATTCTTCAAGTGATAGCCGAGATTTTGCTCTGTTCAATTTAAGTGACATTAAAGGGCACGAAGTTTACTATTAATCGGAGCTAGATATCAGTGCAAAGCGTTACTTTGCATTTAGCAGTCTGAGTCGGACTTTAAAGAAAGTGATTATGATTCTGAAAATGTGTTTGTAAATTGCCGTATAGATGACGGAAAATCACAAACAACATGCCGTATTTCGTAAATATTTGTGTTCATATATGGATTACCGACAACAATCACGTGATTAACATATTCTGCATGCTTTTCCCTTCATTGTGTTGTTTATTTAACTAAAATCGGTTGACTAACACCTTATTTGTGATGTTTTTACTAACGCGACCTGAAATTTTACCGAACCTGAAAAAATCTTGCCCGTTCAGGGCTACAAAACGGACAAGCGTCTGCCCTGTAAAGGGTTAAGCCATTACCCAAGCAAAATTTTAAACTCATATAACCAATCCACAAAAACATACAGTATATTTGTCGAATGTATCATTCTGGTATCCTCATATTTGTATTGACTTGTGTTATGGAGTTCATGCACTGTACTGAGATACTCATTCTGTAATCTATGGGAGGAGACTGGGGCACTTTTGAAGATATCCATGTGCAATGAAAGTAATCCTTCATGCAAGCCGAAACCAAACAAATCCCCTGACCAAAAGCAAAGTCTCACCTTGACTTGATTTCCCTTACAGTCTGGGCAAAATGGGCTGCACCACCATCTGGTAAATCTGAAATAGCACAAAGTAAGCTAGGTGTATACAGCATTCCATCAATGTACCATTTTAGTTAGCTATGTGTACTCAACATTCCAGCAATGGACTATTTTAGTTAGCTGTGTACATTCAACATGCCAGCAAATGTATCATTTCATACAGCTGTGTATACCCAACATTCCAACAATGTACCATTTTAGTTAGCTGCGTATATTCAACATGCCAGCAAATAAATCATTTAATACAGCCATGTATATTGAATATTCCAGCAATGCACCATTTTAGTTAGCTGCATATATTCAACATTCCAGCTATGCACCATTTTAGTTAGCTGCATGTATTCAACCTTCCACCAATTTACAATGTTAGTTAGCTGTATGTATTCAACATTCCAAGAAATGTATCTTTGGTTATGAAAAGTTAGTGTGACATGGTATGAATGAGAGCTATTGGGGTCAAAGAAAAAAATTTCAAGAGGTGATGGATAGAAAGAACAAAATCATAACATATCAGGGCTGTATCTGCTAGGACGATCTAGGACAAATGACAAAGCAGATATTAGTAAAAAAAATAAATGGCCTTCAATTAGCTGTATACCGTGAGGAGGAACAATCAGGATATGAATTGAACGCAGATGTTCATGTGTATAAAGTAACACCGGCTCACCACAGACTTCTAACATGCAGAATGCTATGAGGTACGTCAGTAAGTTACAAAATGGTATGTAAATAAACTGCATGAGGTGTGAACTTGATATCCATTTATTATTGTATCTTACATCTGGACTTATTTCTCAGCACACACTTCACAAACATTGATGCACTCATCCCAACATTTTTCAGTACCCCAATACCTGCACTATAGAAGTCTTTGGGTTGATGCCTTAGGCATATTCTAACTTTAATCAAATTCTTGTTTTTTTTTTTTTTTTGTGACATTTTTTTTCTAATTGCATAATGAAGGATCATTAGAACTTCATAGTACAATGCAGCATTCACAATGTCACCTTTCCTCTAGAAACAGGATAACAGCACTCCCTTGGAATCTTAATCAATATGAACATAACCTCCCCTTGAATTTCTTGACTGAATTTGAAGGGTGTTTCCATTGCAGCGAAGCACATTTTGTTTCTGGTTGATAATCATGCACCCATGCATTGTCCTCTGTAACATCCCTCTAAGCATGTCTTCCTCTTCATCTGCATACTGAATGAGATGCTCTAATGCAAGATGCATTAAGTTCATGATGGTTCTTCAGTCAACTATCTGGACACCCAATATGAGCATACTTCGCACAAATCAACACATCGTGCATTAAACTATAGGCTAGACCATGAGAACATCCTACTGCAGTTGCAGCATTGTCTACTGATACCCACCTGAGAGCTCAAATACTCGCATCGACCCACAACTAATGTGAATACCCATCCAAAACATACCATCCCCAGTTATCAAGGTATGCCCATCCAAAACTTATCATCCCCATTTACCAAGGTATATACATCCAAAACTTGACATCCCCATTTACCAAGGTATGCCCATCCAAAACTTGTCATCCCCATTTACCAAGGTATATACATCCAAAACTTACCATCCCCATTTACCAAGGTATGCCCATCCAAAACTTGCCATCCCCATTTACCAAGGTATGCCCATCCAAAACTTGCCATCCCCATTTACCTAGGTATATACATCCAAAACTTGCCATCCCCATTTACCAAGGTATATACATCCAAAACTTGCCATCCCCATTTACCAAGGTATGCCCATCCAAAACTTGCCATCCCCATTTACCAAGGTATATACATCCAAAACTTGCCATCCCCATTTACCAAGGTATATACATCCAAAACTTACCATCCCCATTTACCAAGGTATGCCCATCCAAAACTTGCCATCCCCATTTACAAAGGTATATACATCCAAAACTTGCCATCCCCATTTACCAAGGTATATACATCCAAAACTTGCCATCCCCATTTACCAAGGTATATACATCCAAAACTTACCATCCCCATTTACCAAGGTATATACATCCAAAATTTACCATCCCAATTTATCAAGGTATGCCCATCCATAACATACCATCCCCATTTAACAATGTCTACGTATCCAAAACTTACCATCCCTATTTACCAAGGTATACTCATCCAAAACTTGCCATCCCCATTTACCAAGGTATACACATACTCCAAAACATACTATCCCAGTTTACCAAAGTATACTCATATACATCCACAACTTACCATCCCCATTTACCAAGGTATATACATCCAAAACTTACCATCCCCATTTAGAAAGGTATGCTCATCCAAAACTTATCATCCCATTTATGAAGGTATTTTTTTTTTTGGCATATCCTTTACAGGACATTGCTGTCAACACCACCATACCGCTGTCATTGATTTCTTGGCAAGATTACGCTCAGTAGTTTGCCATTGCTTTCTGAGCGGCCGGCTCACTTATCCCGCAAATTACCAATGCGGCGAGAACCGCTTCCAATTCTCGCGCTCTGCGTTACCCTACGTGGATAAACGGGATTACAGAGAGAGCCATTTAACCTCTAGGCCAGGGAGACCGGCTACCAAGGGATACTCATACAAAATTTTCAAATGTCTACCCATCCAAAACTTACCATCCCTATTTACCAAGGTATACCCATCCAAAACTTACCATCCCTATTTACCAAGGTATACTCATACTCCAAAACTTATTATCCCCATTTACCAAAGTATAAAACAATTAAAGGACCCTTTTTCACACCTTAAAGCCCTAAGCATATGGTGCTAAACCCATATTTCTATACACCAATCAGCAATTGGTGGTGATATGTTCAGTATCATTTTGGCGCTTTTACTTCCCAATGTTGAAAACCAGGTCAGCAGGTCAGCATCAAACCAATACATCTACCAAGGTATAGCCATCCAAAACTTACCATCCCTGTCCACTGAGGTCAGGACAACATAGTCAAGGCCCCATTCAGCGATGGCTGATGCAGTGTTTACTGGTTCCATTGGATCAGGTGGAGGTGGGTTACGGGATGTCTTAACTGAGCAGAAGCGGCAACCCCTGGTGCAATGATCTCCTAGGACCTGACGGGACAAAGACAAGCGTACAACTCTCAACTTTTTTTTAATGTTGCATATTCCTTACAGGACGTTGCAGTCGACACCAGCAATTTTCAGCTGCTGTTGATGTACTAGGCACGTTTTTACGTCCAGTAGTTTGCCATGTAATTCTGTATTTATTGCAATCCCAAAGAAATCAGGAGCCTTGGAATGTGATCAACATCGAACAATTAGTATAATGAGTCACATCACGAAGATTTTGCTAAGAATTATCATGCAAAGAGTTAGGAGGAAAATACAACCTGAAATAGGAGAAGAACAATGTGGGTTTGTGGAAGGCAAGGGTACAGTAAATGCTGTGTATATACTGAGAAACATAATCGAACGTTCTATAGAAGTAAACAAAGATCTACACCTTTGCTTTATTGACTACACAAAGGCTTTTGATAAAGTGAGACATGTCAACATGATAAGGATGCTTGAAGATCTACAAATTGATGGAAAAGATCTTAGACTTGTAAAACACATATATTGGAAACAACAAGCTGCCATAAGAGTTGATAATGAAGTAAGCCAATATCAGCCTATTAAAAGGGGTGTGAGACAGGGATGTGTAATGTCTCTAGATCTGTTTTCCCTGTACAGTGAAAGTATTTTCAGAAATATTGAAGATATGGAAGGAATCAACATTGGGGGACGATGCATCAATAACATTAGATATGCAGATGATACAGTCTTGATTGCAGACAATGAACAGGACCTGCAAAAATTAAGTAGATGCGATTGTGACACACAGTGAACAACTAGGGTTAGAATTAAATTGTAAAAAGACACAGATTATGGTCGTCACTAGGAAGGACGAAATACCACAATGTAATATACAAGTAAATGGGAATATTCTTCAACAAGTGAGCAGGTACAATTATCTCGGAACAGTAATAACATCTGATGGGAGATGCCTTGAAGAGATTAGAACAAGAATCGCCATGGCAAAAGTAGCCTTTAGCAAGATGAAAAACATATTGACCAATAAAAAGATGTCAATTGAAACGAGAAAGAGAGTGTTGAGATGCTACATTGAGCCTGTACTTTTGTATGGATGTGAAGCGTGGACAATGAGCAGTCAGGCTGAAAAACATCTGATGGCTGTAGAGATGTGGTTTCTGAGGAAAATGCAAAGAATACCATGGACAGCCAGAAAGACCAATGAACAAGTCCTTCAAGAAACAAATGAAGATCGTAAATTGATTAGAGAAATTAGACGTAGACAGTCAAAATTTTTTGGACATGTTATGAGAAGAAATGGATTGGAGAATTTGGTGACAACTGGTAAGATCGAGGGGAACAGACCAAGGGGAAGACCTAGAAGCAAGTACCTGGATGGCTTGGCCTTGTGGCATAGTCGAGACAGAAACACGGAGCTGATCCACGACTCTGGTGATCGGGTGAGATGACAGAACATGACCGCCCACGCTTACCGGCATGGCACATGATGGATGGATGGAGTTTGCCATTGCTTTCTGAACGACCGACTCCTATACCAACATGTTATAACACAATGCGACAATGTCTGCTGCACAAATTGGTCGCGGCTGCATTTCGAACGCCTGGTAAGCGGCTCATGAACCGCGTTGACAAGCCTTTGGCCACAGAGATCGGTTAACTCTGAACTACAAGAAGCTAAACAGACCATACATTTACACCACAAATCCAACTCATATATAATGAGCTGCTTTTTGCAGACAATGACAGTTTACTATATAAGAAAAATGTGGATTTTCAGCACCATATAAATTAATTTGGCCATTGCTGCCTGAATTTTTATATGAAGATTAACAGCGAAAAGGCAGAATGTATGACAATTCGCTGAAATCTAGCGCAATATAATGTAAACATAAAGGGACAATCATTAAAACGAGCCAGAGAGCACAAGTATCTGGACAGAGTCCCAACACTGTTGCCAATGCCAGACATAGACAGTCCTAGAAACACTGCCCCAAAAAAAAACTGTCATTTACTGCCAATATAGTACCTTGGCAGAGGGGTCTTTGAGCCTGAGGAATTCAGGCTGCCTAGCTTGTGCAGTCGCCGCGAACTGTTTGGCATGAAATCAAATCTTGTAAGATTAGATGCATAAGAAATGCAGCTAGAAAAGCAAGAAGAGATAGAGAGACAAATTAGAAACGTAAGTATATGGATAACACAGTTTACTGACTTTATAAAACGACAAAGAATTAAATGGTTTAGATATTTAGCTACAATGGAACAGATCAACCAGCAACTAGAGTGTTCTACATGAGAACATCGGGATGCAAGACAATGAACTAGAAAGAGTTGGCTAGATAGAAATTGTCTCCCACTCCAGCAGGAACAGAAAAAAGGACCCTATTTTCACGCCAAGAAGCAAAGTGGGTATATGGTGAAAGCCTCATAATTATAGACCAATCAGCACCTCATGATTGATGGGTTCAATATCACACTATCTGCCTTGACCTTCCAAGAAATTTTCTGGTAGCTATTTGAGGCTAGATAGACTAGGAAGGTAGGTCAGTGAACAGTTCCCCACCTTACAAGGGATTCACACACATGGCCAGCAGGCAAGTGTGCTAACTCCTGCATGACTTGGACAAGTGTACTCAAGTTGGTTCTTGTCAGAGAAAAGTGTCTATATCGGGGACAGTCATACCACACCTGTTCATTTTTGACTTAACTGAGAATTAGACATAATGATTGCTCTGGTAATTTATTGACTGCCTGAGATTCTCTCTCTCCCTCCCTCCCATCCACACCTCCCCCCACACATACACGCACATACATACATACACACCCCCACACATATTTATATGAACATACCATAATTGTTGCAGTTGCTGTAGCATGTTCACCTCCACCCCAACACTCACCAATGTTGGGGCACTTGGCTTCTTCACAAACCTGCAGACACAAAAGTCAAACAGTCTAGTCTTTTTAGATAACGACAAAAAACTAGCAGGGCTCATTTCCACTGTACACATTACAACCCATCAACAGTTGAACATCTCAAAGAGCAGGCTGTATAGGTCATTGCCCATGCAAAGTTCAAATTAGAAAACCTATTCACAAAAGAAATATTTGCAGCATGTGTGATTCTGGTATAGACTTTCACATGTGCTATTGAGTTTGTGTTCTGTGCTGAGATTCTCCTTGTGTGATTTATGGGAGGAAATTGGAGCACTTATGTGGTATCCTCCTGATGTCTATAACAGACAGGTTTTCCATTGATGACTGCGGCAAGTTTCCCATTGATGACTGCGGCAATTTTCACATTGATGACTGTGACAAGCTTCCCGTTGATGACTGTGACAAGTTTCCCATTGATGACTGTGGCAAGTTTCCCATTGATGACTGTGACAGGTTTCCCATTGATGTCTGTGACAAGTTTCCCATTGATGACTGTGGCAAGTTTCCTATTGATGTCTGTGACAAGTTTCCCATTGATGACTGTGACGAGTTTCCCATTGATGACTGTGATGAGTTTCCCATTGATGTCTGTGACAAGTTTCCCATTGATGTCTGTGACAAGTTTCCCATTGATGACTGTGATGAGTTTCCCATTGATGTCTGTGACAAGTTTCCCATTGATGTCTGTGACAAGTTTCCCATTGATGACTGTGATGAGTTTCCCATTGATGACTGTGACAGGTTTCCCATTGATGACTGTGATGAGTTTCCCATTGATGACTGTGACGAGTTTCCCCATTGATGGCTGTGACAGGTTTCCCATTGACGACTGTGACAGGTTTCCCATTGATGACTGTGACAGGTTTCCCATTGATGACTGTGGCAAGCTTCCCGATGATGACTGTGACAGGTTTCCCATTGATGACTGTGGCAAGCTTCCCGATGATGACTGTGACAGGTTTCCTATTGATAACTTGACAGGTTTCCCATTGATGACTGTGACAGGTTTCCCATTGATAGCTTGACAGGTTTCCCATTGATGACTGTGACAGGTTTCCCATTGATGGCTGTGACAAGTTTCCCATTGATGACTGTGACGAGTTTCCCCATTGATGGCTGTGACAAGTTTCCCATTGATGACTGTGAAAGGTTTCCCATTGATGACTGTGACAAGCTCCCATTGATGACTGTGGCAAGTTTCCCATTGATGACTGTGACAATTTTCCCATTGATGACTGTGGCAAGTTTCCCATTGATATCTGTGGCAAACTTCCTGCTGTTTGTGACATGTTTCCAGTTAACCTTTGTGACAATTTTCCCATTTATGTCTGCGGCACATTTACTATTGATATATGTGGCAAATTTCCTGCTGATGTTTGTGACATGTTCTCCAACAATTTTAGAGCGACCTTGAGAAAATCTTTCTACTCAGCTATGCACTGCTTTACGGGACAAACATTTGTCCGCATAAACAGGAAGCATTTCCTTATGAATGTTCTTTGCAGGCAGTCCTTTTGCCCACAAACAATGCACAACAGCATGTTGCTTTTTGGTTGTACACTCCGTAAGTACAGTCGCCATTTTGTTTATGCGCTGCGCATGCGCATGAGACACCTAGCGCCATCTGACAAATGGGAATATAAAGTTTGATGTTGCTGCCACCTAATGACAGCTGTAGAAAACACCAACTACATTTACCTGCCATCCCACAGAACTGTGTGATTTACTTATTGACTCGCCCTCGTAAACGACATTAAATAATTTAAAACTCTGCAATTTAAAATGTTTCTGAGCAGTTGAGAAAGAAATTTTCAAAACAGAAAGAATCTATTTCTGATTAAATGAGTTTCTAACCGTATGCAGGTTTAATTTCCTTAGGGATTTCTTCAGTGACGCATAGTTTTTCCCAACAGGGATTTCTGTCTTCAGCCATTCTGGAAGTCTCAATCTGAAAACACATAAAAATCATCGTATTTACATCAGATACTGCCTTTACATATTCTAGGCTATGACCAGAGAGGTGGGACAGTCAGTGTCTTTCCTTTTCATCTTTTCTTCCCAGACAATTTCTAGAAATTTCTTAAAACTGTATGGTACCCACTTGTATGAGACTGGGTCGACCTCAGAGCTGCTCTGGTTTGATAAAAATAACCCTGCCATGGCAAAGGATTGAACCGGGATCATTGTCTTTACATACCAGCACTCTAATAAATATATCACCTTGGCTCTACACAGACAAATCATATTTGGCAGATTATCAAAAACAAAAACAACAAAGACTACTGTAAATTAATATACAGGTATTGTTTAGCACTCATATCAGTAGAGGAAAAACTCAGAGATCAAGGGATAGTTTATTTAGTCGACGGATCAACTTCACGGCATACGGGCTCCATTCTACTCCTAACTCAAGCCTGAGTCCGGAGAATCTCAGCTCAGTGCACGAACTCCGTAGCACCGCGAGGATCCTGAAATACTTTGGGTAGATTTTTATCTCAAAATGTTGCCTGGGCAGCGCCATTAGGCTACTCTTTTTCAATTTCCAACTGCCAAGGGATTTTTTACGTGCGCAACAATGCACACGGGCGTCCGATCTCACTACCCAGAGACCAGGGGAAATTTTGTTACTAGAAGTCCACGTGAAAAAATCCCGGCCCTCACAAGACCACTCAGTCCCCTCAAAGAATATGATAGACAATATACAAATTGAAAACTATAGTGACCACACCAGGATTCGAACTCTCCAAATACTAGTGTAGTCACAACAGATTTCAACTTCTATATTATCTAATACGTCCTATACTCTCTACAGCCATCGCCTACTTCTATGAGTGCCAAACAATACCTGTATATTAATTGTTCAGGTACTTAAATGGCCTCAAAGATTCCCCAACAAGTGATGTTTCTATGTAATAAGTATACCACAAAGGAATCAACATAATATACAAGGTGGTATAGTGGTTAGTTGAGTCTACTTTCCAAGACAGTGAGCAGGGTTCAATCAACCAAAAGTTTATTTTTATTTTTATTCTTCTTCTGCATTCTCCGGAGTGTTTTTTCAGATGTAATTGTGTTGTGCCTGTTTACAGAAGAGCTGGGATACTTATGCCTTTTGGTCGACACATCTGACTTCTGTGGGTATTTGTTGACCGTGTTAACCTTCCTGGGTGTTCCAAAGGACATTCAACTCTTACTGTTGTAGTGTCACATACATCCCAATTGGTCAAGTTAGAACGGCCGAAGATATCCCGGCCAGCCCTCAAGGGAAGGCAGGGGCAGACTATGAGCATTCCACGCCATCCAAGGAGGCTTCCATAATTGCACAGCCAACACATAGCGCTCTGGTACTGGGCTCACCCAAGGAATCATCACGTCCAGCACATGGCTTCTTAGCCTCACTTCCGTATATTGGGCATTTTGTTCACCACAGGCCACTCCCCATGCAAACCAGGAGAGGTCAGTCTACAGATGACATCCACTCAGTGAGCTTTCAGCTCTGACTTTCCATGAAATGGGTTTGCCAGTCAAGCAATATTCCCATTTGTGCCTCTGGGTTTTTTTTTCATTCAACCAGTAGTGCTGTACTTTTACTAATAAATAAACAAATGATTAAACAGTTACTCATAAACTACAGACATTCATTAACTGGTGCCTGTATAGAACAGAAGGGCACAAATGGTATGACAGAATCACTAATGCAGAGCTTAGGGTGAGAATTGGGACAGAATATAGCGAATCAAGATCTAAGGACTGAATAGGTGGGATGGCACTGGATAGAAAGGACACATATTCAGATAATAGTTTAACAAGAAAGACATTTTTCTGGAACCCAGATCCCCAAAAAATATGAGGGTAGGTCAGAAATTTATGCACCACAATTATTATCTCAGCTAATAATAAAGATAGAAGCATTAAATTTGCACCAATTTAAGTTTATAATCTCTTGAAGATGTATACCAAATTACACCTCTGTAAACCAATTCTAACCGCTACACAAAACAGTTGAAATGGTAGATATATTAATGATGTACGTTACAAGCAGAGGATTGTTATAGAATATTTGATCACAGAGAAAGAAATTTGTTAACATTCGCAAACATTTGTGTGCTGTTTATGGCACTTTTGCAGTCAACAGAAGCACAGTTACTGCTGGATTAGGCCTCACAAGAACTGAGAGCAACTGCTTCTCCTGCATAATGATCTCAAACAAGTTTGCAAAAAAGGGAGGCAATTGACAAAGTGTGGTGGAATGTGCTGCCCCACCCACCTTACAGTCCAGATCAGGCACCATCTGATTTCTATCTTTTCGGCCCCCTTAAGAATACTATCCGTTGGGCAACGTTTGAAGATACAGAGAGCGTGATTAATGCAGTGAAGAAATGGCTATGAGAACAAGACAAAATGTGGTACAGATCTGGGATACATGCTCTTGTTTCAAGATGGCATACAGCCATTAAAGTTGTTAGAGATTATGTTTAGAAGTAGACATGTTTGCTACACATGTGCATGAACCCTGTGACTAAATTTCATTTGAATTTTATTAATAGTAAAGAAATAATAATTGTGGTGCATAACTTTCTGACCTACCCTGATAGTTAGTTGCATATCCTTTACAGGACGTCGCAGCCAACCCCAGCATTTTCTGGCTATTTGTGATTTCTTGGCAAGTTTACGTTCAGTAGTTTGAGGATAATTACCCTGAGTTTATTTTTTTGTATAATTACTTTCCTCTAACTAGTGTCTGGTCAAGTGACTAGAATGCTGTGCTCTCTTTTGAGGTTCAAACTCTCTAGAAGGTGATAGATTTTTTTTTCTATTGGGGATAACAAGAAAACCCTAACCCGCACAGTTCGTGTTGACTGCACTAGTACCGCCCCACCCCCTGTGCCCTGTCCTAATACACTGTTTACCATATTTATGGAATTACAATTACCTTTACAACCTTTCTATAGAAATAGCCTCCCTCGTGTCTTCATCATACAGTGGTAGAGGTGCTTGCATGTCCAAAAGACCCCAGTAGCTATGTAACCATAACTACTGAAAGGGCCTCTCAAGTTGTCCACTTTAACAGGCAGGTATTTGACACATAGTAAAATCCTGCTACCTGCAGGTCAGGAAGCCATTGTAGTGTGGTAGCTAGACGCTTTCCAGGGGGATGGGTGATCATGGGTTGGAATCACAGGTCCGCATGGCCGAATGGATGGGAACGCGCATTCTTAAACATCCAGTGAGCTGGTGCCAAGTTAAGCAGTTCAACCCCTACACCGGACAGCTGGACTAAAATGTTAACCTGTCGTCCTTGACTTGGGGACGTTAATTACAAGTACCTCTGAAGTCGGAGTGGGTTCACCTGATGGCGAGGGACACTGTTAATAAGGAAAGCTAACCCACACGCAAAATTCAGTCCATCACTACTTGGAATCTGCATCAGAAGATTTGTAAAACTTGACAAGGTTTCCCGTGTTGACCCAGCCAAAATGGGTACCAGAGATTACCAGCATTATATTGACCACACCACCCACTGAGTGTTGATTGGGCTATAAAAATATGGAAATGGCACCATATGCAAAATACTCCTTAAAGCATGTAAAAAGAGCTCTTTCCTTTTTTGTTACCTGCAGGTAGGGGAGTCATATTGGAGCAGTGGCTAGCATGCTTGACCGCTGGCCTGATGGTCATATACTAAATTCCCTTGAGGCAGAGTTGTTTTCCCCCACAGACTGGGCTTTCTGGTCTAAAACCGGTACCAGAAAATGTCCTCGGAAATAAATGTGGCCAGCTTGATATTGGTCACATCAACCATTGAGTTTTCGTCTATAAAAATATGTAATCTAGGGGCTAAAAACAATAAACCAAAAAAGTCTCTGTTCAAATCAGTGCACTTGGTTACGGGTCTGATGAAACAATGCCAGTAAACTCCCTTTATGATGACATCATGACTTAAAGGAATGCAGACTGCTACTTTCATAAAATATATTCAGATTAATGAATTTGTGTATGTAGCAGAAGAAGAATTACTGTGTTGAAACCTCTATTCATTACAAAACCTCACCTTTCACCTTTAACCCGCTTGATGCTCTCGTGACCCTTGTACTCTTCAACATCACCAGAAATGAAGTCTTCAAGGCCAGGACCTTCAGCCAGTCTCTCCTTTTGTTCCTCTGTGAGATTAGCATAATGCCTTCTGACCACAAAGGGGGTACTACATGTTGATTTTGAAATCTGTACAGAGTAAATGGACAACTGAAACCACATAAGCACTTCTATATTCTTCTTTCTATTCTTTATCCTCTTTCTAGGGGAGCATGTGACACCCAGTTAAGCACCTGAGAGGTCAGTATGTCCAACTCTGGCATGCAGTTGTTTAAGGTTTACTTCCTTCAGACACATTCCATCCAAGGCAATGAGCTCTATCTATCTGTGGTTCATCATCATGTACCATGCCAATTAGTGTGGGTGGTCATGTTTCGCCATCTCACTCGATCACCAGAGTCATGGATCAGCTCAGTGTTCTTGTCTTGACCATGCCACATGGCCAAGTCATCCAAGTATTTACTTCTCTGCCTTTCAATCAATCAATCACTTGTTCTCTTCCTCTCTATCTTGCCAGTTGTCATCAAGTTCTCCAATTTATTTCTTCTCATAATGTGACCAACAAATTTTGACTATCTGTGTTTAGGCTTACTTTTGTTAACAATTTAGCTAGGACAGTAACCTTATGTCTACTCTTTGCAATTTCCAATTGCAGTGGAATTTTCATTTGCCCCCCTGAGTTCCAGTGGTACAATTTTGTAATTATATTAATATTATTATGTTTTCCCAATGTGTCTTATTAAGCACTATCATCTTTCCCTCACCTCTTATTTCACCACAGCACCTACTTCTACATGAATTCTTAGTCACCACGAGTCTTCCTTGGTGGTCATGTGACCTTTCTTCCAAGATCTGTATGACTTTAGCATCAACCCAATCTCACAAAATTATTACCAGAAGTGACTATGGGAAACTAAAGGCAGACAGCATGATAGTGAAAACAAAACCCTGTAGCTCAGCAGTGGAACAATCTTCCACGGCAAATCAAAGATATCTCCAACTCCTATAAATACAGTTGCAAGCTATTTTGAACAAAAGTGCAGTTGACATGCTCTCTTATAATTATTTTAGTATCCAATGCATCGCTTGAGTGCTACTGGGGCCAATTGGGGAAGCAAAGAATAGTAACATTGTGCTTGGGGCTGACTACCCATCAGTAGTTAGTTGCATATCCTTTACAAGATATGACAGTCAACCCCAGCTTTTTTTTTTTTTTAGTTTAGTTTAAGTTTAGTCGTTGGATCAACATCACGGTACACGGTTTAACCCATAAGTGCTCCGTTTTCCTCCTATCTCAAACCTGAGTCTCGAGAAACTTAGCTCAATGCACGAACTCCGTTGCATCGGCGAGGATCCTGAAATTTTTGCTGTTCGTGATCGTGTTCGTAGAAATGAATATGCATAATAAATTATAAAAATATTTTAATAAAGTGTTTAATTACTGGTATTGTCAAAAGCATTATAACTTCATATTTGCAATATTGTACTATTAACTATTAATTATTATTTGGATACAATAAATGTTATGTTATTGTATATTCCTATATTTCTAACTCTTTTTTACACTTTAAAATCTTCGACCGAAACTAACCCGTAACGTACTGACTGCAGTAGTACCGTACACCTGTTGACCTGCGTTTCTCAGTTCTTAGACCGAATCTCCTGCACTGGCAAAGAAAAGAGTTGACTACCGTCTTATTTACAACATTTGAAAAGTTATATTATTAAAATACCATTACACAAAACTGGTATTAGATAACAATGACTTACGGTAGACAAACAACCAGTCAGTTTGATCGAAATCCCCTTCAAGATCAACATGTTATTATGAAGGGATGCCGCCATGTTTACTTATGTAAACAGAATGTGTTGAGCATTACTCCCCCTGATGATTAGCTCCACCTCTCAAATACACTGAGTGAATCCACGAATAGAAGTAGATTTATTATTACAGTTTACACTTTACTAGAACACAATAAACGCCGCCTCCCTGGCCTAGGTGTTAGCGACTTTCTCCGTAATCCCGTATATCCACGCGAGGAACGTCAGTTGCGCGAAAATCGGTAGCGGTTCTCGCCGCGTTGGTGACTTACGGGATATGTGAGCCGACCGCTCAGAAAGTAATGGCAAACTACAGAGCGTCGTTATCTTGCCAAAAAATCAACAATCAGCTGAAAGACGCTGATGTTGATAGCGATGTCCTGTAAAGAAAGGATATGCAAACAAACAAAAAAAAGTAAGCCGATCTACATGGCCTAGAGTTTGCGACTTCTCCGTAATCCCGTTTATCCATGTGAGCAAACGCAGCTGCGCGAGAATCGGTAGCGGTTCTTGCCGCGTCCGTTAGTTACGGGATATGTGAGCCGGCCGCTCAGAAAGCAATGGCAAACTACTAAGTGTAATCTTGCCAAGGAATCAACAACGGTGATAAAATGCTGGTGTTGACAGCCATAACCTGTAATTAAAATAGGATATGCGAGGGGAAAAAAAACAATACTCAATAGCCGGTCTCCGTGCAAAGGACATCGATGATGGTGTTGGTGTCACCTGTATGCCACGGGCGGATCTCGAAAGATTCATAGACTTCTTCTCCAACTTTCATCCTTCTATCAAACTCACTTCCCATATTTCCTCTACTTCTGTCAACTTCTTAGACATTACCGTTTCTATTGGGACACATGGTCTCACCACGACGGTCTACTACAAACCGACTGACTCTCACGCCTTTCTACTCTACACCTCCTCTCACCCTCCGGCCTGCAAAGACGCTATTCCTTATTCTCAACTTCTGCGCCTTCGACGACTATGCCAAAATGATGAGGATTTTCAGCACAATGCTCAGGAAATGTTGGACTTCTTCAGGCTTCGTGGCTATCCGGATCATGTCCTATCATCAGCCTTCCGCCGGGTTCTACCCGTTAGCCGTACAGAGGCTCTCACCTCTGCACCTAGACCAAAAAACCTTCGACCGGTACTTTCTCTTACCTACCATCCGCATAATTTTTCAGTCAAGAATATCCTCTTTCGACATCTATCTATCCTTCAAGCTGACCCTACTACCAGCGCGATATTTTCAGAGAAACCACTGGTGGCCTACAGACGTGACCGTAACCTCAGAGATGTACTCGTCCACAATAGAGTACAGGGATTTCCACCTCCACCCTCACAATTAGGAACTAAGGCTTGCCTGAGATCTCGATGCAAGACCTGCCCATATGTGATCCACACTCCAGTAGTGCGATTCCCCAATGGCAATTTACGCATCACAGAAGAATTTTCCTGCACCAGTCGCAACATCATTTACGCCATAATATGCAAAAGGTGTGATATGAAGTACATTGGGGAGACGGGTCTCATGCTAGCCGACAGATTCCGCCAACATCTGAGTGACATCAACACCAACGAGAGCAAGCCTGTCTCCACCCACTTCAATAGCGCCAACCATCAAGGTGCTTCCGATGTCCAGGTCACTGCCATCCAGTCTTGCTCCTCTGGTCCGCAACATCGCAAGAATACAGAAAACCGGCTCATATTCACTATGGGGTGCCTAACACCACACGGCCTCAACACCCAACATAGTTTCATCTAATCGTAGTCATTTCCCCTCCCCACTCGGTTGCTTCCACACCCTCCTGATATCACCCTTGTCCGGCCTCCAACTTATCCTCTACCCTGTCCCCTATGCCATGTGTGGCGTGTCGTAGGCTCTTTTCCAATCTCTCTCTCTGTCTCTCTCTCAATCTCTCTCTCTCTCTCATTCTCCCTCAACAATCGTGCTTCTCTGTGCCTACTTATGCCATGGGTGGAGTGTCATAGGCTGTTTTCCAATCTATCTCTCTCAATCTCTCTCTCTCAATCTCTCTCTCTCTCTCTCTCTCTCTCTCTCTCTCTCTCACTTTCTCTCAACAATCGTGCTTCTCTGTGCCTACCTATGCCATGTGTGACGGGTCGTAGGCCCTTTTCCAATCTTCTCTCTCTCTTTCTCGGTCTCAATCTTTCTCTCTCTCTCTCTCATTCTCTCTCACCAATCGGGCTCCTCTGTGCCTACCTATGCCATGTGTGGCGTGTCGTAGGCTCTCTTCCAATCTCTCTCTCTCCCCCCCTCTCTCTCTCTCTCGTTCTCTCTCTCAATCTCTCTCTCATTCAATCTCAACGATTGTGCTTCCCTGCGCCTACCTATGCCATGTGTGGCGTGTCGCCCCTATGCCAAGTGTGGCGTGTCGTAGGCTCTTTTCCTATCTCTCTCTCTGTCTCTATCTCAATCTCTCTCTCTCATTCTCCTTCAACAATCGTGCTTCTCTGTGCCTACCTATGCCATGGGTGGAGTGTCGTAGACTTTTTTCTAATCTCTCTCTCAATCTCTCTCTATCTCTCTCTCAATCTCTCTCTCTCTCATTCTCCCTCAACAATCGTGCTTCTCTGTACCCACCTATGCAATGCGTGACGGGTCGTAGGCCCTGTTCCAATCTTCACTGTCTCTTTCTCTCTTTCTCGGTCTCAATCTCTCTCTCTCTCTCTCCCTCTCTCGTTCTCTCTCAACAATCGTGCTTCTCTGTGCCTACCTATGCCATGTGTGGCGTGTCATAGGCTCTTTTCCAATCTCTCTCTGCCCCCCCCCTCTCTCTCTCTTTCTCTCTCGCAATCTCTCTCTCATTCAATCTCAACGATCGTGCTTCTCTGCGCCTACCTATGCCATGTGGGGCGTGTCGTAAGCTCTTTTGCAATCTCTGTCTCTCTCAATCTCTCTCTCTCATTCTCTCTCAACAATCGTGCTTCTCTGTGCCTACATATAGTCATGTGTGGCGTGTCGTAGGCTCTCTTCCGATCTCTCTCTCTCGATCTCTCTCTCTCGATCTCTCTCAATCTCTCTCTCTCGCTCATTCTCTCTCAACAATAGTACTTTTCTGTGCCTACCTATGCCATGTGTTGCGTGTCGTAGGCTCTTTTCCAAACTCTCTCTCTCTCTCTCTTTCTCTCTCTCTCTCTCTCTCTTCCATCTTGCTTCTCGGTGTCTACCTATTCCAACTATATTGCTGGTGGTCTGATGTTACACAGCCTCAATAACACAACCACTGGGGGGGGGGGGGGTTGATCCTCATGTACGTTGTATAAAAATCAACCTTGCTGGCTCTATTTTATAGGGTACAGTATGAGTGAAGCCTCGTATATGTAGACCGATCGACCCCATACACATCCGGTGGCGTGCCGTAGGCACTTCTCCAATCTCTATCTCTTTTCCTCTCTCTCTCTCTCTCTCTCTCTCTCTCTCTCTCTCTCTCTTCCATCTCACTCCTCTGTGCCTACATATTCCAACCATATTGCCGGTGGTCTGATTTCAACACAACCACTGGGTGATTTGATCCTCAAATACGTTGTATAAAAATCAACCTTACTGCCTCTATTCCATAGGGGACAGTATGAGGGAAGCCTCGTATTTGTAGACTGACCGACCCCGCATACATCAGGGGCGTGTCGTAGACACTTTTCAAATTTCTCTCTCTCTCTCTCTCTCTCTCTCTCTCTCTCTCTCTCTCTTCCATCTTGCTTCTCTGTGCCTACATGTCCCAACTATATTGCCGGTGGTCTGATTGTAACACAACCACTGAGTGATTTGACCCTCAAATACGTTGTATAACAATCAACCTTACTGCCCCGAATTCATAGGGAACAGTATGAGTGAAGCCTCGTATTTGTAGACCGACCGACCCCGCATACATCAGGGGCGTGTCGTAGGGACTTCTCTCTCTCTCTCTCTCTCTCTCTCTCTCTCTCTCTTCCATCTTTCTTCTCTGTGCCTACATATTCCAACTATATTGCCAGGGATCTGATTTTAAAACTACCACTGGATGATTTAATCCTCAAATACGTTGTATAACAATCAACCTTACTGCCCCGAATTCATAGGGAACAGTATGAGTGAAGCCTCGTATTTGTAGACCGACCGACCCCGCATACATCAGGGGCGTGTCGTAGGCACTTTTCCTCTCTCTCTCTCTCTCTCTCTCTCTCTCTCTCTCTCTCTCTCTCTCCATCAGGCTTCTCTGTACCCACATATTCCAACTATACTGCCGGTGGTCTGATTTTAACACAACCACTGGAAGATTTGATCCTCAGATTCGTGGTATAGCAATTAACCTTACTGCCTCTATTCCATAGAGTACAGTAGGAGTGAAGCCTCGCATTTGTAGACCTACCCACTCCGCATTTTGATTGCGGTATATCGTATGCAGTTTTCCTCTCTCTCTCTCTCTCTCTCTCTCTCTCTCTCTTTACATCTTGCTTCTCTGTGCCTACCTACTTCACTTGTATTACCAGTGGTTGGATCTCACACAGCCCCATCAACTCGTACACTGGACGAGCGGCTCCTGAAGTGTGCTTTGTAACAATCAACCATACTGACTATTTCATAGGGGACAGTACGAGGGAAACGTCGTACGTGTAGACTGACACGCCCCACATGCCTCATGTGGTATATCACAGGCACTTCTCCTCTCTCTCTCTCTCTCTCTTTCTCTCTCTCTCTCTCTTTCTCTCTCTCTCTCCTTACATCTTGCTTCTCTGTGCCCACCCACTTCACTTGTATTACCAGTGGTTATATCTCACACAGCCCTAACAACTCAAACACTGGGCGAGAGGCTCCTGAAGTGTACTGTGCAATAATCAACCATACTGACTATTTCATAGGATACAGTACGAGGGAAACGTCGTACACGTAGACCGACGCGCCCCACACGCCTCATGTGGTATATCACAGGCACTTTTCCTCTCTCTCTCTCCCTTTCTCTCTCTCTCTCTTTCTCTCTCTCTCTCCCTCTCTCTCTCTTTCACCCTCTCGCTCTCTCCCTCTCTCCCTCTCTCGCTCTCCCCTCTCTCGCTCTCCCCTCTCTCGCTCTCTCTCCTCCTCTCTCACTCCCTCTCTCTCGCTCCCTCTCTCCCTCTCTCACTCCCTCTCGCGCTCTCTCTCCCTCCCTTGATCTCTCTCTTGCCCTCCCCATCTCTCGCTCTCACCCTCCCTCCCTCTCTCTCTCCCTCTCTCTCCCCCCTCTCTCCCTCCCTCTCTCTCCCTCTCTCTCTTCCTCTCCCCCTCTCTCTCTCCCTTTCTCTCTCTCTCCCTCTCTCTCTCTCCCTCTCTCTCTCCCTCTCTCTCTCCCTCCCTCTCCCCCTCTCTCTTCTCCCTCTCTCTCCCTCTCTCTCCCCCTCTCTCCCCCCTTTCGCGCTCTCTCTCTCACTCTCTCTCTCCCTCTCTCTCTCCTCTTACATCTGGCTTCTCTGTGCATACCTTCTTCACGTGCATTGCCAGTGGTTGGAACTTACACAACCCCAACAACTCTAGGACTGGGCGAGGGGCTCCTGAAGCGCGTTGTATGACTAGCAACCATACTGACTATTTCGTAGGTTACAATATACCCCATGTGGTAGGTCGCAGGCACTTTTCCTCTCTTTGTCTCTCTCTGTCTCTCTCTGTCTGTCTCTCTCTCGCTCTCCTCTCTCTCTCTCTCCTCTCTCTCTCTCTCTCTCTCTCTCTCTCTCTCTCTCTCTCTCTCTTCTTGCATGTCCACATACACTAGCATTTTGTCTGTTGAAGTGTGTCTATGTAAGTACACGTGTTCCTGCACACCAGTCCACCCAGACCAACAACACAATGGGGTCGTGGTCAATTTTACACGCCTCCTACCCCGCCCCCTTCTTTCTATGTGCTCACTGTACCGTAACATCCAGCACCGTTATACTAATACACCCGAGTTTTCCGTAGACATTCACAGGTCCGTACGTGAGGTGAGTATACAGTTTTTTTCTTCTCTAGAAACAGTTTTTCTATTAAACATTTTCTTCGACTAACATTCTTTTCAATTAACATTTTGTCTATTCTCATTTTCTCTTCATTGCTTCCATTTTTCCATGCATTTGTTCCTCTCGCCCTGTCATCACCTTCTAATGTAGTCACAGGAATTCTCCTTGACTGTATGTTGTGTTTGTGAATGTGTTTGTTTGCTGATGAAGGCTAACCGCCGCAACGTTCTGTATGTGTCGTAACTCTGTTATGTAAAGCTGCACTACTTTGTGTCATTATATATTGTTTAAACTTTCACAGCTTTACCGCAGTTCCACCAAATTTTATGCATAAAGGTCTTACAGACACGATTCGTAAGCCTGCTTACCCGCGTTCGAAACACAACTGCGACCGATCTGGCAACAGACCGCGTTGCGCTGGGTTTTAACGAGTTAATATGGGAGCCGGTCGTGCAGAAAGCAATGGCAAACTACTGAACGTAAACTTGTCAAGACATCAACAACAGCAGTGCAACGTTGGTGTTGACAGCGATGTCCTATAAAAAGGATATGCGAACACAATAGCCGCACTCCGTGGCGAAGCGCTTACGGACGCGATTCGTAATCCCGTATACCCGCGTTCGAAACACAGTGCGCACGATTCGGCAGCAGACAGCGTTGTGTTGGTTTCGCGTTGGTATCGGTGCCGGTCGTAAAGAAACAATGGCAAACTACTGAACGTAAACTTGCGAAGAGATCACAGCCGAAGAAATGATGGTGTTGACTGCGATGCCCCGTGAAAAAGAATATGGAGAAAAAAACAAAAACACTCACAATAACAAGTGACTAAATGAACGCAGTGGTTAAAACCTTCGTCGGCGCACCAGCAACAAGCACACACTTTTACATCATCATCAAGTGTCTTGCCGGCTGGAGTGGGCGACCATGCTTCTCCACAGATTCCTGCCATGTGTTGACTACCTTCCGTGCCATGACAACATAGTCATGAATGTTCTTCTCACGCTGTTTTCCTCTATCTCTCCTTCCACAAATCTTTCCTGTTATCACAACATGTTCCAGTTTTTGTCTTCTCATAATGTGCCGCCCCCCCCCCCCCCCCCCCCCGCAAAAAAAAAAAAAAAAATATGACTGCGTCTTTCTGGTATTTGTGATAAGTTGTCTTTGCGACTCCATTCAATCAGGTGCTGTCTCCACAACGAAGGTTGGCTGCAGTGGATCTCCAACACTGTCTGTCTTTCTCCCTGATTGTACATTCTGTCACATTGATGTTCGTCCATCTTTTGATGTTATCTTCCCACTTGTATCGTTGTCTGCCTCTTGCTCGCTTGCTTTCAACCTTGCCCTCCAGTGTTTTTTTTTTTTCGAGTATTATGTCTGTTAACGTGGCCGAAATATTTCACTTGCCTCTTTATTATTTCTTTCATCAACTCTCCTTTCGTTCCCAGTTTTTCTAGAACCTCTGTATTTGATTGTTTCTGTGTCCATGAAATGCCTCATATTCTTCTGTATATCCACATCCCCAGGACACCTATTCGACTTTCTAGTTGCTTGTTCAATGCCCAGGCCACCGCGCCAAAAAAATAGTGTTGAATATACGTTGCATTTGACAATTCTCATTTTTAATGCGCTTTTAATCACTCTAGATGTTAATACTGATTTCATGCTGCTGAAAGCATTTTTGGCCATTCCTATTCTCTTTTTGATTTCTATTTCACTTCTGCCATCATCTGTTATTACATGTCCAAGATAGGAGAAACATTAAGCTAATAATTCTGTAATCCTCACAATCAACAGTGTCTCGAAGTGCCTGTCCTCTAAATCCCACGGGACCGTACACTCAAAGCAACTCAAATTGAACTCGTCAAGAACAGATCAGAACAACAAAACATGTTCTATCTTACCAACAGGATCATGAACATATGGCAGACTCAAATCGAGCAAGCGAAAGACGTACTTTTATTCCGCCGCAGGACAAAGTATATACTCTTGTAGAAACGTGAGCTGATCCCTATACGCAGGATCGGCGCTCACTTAAATAACATCTACCTACGAGCTCTAAGTCCAGCTCGCTGCCCTTGAGGCTTAATTATCCAAATCCTCAGTTCAACTGATTAAATAAAAGTCTAGGTATCCGCACCCGGTCTTTCTACTGTTGTGTTGTCTTTAATACATTCCTCTCCGGACTCCCAGCTGCTTCATCACGAAATTATCGCCTCCAGGTGTCACCTTCACACGGAGCCTTTTATTCACACATCCTTTCGAATCCACGAATTCACAGCGTCCCCCGTTGCCGTCCAATGACGTTGCTTTCCTTTCCTTGGTTTCTCATATTTGTCGTCCAGTTTTGTGACTGTCTGGGAAAATCCAGTAAGGTCTCTTCTTTATACTTGGTGGCGCATGTTCCGTTATGTGGCAAACAGCTTTTGGCTTCTTGTGATGAAAATGGATGTTTTCAAATCCTTGGGAATGTACCCAGTATTATGTATGTCATTACGTAATTATGTGATAGTATCAATGCAAAGCTGGATAAGGATTTTATCATCTCTGTTCTTATCTTGTCAGGCCTGCAGCCTTTCCTTCTTGCATCTTTTTACTAGCCTTCGTCAGCACAGAACAAACACAAACCGACACAAAACTACATGAAACACACTACATGACAATATTAAGGGTAGGCTACTTATCTGAATCTGTATCCTAGCTGGGAGCGACTGGCGCGCGTTAGAAGACTATCAGTGGATTGCATGAACCGGATGTATGGTCAAAGATCAATACCGTCAGAAGCTCAGGTACTGGCCGAGCCACTGGGCGGGAAAATAAGAGGGAATGGGTGGGGTGGAGAGGCGCCCATGTGAGTGGAAGATTAAAAATTGGGATTGGCGAAGATGTCACGGACGCAGTTCGCACTTAGCGATTTCTCGTTCAGCGCTTAAAACACAGCTGGGGAAGATTTCACTGCGTTGATCCTCATACAGGGGCATGAGTAGCGGTCGCTCAGAAAATGATTACAAACCACCGAACGCTAACCTACCAAGAAATCCCAAAGAGCAAAAATAATGTTGGGGTTGACTGCGACGTCCTGCACAGGACATGCAACTACCTTTTTAGTGGATTATACGACTAGGCAGTGGGAGGGGTTGGGGTTTGGAAGTTAAATCAAACTGTGTTGGACATTGAGGCCGTGAGGGGAGAGTGAACCTAACTGGAAGATGAGACGGTTTTACAATGTCTTACGAGCCGTTCGTGGGATGCGTAAGATTTGATGGCCGTGACCTGTATGTCAGCCACGCCACAGTGGACAGGACTGTTGCAGTGCATGGATACTGGTTTCTGGGCGCCACTGTTGATATCAGAAATGTGTTTCCTAAATCTGTCAACAAGACGTAAGCCTGTATGCCCGATATATCTCATATCACAGCGTGTGCAAGTACTCGCATAGATAATGTTGCAACTCGTGCATGAGAAACCCACACGGATGTGGAAGGTCGTCTTAGGGAATGCCAGACTCTGGGTTTGAAGTACATGTGGGCAGGTCTTACAACGCAATGGAAGACAAGCCACCGTGCCAGGAAGAGACTTGTGAGGTTGGAGTAGACTGCTATGGACCAGCACATCCCTGAGGTTACGATCCCGCCTGTACGCCACCAGGGGGGCTTCTGAGAAGACATCACGAGAGGTCAGGTTCACCTGGAGAATGGATAGATGTCTCAGGAGGATATTCTTGGCAGCAATATTATGGGGATGGTAGTTTAGTGAGAGGACAAGTCTATTATTTCGTGGTTTCAGCCTGGAGGAGAGAGCCTCGACACGACTGATAGACTGGCAGCGGTGAACCCACTAATATTCGTCTCATAATTTAACGATTAAAACAGCTGACAAAGCATATTATAAACATAAATAGATAGATGGTTTACCGCAAACATCAAAAACCGGTTTGATCCGGTCATTGTCTATTGGCTGAGTCAGCACTTTTTATGTGTCTAGATCGCGTGTATAACGGCCTGCATTTGCCAGATAAAGCACTTAGAATGCACCAAGCGAGGCGACATCATCTTGCTCACAAACAGCGGTAATAAGTATGTTATTTTAATGTATAGATTCGTATAGTTGACTTGTACGGGCGCCATGCGAATACTTCTGTGATACGAACCAGTATAGTTTCGGATCAGTTTATCTATCACGTCAACGTAGCAAAGTGTTTTAATCTTGGTGAAATAGCGCCACATTTTTTTTCTTCTTTAAGGGTCCTGTTGAAACTTTCCACTATCGCGGCTTTTACATCTTCATTCTCGGTCGTAAAGAAATGCACACCTCGGTCTTTCAGAAATTTTAAGAAGGTCCGGTTGACAAATTCCGATCCTTTGTCGATCTGAAGATTTAACGGTTGTCTAGCAACAAACAAATATTTTACTCACGGACACCACTAGCTTTTCCCGCGTTTCTTCTTGATCGGGATGTCCCAAGCATATTTACTAAACACATCGAGACACGTCACTAGGTACGACATTCCATCATTGTATCTTTGTAATTGTCTCATATCTATCAAGTCGGCTTGAAACTGTTGATTTATACCGTCGGTTATAGTGATTCGTCTCTGGAAACGTCGACTGATCGGTTTAAATAAAGTATATGTATCGTGATGCCGTAGCCAAGGCTCTATTTACTTCAGTTTAGTATTTCGGTTTAATGCGGCGGCCCCGCCGTAGGCCCCCGGTTTCTTAGGATCGTAGTAATGATTTCTAATTCGTGGCCATTTTTCTCACTTAGGTGTAGGTAGCCTATTCTTCTTCTTGTTTCGCCTGAGTTTGTAAGGTGGTGTTGTCTCGACTACTTGACTTTTAGAAGGTGTTGCCTCGCTTACTTGACTTTTAGCCAGCGTTGGTTGAAGAGGTGTTGTTTGAATAGGTGCCTCGACTACTGGAGTCGGAGAAATGCTGACTTCGGACTTTAGTTCCTTCATATCCAGGGTACCTAAGGGTTTGTGTCTGTACTGTACTGACCGAGTCGATCCAGGTACCGCTGCAATGTTTGTTGATACATGCGGACTTATTCCCGCGGTGGTAGATCTTTGGTTTCCAGGACTTGTCGAATTTGATAATCCAAGTCACGCAGGTTATCCGTTAGTGTGTCGGGTGGTACGTAGAATATTTCCAGCATCCGAGGGTCAATCAGGATCATTTTCTTCATTAAAAACCCACGACGCCTTTCAACACGATTAAAATTGGGCCTAACAAAGCAACGACGAATCCAACTTGTTTCAAAATTTGTTTCCCTTTCTTGATAGTCTCTTACACGTGAGCGTTCTCAGACTGATTTTGTGCCGCTGCAGCTGCCTCTTCTGAGCCGGTGTCAGTGGAACATTACCTTTCAACACATTGTGACAGCATTCGCACATTGATTGGACGAGGTCCGGGGATGCTGTTTTAATTAAGGATTTCATGTCAGCTGGCTTCGCCTCACCCAGAAACCGAAGCATAACCCCGTTACGTTTCACTCGGTTGGGCATATTATTTAGGGACGTTGATGACTTGACTCTGATCGGGAAATATATGATTTTGTAAGCAGAGCTGATCCGGTGTTTCCTGTCGAAGGTCAAAGAGCAAATGCCCATGTGAAGCTGCTGACGCGTCCTTAGAACTCTCTTGGTTATTTGACACGCGACCTGGGTACATCTGTTTGGCTAGATTGGTAATCTGAGGCTCGTCACGAGGATTTTCAAACACCACTAGGTAATGTGAATTCAGACTGATGTTTCTTTGTTTTTTATTCTTACCAAAAAGGTCCTAGACTACATACATGATGGTGAGATTGTGATTATGACTACCGTTAGTAAAGAGCTTAGTCACCCTATCATCTGTCTTGGACATTAGGTTATCTTTCACCACTAGCTAGCGCCTATCGCCTGTCTACTTTTCCATATCCGGCAAACCTTGGTTAAACTGAAACCCTTCATAGTCTCATACATGGATTGCCATTCACCGAATCACCATATAACCTCCTATGGAATTGGATCGATCATGCCAGGTACATGGGATAGAAACTTTTGCACAAAGACAGATTTTCTTCTTCCCGTTGGTCCTGCAATCAAAGCCGTAAAAGGATGTTTCCACCTAGGATCCATGACTAATAATAAACACCTACCTACCTTCATCATTATTTTATGGGGCTGGAACCCGCGCGGCCCAGCGTCGGGCAACCCGCCACGCCCCCCCCCCCGGCATCACCAGCCCAGGTTCGCGACTGTGGGTCCGTGCTGTTCGTGTGCGCGCGCCTCACCAGCCCCCCTTCCAGGAGACACACCTAAAGTACCGCGATGACGACATCAATAGGTTACCGACAACGAGCTAGAGAAACTAGCAGTCATTAACAATAACAGTATACGGAGCGCAACATAAAGGAGGAGTGGTTACACAGCTATCTGATTCCCTTGCCGAAGCCTGGCAAAGACCACACACAAATTAAGGGATATCGTGTAATAACCATGCATAATACAATAGGCAAGCTGCTGGAGAAGTTAATTGCAAGGAAAATATCAAGCCAGCTAGAGAGACAAGGTGTTTTTGTCAAAGATCTAAATAGAGGTTTACAGAGTTAAGAATATAAGTAATAGAGCTAAGACAGAGACTATTAAAGGACACCAGACAGGAGAGACACCAGCGCTATAAATAACTTCACAACGGGACACACTTGTGTCAACCAAGAGGGCGTTGAGTGCAAGTGAGCGAGGGTTTCCCAAGACACTAGGAAACTAGCCTCAACGAGTAACCATGGAGTACAGGTTACTCGAGTGAACTGACCAGCGTGCTGGGACACCAAGCACGCAATACTCGTCAGCGCACGGAGGATCGAACGTCCGTGTCTGAACACGCAATTAGAAGCGTGCGACAGACGGAGACTGAGACGACTGGAGAGTAGACGTGTTCCTTATGAATACTATAAGTTTATAGACAATAGTGATTGTTAGGCTTTAGATTCCACTCAGTGATTTAATAGTATCATTATCACCTCTTCATTGCATCTGTGTAACGTACCATGATGTTTATTATCAATGAAGTATTCCGCTCGCGGAGCTTGTTTGTCATCAGCTCTAAATAAATTGTACCTTTTGCAAATGACACGAGTTATTATTTCGTGTGGTGCAAAAGTAGGGGAGTCCTGAAATACCTGTCGCAAGCAAGTCGCTGACAGGCAGGACCCCATTTAGTGTCAGAAGTCCCTGAACCAACGTCAACATCACCATTGGGCATTATTGCTGTGTTAAAAATATCTAAAACTGACGCAAATTATTTCGGTGTTAAAAGTATCTAAAAGTAACGTGAATTAGTTTCCATAGAATGTCAGAAAGAATTTTGTTTTGTGAATGAACGTTGGTGATTAACACCATTACTACGTGATAATTAATATGTTACCATTTGTGGAGCTTGAACCACAATAAAGAAAGATTAATTTACAAGTTGTGTTAGTCTACGGAAATTAATAAGAAATGTGTATGAATTTGTGGTAATGAAAAGTATACAAATATGAATGTAAATTATCAAGCAAACCATCGTGTACATTTCATTTTCTGTGATACAGCCATTAATGTCACCATTCATCACATTCATTTAGGTATTTGTGCAAAATAAGCTCATTTTGCACAAGGAAAAGATATTAGCTACTGAACGGAAGCCTTAGAACGTAGTTATACCAAGTAAGGAGGAAAGTGAAGACAAGACGACAGTGACTTTCATATGACGAATCATCTTACGAATCATGACGATCATTTATACTATCATGACATTCATTCATTAACATCATTTATCATTATCTAGATCACATTTATGATTCATCAGCCGCATGAAATATAAACATGTATTTATATCATATGCATATTTCTAAAGTATTGATGCTCTACTAAACAGAAGCATCCGTTCTGTTATCAAGGCGATCATATTTTGGTGTGTCCGGAAGACAGCAGTGGAACATCCCAAGGGCCGTATTTTCCGACGAATTAGATGAGTATATTTTCGAATTATTTTGATATTCACTATGTTAACCATGCATCTTTATTTGCAGTGAGAATGTAAATAACTAACACATAACTACAAACCATTGTGTAAACTTAGAGTGCTATCATTGTGAAATAACATAAAGCCACAAAATGGCATCATTAAATGATTGCATCCAGGCGGACAAAGAAATAGGCCATATTGGAGAGAAATTAGAGAAATGGGCGGATCAAAAATACAAAGAAGAATTAGCTCGACAGAAGGAAGAAACAGAGAGAAAAACTGCTCTACAGAGAGAAGAAATGGCTCGACAAAGAGAAGAAACAGAGAGAAAAGCTGCTCTAGAGAGAGACGAAAGAGCATTAGAAAGGCAACATCAAAAAGAGATGAAAGAAGTCGAGGAAGCCACCAAACGAAAACAGCTAGATTTAGATCGTGCCACCAAACAAAAACAGCTAGATTTAGAGGAAGCCACCAAACAAAAACAGCTGGAGTTAATGCCACTAAACAGAAGCAGATACAGGTAGAGTCAGAAACTGAATTAAAGATGAAAGAAATGGAGATAGATTCAAACACACAGATAGCCTCGAATAAACAAAAGAGCCAGGAAGAACAAAATAAGTTTAGTAAATATAAAGGCCTGATCAAACCATATAGCGTAGGTGATTCAATCTCAGCATGGACTGAGAATATAGAATTTCAACTGAAGACTCAGAAAATACCTTTGGATGACTGGGCAATCTCAGTGGGGAGCCATTAAACGTTATAGAATCAATACCTACAGAACTAAGGAATAATTATCAGTACATCCACGATAGGATCATGCAACATTTCCTTCTGGGTGCCACTGGGTATCAAATTCAGTTTTCCCAAATAAAACCAAAGCCAACTGAACCCTTCCTAGATTACATCTCCAACGTGCAAAGTACATTTAACAAATGGATTAAGGCAGCGAAGGTGGGCAAAAACTTTGATAAATTACAAGATCTCATGGTAATGGATAAGGTGATATCCACAGTCCCTACCCCTTTTGCGAAGTTTCTCCAACAATCAGATATAGAATCCATTGAGCAACTAGAAAAACGGGGGTCAGCATATTTTCCGTCTAATCGTGACATATTTAAGTCCACAACACATGATACAGAGATCACTGCTTTTGTTAATAACGTACCCAGTAGATCATATAATCAGAAAGAATATCATAAGAAAGACAAACCTTACCAGAAGCCACCACAGTGTGGATATTGTAAATTGTTTCATCCTAGATACTCTATGTGCGACAAGAACCCGGCATATCCCTCACACTTAGAAACAGTACTAAAGAAGCAAGAAAGTAGAAGAAATTCATTTAAACGTGCTGTTAAATGTTATTTTTGCTCCAGCTATGGCCATTATAGTGCCAAATGTCTTGGTAGGCAACGAATGAAGGCAAATAATGCTGTGCTCATCGATACGTCATCTGACGATGATAGAGAAATTGACCCTGAACTTGTAAATTTATTACCAGAGAGTGAATGTGAAAGTGTGGCAGTAGTTACTGATATATTAGACTTTAAGAGATGTGACACATGAGTTTCATGCGGATGGTAAATTGAAATGCGGTCACGTTATACCATTTTCCAACGAAGATGCTAATGCAGCTAGTGCCTCCAGAGGTAAACTGAAGTTCTACGATGCACTGGTCAATAATCAACCATGCCATTGTTTACTGGATAGCGGCAGCACTTTACTTGGTTTAAGAAAAGAGCTGGTCAGACCAGAAGATTACACGGGTGAATTTGTCAAATGCCGTACTTTATCTGGAACCATTGAGAAGTACCCACTGGCAAAAGCGCATATTAATACCCCGTGCCTTACCGGCACATTTACTTGCGCAATCCTGCAAGATCCCTGTACGGATCTGATTTTAGGATGTTTAGCTTCATTGAAGCAATGTACTGACGACGACATATTAGCATGGAAACATACACACATGGCTAATGCTGTAACAAGGTCAGATACTCAAACACACTATACTGACCTACAAAATGAGATGTTACAGATGTTAACACCAGCGGTGCCGATAACAACACTACTCGACAAGAATTTATCGAGGCACAACGCACCGACCAAACTATCGCACCTTATTTTAAATTGTTAGGTGAGCGAACGAAAGTGACTAAAAATGCATCTTGGTATTTTAGAATATACAACGGAATTCTCATGCGTTATTACACAAATAATAACCATGAAATTCAGCAGACGGTGTTACCTGTAACATACCGACAAAATGTGCTAAAGATCGCACATGAGTCACCGTTTGCTGGACATTTGGTCTATGACAAAACCAGAGCCAGAATTTTGTCACACTTCTACTGGCCTAAATTCTGTACTGATATAAAAAAAATTCTGTCGTTCAAGTACTATTTGTCAACATCTTGTAAGAAAGGGAAAGCATGTGACTGCCGAAGTTCAACGGTCATTATTAGCATCTAGACCATTTGAGTGTGTAGCGGTCGATATTGTTGGACCCCTAAATCAGGTGTCAAGCAAAGGAAACCGATTCATACTTACTCTCGTGGATCTATGTACCAGGTGGATCGAAGCCATTCCACTAAAATACATCACCTCCAAAGATGTGGCAAATGTATTTTTGCACCTATTTTGTCGTTTTGGCTTTCCACGAACGAATCTATCAGATCGTGGAACGCAGTTTATTTCGGCTGCTACGCAAGCCTTAACAAAATTATTAGGGATAGAACAACATTTCTGTACCCCGTACCACCCAATGAGCAACGGGATCATAGAAAAAATTAACGGGGATCTCAAACACATGCTGGCAAAAGTAACAGCAGAAAACCCATCTGATTGGGACACGCTATTGCCAGCAATGCTATTTGCCCATAGAGAAATTCCGCTTTCGAGTACGGGTTTCTCACCTTTTGAATTAGTGTATGGGGCGAACCCTCGAGGACCCCTAACAATTTACCATCAACTAATTACTAGCTTACCAGAAAACCCAACATCAGTAACACCGTATGAGATGGTAACAGAGACACGCGATATAATAATGAAAGCGTGTGTAATAGCCAAATCATCTTTGGAGAGGAAAGGACAGATGTACCGCGAGTATGCAAATAAGGGTGCTAAAACGATACACCTTGAACCGAATCAGAAGGTTCTGCTTTTACTACCAGATAAACGTAATTTGTTACTAACATCGTGACAAGGGCCATTCAACGTTGAACGGAAAATATCAGATGTCGATTATGAAATATCGATAAAAGGAAAATTAAAGATATTTCATATCAACATGCTTAAACCATACTTCTCACGATATGAACTACCGACAGATGGACAAGATGCACCCACACCAAGTAATCGGACGACAGACGTACATAACACAACTACACTAGGTAGGGCGACGCAGGACAACGACATAGCAAACATACTTAGCCAGGTAACAGCACACACAGCTAGTACAACATCAGTACTGAACGAGACAGATGACGACGGAATAGAACTACCAGTCCCTACAGTAGACAAGACTGGGACTATTGAGAGCATACGGATAGAAAGCAAACTTACAGACGAGCAACGACAACAGATGATAGAATTAGTGACGGAGTACAAAGACATTTTCTCCGACATCCCAGGAAAGACAGACAGAATACAGCACTCCATTATTCTGACTAATAACACCCCAATCAAGTGTCGACCTTATTCCATCCCACTAAATTATAGGGCTAATCTCGACAAAGAACTACTATCTCTTGAGTCGAGTGGAATAATTCAGAAATCTCAGTCGGAATATTCTTTCCCTAAAAGTCGCCAAAAAGGACTCAACAATTCGACTCTGCGTCGATTATCGACGTTTAAATAGAGTGACCAAAATTGATGCTGAACCAATCCCAGCATGCGAGGATTTGATCCTGGATATGTCTACATCTCGCATCTTTTCCAAACTTTACCTCACGAAAGGATATTGGCAAGTTCCGATGGAAGAAAATGCAATTCCTTTAACAGCTTTTTCCACACCTTTAGGTCTCTATGAGTGGCGATTCCTTCCTTTTGGCCTTCGTAATGCTCCAGCCACTTTCGTTCGTCTAAATAGGGATCTTCTCCACGGGGTGACAAATACGTCTAATACATAGATGACATATGTGTCCATACTGTAGACTGGACATCACACCTTTAGAAACTGCGACATGTCTTCGATAGGTTGCGATTATTCGGGCTTACAGTCAAGCCCACTAAAGTAGAGTTGGGCGTGGAAGAAATTGACTTCCTAGGCCATACCATCTGCAGGGGCCAACTCAGAACAGATGAAAAGATTGTGACCAAGATTCTCAATTTGACTATGCCAACGACCAAGAAACAGGTCCGAAGTCTGCTTGGTCTTGTGAATTATTATAGTAAATTTATTCCCAATCTGGCGGAAATCACCAGTGTTTTTTCCAATATTTTGAAAGCTTCGGCAAAATTGGATATTCAAGATGCACGGTTAATTAGTGCATTATCAAAATTGAAATATTTATTCAGCGTTCCACCTATTTTGCGTTTGCCTAACCAAAATCTTACCTATTTTTTACGTACAGACGCAAGTGCTATCTCCATATCGGGAGTTCTAGGCCAGTTTTACGAAGGGAAGTTCCACCCAGTAATGTACGTAAGTCGTAAGATCAGCCCTGCTGAATCAAGATACTCAGCATCAGAATTGGAGGGCCTCGGCTTAATCTATTGTGTTAGAAAACTTCATAGGTTTCTGGCAGGAGCACAGTTTGTGATCCAGACCGACAATTCTCCGATTTCTGTGATGCAGAGGGCATTCTCCATAACAATAGGGTCTACAGATGGGCCTTGATACTGCAGAACTATGCCTTTACCATCCAGCATTTAAAGGGGAGTTTGAACTCTTTGGCAGACACCTTGAGTCGACCGTCAAACATTGAAATACCTGAGGTACAGGAAGACATCGACCAGAGATCACCAGAAACAGAGACACTGTAATTACTTTTGAAATCAGTGCCGTATCAGTGGTGAATAAGTTACACTGTAAGTGCGTTATCATCGCCAGATGTGTAAACTGTGTAAGAGTGACATTGCCATTATGAGTAGAACGAATAGACGCATAAGTAGTATGTCTACATCGCTAACACATATATAAGCTATATTTACATTGAAGTGTTAGATGTGAACCTACATAGATTGGTAGGTAACTATATATATGAACACTATCCAGGAAGGAGAGCATATAAGACTTTGGCTAAATGAACTATGTTATGAAAATAGCCTACAAAGAACATTGCTCCATCATCACATCCGAAAGGACGACATTAGTTAGTGTAATTATATATAAACGTAATTGTGATATGTATATAACATTGTTTTATAAACAGTACGCATAACTTCATTTTTGTATGAATAATTGAATTACAAAATGTTCAAGTGCATATTTAACTTTATTTATGTCATGTGATAATAATAAGTCATCTTACAGCTAGTTAATAACCCATTTAAATTAACACCTATATTAGAAATGCAATTGTTAAATATTACTTTACTTTATTACCGTGCAAACATAACCATTTATAAATTCATTTAATTAAAATATCATTTCTAAACTAACCCGACCATTTAGGAATTAACATCATTTCATGTACCAATAACACTTAAAGGTAACTAACCCATTTTGCTTAAATGTAATTACTTAGTTAGATTATTTCCCTTAGGATAAATTTAGAACAGCACACCAAATTACATTAGTTAGTATTACAGGATCGGTAACAAACCATCCTCACAAACTTGTATATTTTGTACAGGCAGGACCCCATTTTCATAGCCATGACACGTGCAAATGAAGGGCACAGTCATTTGGCGTGAAAACTTGTATTCTTCTTCTTTCGTTCGCTTGAAATATGTCTATAACTGCAGTGCTGTCTCTAGTATGAATTGAACTGTCTTTTTCAGTTCACACAGCGGTCCATAGAGTTTATCTTCCACTGTCGTCTCTCTAGGCCAGAAGGTTTGCCTAGATTTGTTATATTTTGGGCAGTCTTGGAGTATGTGCTCTGCTGTCTGCGACGCCAATCCACATGTACACATGGCTGTTTCACCAATCTTGAATTTTGAATACATGTGGTTGCGTAATCTATTGTGCCCTGTTCTGAGGCGAAGAATAATGACTTGTTCTGGTCTATCCATAACATGGTAGTCATCTTGAGCAGGTTTTGGTGGCTTTCTGACTGATTTGATCATTCTTTTCTTTTGGTGGTATGTTACAGGCACCTTCCTTAGCCAATTGATCAGCTCTGTCGTTCCCGGGTACTCCACAGTGGGATGGTATCCACTGTATGGTGACCTTATGCTGACTGCTAAGTTCAGAAAGTAGTGTCCTTAGTACTGGCAATTTCCCAGACAGGAGCGCCTCGAGTACTGATTTTGCATCTGTCAATAGCACCACAGGTTGTGTACCATTGCTGGTATTTAGTAATTTCTCTGTTGCTATCTTGATTGCCTCAATTTCAGCATCGTAGTTATGGCAGTACTTTCCTGTCGGTACTCTAGCTGTGTCCCTGGTATTATTTGGGTATTCTATGTACACTCCCGCTCCTTCATTTCGAACAGCATTTTGTGCTGACCCATCTGTGTAGACTCGGATCCAGAGGTCCTGTGGGTATTCTTCATCAAGGAAGCTGAGAGTGGCTGTTCTGCGCTGCACACTGTTCTGATCTTCCTTGTCAAATATTCCTCTCACTTTTGTCTGGATTTGTAATGATAGTCTATGCTCATCTTTCCATGGAGTTCGCTCTGGAATAGTTGTTAGGGGGATACCAACTGTGGGCAGAACGGTGGTTTCTCTGCAGAGTCGTTTGGCCTGGTGGATAAAACTACTTCTTTTTAACCGCCCCATGGCTAGGTTTTCAAATCTGTTCTTCATAGGGTGGCCTGGCAAGCTGAAGAACTTTTCTGCTTGTATTAGCGTTTTCGTATCTCTGCGCTCACTCAGTGCGTGTGCCCTCCCCATCTTCTCCATTTCCACTATAGGGGTTGATCTCATCCCTCCTGTGGTGACTCTAAGTGCTTGATTTTGCACTTTGTCCAGCTCTTGTAGTGTGGTTTTTGCTGCCGAACACCATGCAGTTGACCCGTATTCCAGGTGTGGTCGTATGCTCTGTTGATCAACTTTGCTAAGTATTTTCCCACTGGCTCCCCATGTGGTTCCACTTAGCTTTCTCAGGATGGCTATTTTCCTTCTGGCTTTTGCTACTGCTTTGTTGATGTGCTTTCTCCATGTCAGCCTGCCATCAAATGTTACTCCAAGGTATGTTGGTTCTTTATCTTTTCGTAGGGGTGTTCCATTTATCTGGATGGTCCCTGCCTTTTGTTTTGGAGAGAGGGTAAATAGGGTGGTGCTGCACTTGTCAGTGTTTATGCTGACACACCATTTATTTGCCCATGCAACAAATGTATCTACAGCTCTTTGTAGTAATCTGGTGGCCACTGATGCATGTTCATTTGTGCTCCATAGAACCAGGTCATCGGCATACATTGCGGCTTTAATTCCATGCGGTAGATTAGCAACGAGATCATTGATGAAGATTAGAAAGAGTGTGGGGGACAAGACTCCGCCCTGGGGAACTCCGTGACGCAGTAGTACTTTCTTGCTCTTTAGTCCGTCTATCTGTACTCGGGCTCTCCTGTTGTGCAAGTATGCTTTCACCCATTTGTACATTCTTCCATTGACTTTGCAGTTTCTCAGTTTATTCATCAGACCTTCTTTCCAGACTTTGTCAAAGGCTTTCTTCAAATCTATCCATGCCGCAAACACCAGCTTCTTCTCTTGGAATGCATCCTCAATTTCTTGAGAGAGGTAAGTTGTCTGATCTTCAGTAGAGTAGCACTGCCTAAAGCCAGCCTGCTGTGGCACAAGGATGTTTTTACTTTCAATGTACCACTGCAGTCTGTGATTGATGATGCGCTCCAGTGTTTTGCAGAGACAGCTGGTGAGGCTAATTTGTCTGTAGCTAGAGGCAATGGAACTATCTTTCCCTGATTTTAGGAGGGGTATCATGATTGCTTCTCTCCAGGCTTGGGGAACACTGCCTAAGGTCCAACTGTTATTGAAGATCTGCAACAGCTTTGCTTTGGCCTCTGTTCCTAGGTCCCTGATCATTTCATTGGAGATACCATCAGCTTCTGGTGACTTTCTCATTTTCAGTTTTGATATGGCTAGCTCCAGTTCGCTGATTGTGATGGGTGCCTCCAGAACCTCATGTACTATTTCCTTCTGTCCTGTATGTTGCCGTTTCTCTTGAATCTCTTGTTGTTTCTCTGGACTGATTTTGATATTGTTATCTTGTGCGAATGAGTCCGCAAAATGGTCAGCTGCTTGCTTTCTTGTTAAGATGTTTCCATCTTTATGTAGTGCAATTGAGTTTCTGCCTGTGCCCTCATCGTTAAGTTGTTTTATTAGCTTCCACAATTTCCTTGTGTCTCTTTCAAAGTTCAGAGACTCTGTTTTTTCCTGCCAGCTTTTCCGTCTAGCCTGCAGCTTGGCCCTTTGAAATTTGGCTTTTGCATGCTGGAATTTATTGTGGTGCTCTTGGCTGGGTGTGGCCTCTGCTTGCTTTCTACATACTTCCACATCATTATGCAACTGTTCCAGTTCACTACTCCAGTAGGGTTTATATTGTTTACGGGCTCCTCTTGGTACTGTTTCTCGCGCTGCCTGTAGTATGCATTTCCCAAACTCTTCAACTACTTTATTTATGTCTTTCTCAGTGTTCAGGTTTCTAACCAGTATGCTGGTTCGATGCTTGTACACTGCCCAGTCTGCTTTCTTGTAGTTCCACCTCGAGAGGGTGCTGCTTTCACTTACAAGCTCATTTTCTACAGTTAGAAAGACTGGTCGATGGTCACTGCCACCTAGTTGTTTCCCAACTATTCGTGTAATGTTCCACTCCAGGTCTGGTGAATGAAAAGCCAGGTCAGGTGTAGTTGTAGAGTGCCATGATCTCGAGTAGAAAGTATGTGGGTCGGACGGCTTGTTAACCAAGATGAATCTATTCTCATCCTGCCAGTCTTCCAGTCTCTCTCCTCTCTGGTCCATGTGATCATAGCCCCAACTCTGCGAGTGGCTGTTGAAATCGCCGCACACAATCATTTTTTCTCTTAATGGTAGTGTGTCCAGTGCCTGTGGACGGTCACTTGGACAGTAGTAATTGATCAGATGTAGGTCTGTATAGCCTATTTTAAGTCTAAGTGTCTGATACTCAGCCCCTTCCATATAGACTTCGATTTGGGAAGCAGTGATGTTATTTTTTACAAGGGTAAGTATCCCACCTTTTCGCCTGTCCTTTCGGTCAGATCGGTAACACTGGTAGCCTCTGATTTTGAAGGCTATTTTTTCGTTGAGGTGAGTTTCTTGCAAGCAACATATGCTTACTTTTTCTTTGTCCAGGATGTTTTCTAATTCTACTTTTTTGTTGCTGACTCCCTCCGCATTCCAGTGCATTATTTTAAGTCTTAGTTTAGTATGGCCAGCTGTTCTATTCTCATGTCCCCTGGCTCCACAGGACATCTGAGAAGGACCTCCAGTAGTTGGGGTTGGACCCTTTCGAGACATAGGGCCCGGCACTGCACCTGCCTGGGGGTCCAAAGCAGGGCGAGCACCATAACGTTTAGCAGCAGTCGACATATTCCATTTTGCGTAATTGCGTGGCATTCTGATTTCTGTGGTGCGCCTCCTGGCTGGTTGCCTCCGTCTTCAGCACCTTTCCTTTGTTAGAGCAGACTGTGGTCTCACTCGAGTTTAGATGTGTACACACGCACACACGTGTCTGTACATGCATGTATATTTATACACATCTAGAGCACACTGGTTATTTTCCGGCGCCAGATACTCGCAGTCGCCCCTTCTCCTTTTAGTTAAAACAGTTCCGCCACGTGAAGGCCAGGAGTTGGACTTGCTGCAGAGGTTATGTATTCACGAGCCATTGGGGTATTTAAGCAATGTTGGGCGCTCACCCCAACACTGCGCCCCGGCTACATACAGCAATTTGGAACCAAAACTTGTATAATTCAGCCAATCATTTAGTGTAAATATGTAATGTTCATTTACTTAATATTATGAACCATATTTGAATGACGAATGAAGGTTTTAGCATAACGATAGTATGAAAGTGGACGAAAGATGTGTAAATGAAAGGAGAGAATGAATACAACAGGAAACATTGAAAGAGACAGAAAGAGAGAGAGAGAGGTAGAGGTAAATTTTTTTTTTCACCGCTTGAAACGTCTTGTTGTGACTTGTCTGTGTCAATCTGTGTAACCAATGTGTTGTCAAGTTTTAAGTGTGTTACTGCAATATTTTAGTAGTAGTAAATAGAGAAAATACTTTGAGCATCTTGAAACGGAATTGTGGTCATAAATAAGAATAACAGACATTTGTAGCCACAATAAACCCATTTACAGCGCTCGAAGGAATACACACATGTAGAATAAAAACGCATACACATGTTAGCAAATTAAGTACATTGTAGTTTATTAGAAAACACACAAACAAACAGGAAAACGAACACATAAAAGCTGCATACACCATTTGTTTCAAAGAACAGGTAACTAAAATCAGGGGACACAAGAACTTCTTAAAAAACCTTACTGGAACATTGAAAATATTTTTTCACAAGCGAAAGCTAGAAGGTGAAGAGTAGAACGTAATGTATACGAGTTGGGGTTGATATTATTGGGAACATGAACATTCGATGCTCATGTGTTGTACTCATAACAGAGTCAACTTGTATTGGGTTGTCATTTTGGGCAATATGAGGACAGGTCAAAAGACATAAGTCAACGGACAGAAGTCAAAAGACATAGGGTCATAAGAATGAAGTCAGGACATAAGACATAAGACAATTCCCAAGAAGATCTATAGCCAACTGTACTGATACGATGGGCTACTCAATTAGCCGAGTGAGTTAATAGAACAGTGTGAATAAGGAAAGAAGAGAGTTTGTTCTATCCCCAGAAGAGAGATTTACAACTTATAAGATCTTTGACAAAATTGGACAGCCAATTTTTGTGTGTGACCATACAACGTGTTACAAGCAATGAGTTAAAGGGTTGCAACACTCCACAGAGAGGAGAGGAGCCTGTCAAAGATCTAAATAGAGGTTTACAGAGTTAAGAATATAAGTAATAGAGCTAAGACAGAGACTATTAAAGGACACCAGACAGGAGAGACACCAGCGCTATAAATAACTTCACAACGGGACACACTTGTGTCAACCAAGAGGGCGTTGAGTGCAAGTGAGCGAGGGTTTCCCAAGACACTAGGAAACTAGCCTCAACGAGTAACCATGGAGTACAGGTTACTCGAGTGAACTGACCAGCGTGCTGGGACACCAAGCACGCAATACTCGTCAGCGCACGGAGGATCGAACGTCCGTGTCTGAACACGCAATTAGAAGCGTGCGACAGACGGAGACTGAGACGACTGGAGAGTAGACGTGTGCCTTATGAATACTATAAGTTTATAGACAATAGTGATTGTTAGGCTTTAGATTCCACTCAGTGATTTAATAGTATCATTATCACCTCTTCATTGCATCTGTGTAACGTACCATGATGTTTATTATCAATGAAGTATTCCGCACGCGGAGCTTGTTTGTAATCAGCTCTAAATAAATTGTACCTTTTGCAAATGACACGAGTTATTATTTCGTGTGGTGCAAAAGTAGGGGAGTCCTGAAATACCTGTCGCAAGCAAGTCGCTGACAGTTTTCCCACCTACCCTGGGAGGGTACGGTCCAAAAAGAGAAACCTGGACCAATGCAGCAGTTTTTGCCCATGACGTCTATGAAGGTTTCCACTCAGGCATTGAAACCTTTGCTGCGGCGATTGATCTTGAGGATGCGTACAACAGAGTACCATTGGATTTCTTAATGCTTCAGCTTCTTGAGCTCAAGATAAGTACTTTCCTCCTTAGTTGGATCGCCACAGCCCTTTTCCAACGGAAAGTAGTTTTTAGATGTGGCAGTTGGACTTCGGAACCAACAACAATATATCCTGGCCTACCACAGGGATCACCATTATCTCCGGTGCTGTTCAACGCCTACACAGTGAGAATCACCAGCGAGCAGATCACTGGACCGGCGAGGACACTGTCATATGCCGACGATGTTTTAGTGTATCGTCAGGGTAAGGCTAGAGATCAGGTTGCTGTGGAACCACAAACCGAATTCAACCTGATAAGTACTTGGTGTGCTGAAGCTTGGGCAATGGTCACCCCAACAAAGGCAACAGTGGCATGGTTCTCATTGAATAACCATATTGTCAACACTCCAACACCAACGGCTAATCTGTGTTCAGAGACTGTGGAAAGAACGCAGGCAATGAATTATCTGGGGATACGGTTTGATCGAAGACTTGCTTATAGTGAGCACATAGACCAGGTGATAACAAAGGCCAAGCGGGGTTTGGCTGCGATGTGGGTAATGGTGGCAGCAAACTGTGAGCAGCGCCACCTATGTCTTCTATACGAGGGTCTGGTCATGTCTGTTTTTGAGTATGGGATGACGATCCTGACTCTCAGCCGGAATCCGTTAGAAAGGATTGAAAGGATATAGAATGAAGCTATGCGCATTTTTTTTTTTTTGGATGTACAAGAGATACAGCATGCAGGGCGATGCGCTACCTTCTTGGTTTCACAACCTTTGAAGACAGAATACAAATATGCAGAGCACGTGCCTACCTCAGAGTTAACGCAGACACACAACATCCACTGCATAGTGAAATTATGAAGGTGAAGGCAGCAGGTTAAAAAGAGGAAGTACGCGGATGGGTCAAGCCGAAGACATTCTTCAACAGGTATCTACAATTGAGGACTTAGAACCGGCGAAGAGTGGGTACAAGTGCCAACAGATTTCTGTACGTCCTTTTCTGTTTACATCCAACTCGACAGAAAATGCAGACAAGAAAATCCGGCTGCTGTGGCGGCGGAAGTACAAGCGTTGATTTTCGAGAATTCGTTAGACGGTGATGCTGTCATCTACACAGATGGGTCAGTCGTTTGACAAGTGAGAAGCTCATGGGCCTTTACGGCTGAGGCCGGAGGGAGAATTGTGAAGGAGGAATCTGGTGCTTTTGTTGAGACCACAAGTAGCCTGACTATGGAAGACATGGCAGTAAGTAAAGCAATAACATGGCTCGAGACACAGACATTCACTAGGGCTTGTTTATTTAGTGACTCAATGAGCATGCACAAGAGGATATAGATGTGGTGGATCCGAAGAGAGTGATTGCTGTCTCTGGAGCGGTCTCGGCTGGCAAAGATTAGTTTCATTTTCATGCCAGGGCATGCGGGAGTACAAGGAAATCAGCGTGCTGACAAGCTCGCATGTAAGGCTACTGTGGAAGGCGGACGCACCATGGACCAGGCTGACATCCTGAATGCTCTACGAGAAGTAAAACTTTTGCGAGAACCAAGTGATGACTGTGAATCTACAACCATGGCCAGATTGCGAGAACAGCAAATTAAAAGAGGTGTGGCCAAACAAGAACACTAAGCAGGAAGCCAAAGAAGATTGATAAACCAACACAGAACTGGTGTCTTTAGCCGCTACCCGCTGCGGGGTTTGCTGTTGAGGAGATCCGAGCACTTATGGACTGAATGCTTCGATGTACGATGAGGATGATCTGTCGACTAACTAACTAAATAACTAACACCGAAAGTACCACAAAAGACCGCGAGATTTGAATATTTAGGTAAAATCTAGTCCGTTTTTGCGCTGGTCTGCTGGGGGGGGGGGGGGGCCTTTATAACTCACATAGAAGGATTTACGAGCAGCGGACCAGATGAACGGACCAGAAAACGGCGTTAGTTAGGACCCCCTCCCTCCCTCCACCTCCCCCTTTTTGTTACTACTCTTGTCCAAGTTGTGCTCATTAACAATCCCGCGGCTGTTGAGAATTTTAACGGACTGGAACCATTCTGCAGCAATCCTGGAACTGGGAAAGCTGACAAACTGGCCACACACAAAAAAACGGCGCTGGGACACCGCAACCAGATTTTCCATTTGCATGTTTCGAAAACAAAAACCAAAAAATCTAAAAATTACACAGACTCAGTTCACGATACAATAGACTTAATTGCCATATGTGCACATGTACTTTGGAATTGTTTGAATAATGTGAAAGAACCGATAAACGACCACAGCTTGGACAAAAATGATCATGTAGGTAGTTACCAGAGAATCTGGTGAACACTCTAAACTCCGAAGGAAGTTAAGTGGGGCACGTAATCAGACTGCAACTGATACCATTAGTCTTACGACTCTTCGCTGTGTGTTGAAAATGAGGGCAGAGCACATATGGAAATGTTCCGAGTGCTGTGATGTCGGTTCTTGACTCAGCTCAACCTAACTTAACTCAGCTCATATACATAAAGCTCCAGACAGGTTCTAACGCAATGTGTACGTGCTGACAAGCAACTCCAACTGCATAATACATCTCACCTAATCTTGTTTCTCTGGGACCTTGCCGTGTCGAGGGGAAGAATAAACATCGAGAGAGTGTCTATTTATGGGCGTCATATATCGAGATTCTTACAGGGTCGGTCTCTTCTACTGGTTCGATTTGGTCTGTACATCATTGCTTGTTATGGTATACTCTTAGGTGGTAGCCTAGTTATATAGTCGAACCATTTAATTTGCTGTTTTATAATGAAATCTTGGGCTGCAATAGCCCGCGCTTACTTTAATCCTGATTTCATAATTTCTGATTTTCTCTCTTCTTGATACATAGGGGAATATTCTCTACGGCAGAGGTGGGCAAACTGTTTGTGCATAAGGCCACATTGGCAAATGTAAAGTTATTGGGGGGGGGGGGCGGCGCATATATATTATATCCACTTAATTTAAGCCACCTATCACAATAAGTAATTATGAATTATTTATAGGTTATTAAACAGAATAAATAACTTATTATTACAATAATATAGAAAATATAAAATTAGAAATAAATTTTATCAAAAATGTTAAAACAATCTAAGCGGTACATGAAGTTGTCTAAAATTCTACAAAATAACTTAAAAACGAAGTAAATTTTTTTTTTCTAAATGCCCTCGAAAGCCGTATAACATAAGTTGCCAGGTCGCATGCGGCCCGCGGGCCGTAGTTTGCCCATACCTGCTCTACAGGAATCTCATTTACGTTGTTGTAATGTTTATTTTCTCTTTTTCTGTCATTGTCCAGGTTTGGCATTGTTAGCTTAAAGTTGGTATGAAGATTGTGTTGTAGAGTGCTTTGTAAGTATCATTTGATACGTATTTGTTCTTTAGTGTTGGTGTCATTGGTCCAGTGAGATGGTTTGCCTATTTGCATCTATTTTTGATCTCGTCTTCTGATTTGCCATCTGATGATATTATACGTCCTAGGTACTTGAGCTCTTTACTTGTTTTAAGGAGATTCTTTCAGATGAATCTTTGTTATTATTTTTCTCTTTCTTCTTTAGTTATAGTCATTACCTCTGTTTTGTTGATGCTAATTTTCATTATATGTTCCTTAGATACTTTGTTTAGACTATTTATGTGGAATTGTAATTCTGCTTCTGATTTTGCTATTAGATCGTCCGCAAATAGGAAATCTTTAATGGTGTAATTTTCAGTTGGTTCTGCTTTTGTGTTTTGTTCGTCATACTGTGTTGTTACGGCCTCTGTTCGACTGGTTTCTTTACATATTCTGTCTATAAGTTATCAACAAGAGGTGGGACAGGACACAACCTTGTCGTACTCCGGATCTTATGATATATGGTTCCGAGTATCCTCTGTTTGTTCTAACAGTGTATTTACTGTTGTATAAGCTTCAACATAAGTTTGTTAAATGTGTACTCACTCAATATCGTTTAAGAAATACAAGATTGTTCCCAACACAGATCAGAAAGGTCTGTTCCGTAACCGGAACCACAGCCCTAGATTAATTGATTGATTGATTTAGGAACCGACATCATAGCATTCGGGACTTTCGGGAATATCCCATAAAAAAGGGCTACATTGCTCGGCTGTTGATGGTGGATGGACATTTTTCTATGGTGAGTTGAATTTATACCTTTATAGTTTTAATATCTATTTATTATACTGTAAAACAAAGGTTTTTTAATACATATTAAAATTAAAAATTTGTTGCGTACCCCTTACGGGACGTTGCAGTCAACACCAGCATTTTCAGCTGCTGTTGATGTACTAGGCAAGTGTTACGTTCAGTAGTTTGCCATTGATTTCTGAATGACCGGCCTCTATAGTTCTATACCTTTTTCGAAAAAACCAGCACCACTATGTTTCGAACCCAGGTATACGGCTCACAAACCCCGTTCGCAAGCCCTTAGCCACAGAGACCGTTTCTTTTCTCGTCAGATTTAAATTTAATAATTAATAATTTATAACTTCTTCATGTTATCTATCTTTATAATTTTAAGATCAATTTATTATAATGTAAAACATTTTAAAAATAAATATACCTTTAATTTCTTTTTCTTTTCTCCTCATATTTACAGTTCACAATTAATCTTATATATAAAAGGCGATCTCCGTCCGTCTGTCTGTCTGTCTGTATGTCCCTATGTCCTTTATGCGCTCGCGAACGGCCCATCCGATTGAGATGAAATTTTCTACACGCCTTCCTTTCATTCCAGCGCAGCCCACTTGTATATTTTTTTAGTGTGAAATCGGCTGCTTACCCAATATTATTTAATTTTTCATTTTTCATTATAATTTCATATATCTCAGGGGACCTAACTCTGTAAAAGTTATTTCAAGGGGAATAACTTTTCTGTATACCTTATAGCCATATTGTGGCATCCGTTTTCAAAGATGTAAAAACTCTGTGTCTATAGTTATGTACCGGCATATGAGTTATAATAAATAATGATACAATCTTTAAGGCATTTTCAAAGTTTTCATAAAAATAATGCACAATGCATAACATTGTAACTCATCTTTTTATGCTTAAGAATTACTGTAGTCATGCAGGTGATTAGAAAGAGTTTTCATTAAAAATAATGGATGGTGTGTGGAAGGACATTCTTTTAAGTTACTTTTTTTGTTGTATGAATTTAATGAGACGCTATCCGCCAGGAGCTGGGCGAAGCCACGCCGGGTCAGATAGATAGACAGACCCACCTTTTCGCTGCAGTTGTCTACTCCTCCTTTTCCTTCTTCTGCTGATGCTGCTGCCGCCGCTCCATTTACCCAAGTTAATTGTTGGGGAAGATGTAAAGATCTTTCAAGTGCTCTTTCTAATGCTTTTTGTAAGTTGGTCTTCGTTTATCTAAGGTTGTTCTAACTGCAACCAATAAATGATTAGACAGACAGGCAGACAGACAGACAGACAGACAGAGAGGGAGGGACGGACAGACAGACAGACAGACAGACAGACAGACAGACAGACAGACAGACAGTCGGGAACGGGAACTTATATGACTACTTATATGAATTAAATGAGATGCTCGCCATCAAGGGCTGGGCGAAGCCGGGCCGGATCAGACAGACAGAAAGACAGACAGACATATAGACAGACAGACAGACAGATAGATAGTCGGGAACGGGAACGGGAGCTTATATGACTACTTATATGAATTAAATGAGATGCTCCACACCAGGAGTTGGGCGATGCCGGGCCGGGTCAGACAGACAGACAGACAGAAAGACAGACAGAAAGACAGACAGACAGACATACAGACAGACAGACAGACAGACAGACAGACAGACAGACAGACAGACAGACAGACAGACAGACAGACAGACAGACAGACAGACAGACAGACAGACAGACAGTCGGTAACGGGAACAAGAACTTATATGACTACTTATATGAATTAAATGAGATGCTCCCCACCAGGGTCTGGGCGAAGCCGGGCAGGGTCAGCTAGTAATGTATAAATTCTTCATGTTATTTTACAGCATTTTTGTTATTTTTTCAGATTTAGTAATCTTTTTATTTTCTCTTTTCAGATTCTGGAAGACAGAAGAGATATTGAATGCCAAGACAGGTCAGTCGCCAACAGAGGTAGTATTTCTCTAATTAAGGACATTTTTCTATGGTGAGTTGAATTTATACCTTTATAGTTTTAATATCTATTTATTATACTGTAAAACAAAGGTTTTTTAATACATATTAAAATTAAAAATTTGTTGCGTACCCCGTACGGGACGTTGCAGTCAACACCAGCATTTTCAGCTGCTGTTGATGTACTAGGCAAGTGTTACGTTCAGTAGTTTGCCATTGCTTTCTGAACGACCGGCCCCTATACCTTTTTCGGAAAAACCAGCACCACTGTGTTTCGAACCCGGGTATACGGCTCATAAACCGCGTTCGCAAGCCCTTAGCCACAGAGACAGTTTCTTTTCTTGTCAGTTTTAAATTTAATAATTAATAATTTATAACTTCTTCATGTTATCTATCTTTATAATTTTAAGATCAATTTATTATAATTTTTTTTTTTTCCCGCGTTTCCATCCTGTTTCAGGATATTGCGGTCAACACCAGCATCTTTCAGCTGTATGTTGATTCCTAGGCTAGATTACGCTCATCAGCACGCCACGACTTTCTGAGCGACCGGCTCCATACTCTCATAAGTCACTTTTGCAATTCGAACCACTGCTAATTCTCGTCGCGTCACGTGACGAGAGTATTCGGGGTTAGCGAAGAAAGCTGCTAACCCCTCAATGTAAAACATATTTAAAATAAATATACCTTTAATTTCTTTTTCTTTTCTCCTCATATTTACAGTTCACAATTAATAATGTATAAATTCTTCATGTTATTTTACAGCATTTTTGTTATTTGTTCAGATTTAGTAATCTTTTTATTTTCTCTTTTCAGGTTCTGGAAGACAGAAGAGATATTGAATGCCAAGACAGGTCAGTCGCCAACAGAGGTAGTATTTCTCTAATTAAGGACATTTTTCTATGGTGAGTTGAATTTATACCTTTATAGTTTTAATATCTATTTATTATACTGTAAAACAAAGGTTTTTTAATACATATACAGTGTCATTAATTTCTTTTTTTTTTTTCTCGTCAGATTATTATTAAATAATTTATAACTTCTTCATGTTATCTATATTTATAATTTTAAGATCAATTTATTATAATGTAAAACATTTTAAAAATAAATATACCTTTAATTTTCTATTGCACATTGAACAATTCAGTCCATAAATGCTCGGTTTATTATTCTTCTTTGGCTTTCTGCATAGTGTTCTTATTTTCCAAATGTCTTTTAATTTGCTGTTCACGCATCCTGCCCATGGTTGTAGATTCAGTTATTACTTGTCTCTGTCTCGAACTACGTTATTGCTTTACTGTCTGCCAGGACATTCATAGTTAGGTTACTTGTGTGCACTTCCTGTATAGTTGGATGCAAACTGAAAAAGACGTACAGAAATCTGAAATGCACAAATAATGATAATGTATAATAACTTCTTCATGTTATTTTACAGCATTTTATTAATCTTTTTTTTTTCACTTTCTTTTCAGGTTCTTTTCAGGATCGTCATTTTCATTCAACTGATGTCACCTGTTGATTCCAGAAACTCTACCATATTATGCATATGTATTATATATGTTATATAGTATTAATAAAGATTACTAACTGAAAAGAAAACTCTTTTAGTTTAGTACATTTTCGTCTGTTGACACTTATGCAAATTTAGTAATTTTATTTTAAACGAACCTCATAACAACTATTCATCACTGCAGTAATTATCGGTGGCCATTTTTAATTGCTAATTAGGTCACCACACATCATACTGACACAGCAAAGAGACCATAAGGTCTGTAGCATTATTCCGCACAATACCAAATTCATCTTGTAATTTTTAAAGCTAAAATTAAGAAAACGAACGCTAATTTGTGAAATAGTAATTAATTAGCTGCCATTTTTAATTGCTAATTAGGTCACCACACATCATACTGACACAGCAAAGAGACCATAAGGTCTGTAGCATCATTCCGCATATTACCAAATTCATCTTGTAATTTTTAAAGCTAAAATTAAGAAAACGTACGCTAATTTGTAAAATAGTAATTAATTAGCGGCCATTTTTAATTGCTAATTAGGTCACCACACATCATACTGACACAGCAAAGAGACCATAAGGTCTGTAGCATCATTCCGCATATTACCAAATTCATCTTGTAATGTTTAAAGCTAAAATTAAGAAAACGTACGCTAATTTGTGAAATAGTAATTAATTAGCTGCCATTTTTAATTGCTAATTAGGTCACCACACATCATACTGACACAGCAAAGAGACCATAAGGTCTGTAGCATCATTCCGCATATTACCAAATTCATCTTGTAATGTTTAAAGCTAAAATTAAGAAAACGTACGCTAATTTGTGAAATAGTAATTAATTAGCAAAATAATTAGCGGCCATTTTTACTTCCTAATTAGGTCACCAGACATCATATCAAAAAATAAATAACATGACCAGTTAGGCCTTGCAACCCCGATCGCAGTGATGTATGGTTGCTAAGATGTTCGTTTATAAACAAAACAGATAGTCTAAAAAAAAAACAAAATTTTGATAATCTGGGCCAGATTTTGACCAGGACGCAAAAAAAAATCCTTTAGTGAGCACTCTTTTGTGAAAATTTTACTCCAAAGGTCACGACACTCAAATTTACATAACTCAGCTTAGAATCGAGATACACAACTCATTGAGGTACCGTTAGATTTGGTTTTTCAAGGCCTATCTATCTGTGGTTCTCCCAATAGTAAATGATCAATTTGAAAATCATGATCAAAATAGCTACATAAGCGCTCCGTCCCCATCCCCAGCAGCCAGCGAAGAGTTCCAACACTAAAAGTTCCAGTAGCAATTGAATCTGATTATATGTCCGTCTCGTCTTTCCTCTGAGCGTCGAGCATCGGCCAGATCCCCTCGTCACACCTAGCTGCCTCATTCTTACCAGACTATGGTGATCCATTTGCTCCTCCGAGGTGTACACGTGCTCCCACAAGGCCGCAACCACGTCTGTCTTGTCACGCATCAATACTCCACCAAGTTTTGCCAAGCCAGCCAATCTGTCCGCCTGTTCATTCCCCGGCACACCGGCATGCCCCGGAGAAAAGATCCAGGTGATGCTTGCTACCCGTGACCTCCGAAGCGAAGCAAGCCACTCTGCACGAAGCCTGCCTGTCTTCACCCTCCTCAGCCCCAGATGTCAAACTATAAAGACGCCTCTGAGATGTATATAAGACAATGTAGTGTATGTAGAGCACAAAATGACAAATGTAGGTTGATTTCAAGCGAACGTGCTTTATTTTCAAAGGGTTACAAATTGGACACGCAGGTGCGTCTTAAAATCCCCTCTTGCAACCAATAATTGTCCGCACATCAGTTATATGTTATATCTTATGTATGTTACATTCACAAAGATTTAATTAAAATAAAACACGTGGTGAGTTGTTTTATACTTAATCAAGGCATGGCTCTACGCCTTCCCCTTTTCACGCTGAAAAATAGGTTAATCTATTATGAATGATTGACACTTGCGTAACGAGATTTTAAGGAAGATTTTTTTTATCTCCCGTGAGTGCGACATTTTTCTGATAATATGCAATGTTCTGGTCAAAATGACACACAAGGGCCCAGAACACAAACTTCTTACTCGAACACTGAGTTGAATCGGCCAGTCCAGCTCAGCCCTGGTCAAGAAACACTATAGACAATAAAAAGCAGGAAAACTATAGGCAAACGGGAGTTAGAAGCGATTCCTGCAAATGACGTAGCAGCATAGTTGTGTCTAGAGGATGGAGGATTAAAACACATGCCTTAATATAGGAATAAGCGAGATGACTGGTTTGAATAGTTAGTTAGTTAGTTAGTTAGTTAGTTAGTTAGTTAGTTAGTTAGTTGGTTGGTTGGTTGGTTGGTTGGTTAGGTAGGTAGGTAGGTAGTTAGTTAGTTAGTTAGTTAATTAGTTTGTTAGTTTAATAGTTTGTTAGTTTGTTAGTTTGTTAGATAGTTAGTTGGTTAGTTAGTTAGTTAGTTAGTTAGTTCGTTAGTTCGTTAGTTCGTTAGTTTGTTCGTTCGTGCGTTCGTTAGTTAGTTAGTTAGTTAGTTGGTTGGTTAGTTAGTTAGTTAGTTAGTTAGTTAGTTAGTTAGTTAGTTAGTTAGTTAGTTAGTTAGTTAGTTAGTCAGTCAGTAATTTGTTAGTAAGTTAGTTAATTAGTTAGTTAGTTAGTTAGCTAGTTTATTAGATAGTTAGTTATCCATTTAGTTTGTTAATTAGTTTGCTAGTTAAGTCAGTCAGTTAGAAAGGCAATTATTTATTCAGTCGACCGGGTAGTTAGTTATATAGTCAGTCAGTCAGTGAGTCAGTCATTCTGTCAGTCAGTCAGTCTGTCAGTCAGTCAGTCAGTCATTTAGTTAGTTAGTTAGTTAGTTAGTTAGTTAGTTAGTAAATCAGTTAGTTAGTCAAGTTAGATAATTAGTTAGCTAGTTAGTCAGTCTGTCAGGTAGTTACTTAGTTAGGTAGTTTGTCAGTCAGTCTGTCAGTCAGTCAGTCAGTCAGTCAGTCAGTCTGTCAGTCAGTCAGTCAGTTATGTAGATATTTAGTTAGACAGTGTCAGTCAGTTAGTTAGTTAGTTAGTTAGTTAGTTAGTTAGTCAGTCAATCAGTCAATCAGTTAGTCTGTTAGTTATTTAATCAGTTAGTCAGTTAGTTAATTAGTTAGTTATTTATCTCATTAGTTAGTTTGTTCATTAGTTAGTTAGTTAGTTACTTAGTTTATTAGTTAGTTATTAAGTTAGTTAGTTAGTTAGTTAGTTAGTTATCTAGCTAGCTAGCCAGCTAGTCAGTCAGTCAATCAGTCAGTCAGTCAGTCAGTCAGTTGGTGGTTGGTTGTTTGATTGGTTGATTGATTGGTTGGTTGGTTGGTTGGTTGATTGGTTGATTGATTGGTTGGTTGATTGGTTGATTGATTGGTTGGTTGGTTGGTTGATTGATTGGTTGGTTGGTTGGTTGATTGGTTGATTGATTGATTGGTTGGTTGGTTGGTTGGTTGATTGATTGGTTGATTGATTGGTTGGTTAGTTAGTTAATGTTGCGATTATCCTCATTGCACATTTAGCATTTTAGTCCGTCGGTTCTCAGATACCTTCGTCAGTATCTCTCTCAGCGTGTAACCGCAGACGACACCGGTTCTGTGTTGGCTGAATATTCATTGATTTATTTGGTTGCTTCGGGATTTGAGGTTTAAATATTGAGCACAACCCACTACTGGCAACGCTGATAGTATTCCGGTATGAACCTAAGGCTTTTGTCCACTTCAGATTAGAAATACTTGACTCTTCTTTAGCGCTCTTGTCTGGCTTCAGCCCCTTTGATTTCTGTTTCTTGCAGTCGGGTCACGTTCGCAAATTCAGTCATCTCTTAATTCGTTTATTAGCCCTGTCTTTGTGACGGCACTCAGTATCTCAGCCTGGTCCATTGCTTGTCTGCTTAACGCAGTATCCCGACAAGCGAGAAAGATTCTGTTTGAATATTTTGTGCTACTGTGCTAATATTAATAGTGTGTATTTTTAATGACTGTGTAGTGTTTGAAAATATTGCCGGTCCAAGTTTTGTATTCACCCTCTGTGATGTTCATGCAATATATTAGGTAAATGCAAAACTTGGACAGCAAATATTTTCAAAACGCTGCACAGTCATTAAAATACATACTGTAGCTTTCAATGATTGTACTGACATATCTCATCTCTACTCATAGCACCTCTTCTCATCTCACCTCAACTCATCTCCTCTTGTTCCTCTTGTACTGGCTCTGTACTCCGATAATTTTGTTTTTCTTTCTTTCGTTTTCAGACGATTTATACCATTCCCCTTTGTTGTCATCTTTTTCATTCACCAATTCAAAATATATCTTAGTTTCTATGTTGCAACTAACGGCGTCGAAGTATGTGTGTGTGTGTGTGTGTGTGTGTGTGTGTGTGTGTGTGTGTGTGTGTGTGTGTGTGGGTTGGTGGGTGTGTGTGTGTGTGTGTGTTTTGTTTTTTTGTCCCGAGTATTATTTCTTTACACGAGTAAGCATTTCACATAGCCGATGAGTAAATTTTTTAGGTATATCTCTCAGTCTGTCTCCCAGTATGGCTGTCATCCAATCCGCCTGTCTAATAGTCTGTCTTTTGCGCAGTATGGCTGTCTCCCAATCTGTCTGTCTCCATAACTGTCTGTCTCCCAGTCTGTCTCTCAGTCTGTCTGTCTCCCAGTCTGTCTGTCAGTCTGTCCGTCTCCCAGTCCGTCCGTCTGTCTGTCTGTCTGTCTGTCTGTCTGTCTGTCTGTCTTTCTGTCTATCTGTCTGAATGTCTTTCACACATTCTGTCTGTCTGTCTGCATGTCTGTCTCCCAATATGGCTGTCTCTCAATCTGTCTTGTCTTCAAATCGGTCTGCCTCGCTGTCTGGCTCTGTCTCTCAATCTATATGTCTTCCAGTCTGCCTATCTCCCAGTCTGTCTGTCTCCCAGTCTGTCTCCCAGTCTGCCTATCTCCCAGTCTGTCTGTCTGTCTGTCTGTCTGTCTGTCTGTTCTGTCTCCCAGTTCGTCTGTCTGAATGTCTTTCACACAGTCTGTCTGTCTGTCTGCATGTCTGTCTCCCAGTATGGCTATCTCTCAATCTGTCTGGTCTCCAAATCGGTCTGTCTCGCAGTCTGGCTCTGTCTCTCAATCTATCTGTCTCCCAGTCTGTCTCTCTCCCAGTCTGTCTGTCTCCCAGTCTGCCTGTCTCCCAGTATGTCTCTTTCCCAGTCTGGCTCTGTCTCTCAATCTATCTATCTCCCAGTCTGTCTCTCTCCCAGTCTGTCAGTCTCCCAGTCTGCCTGTCTCCCAGTCTGTCTGTCTCCCAGTCTGTCTGTCTCACAGTCTGTCTGTCTCCCAGTCTGTCTGTCTCCCAGTCTGTCTGTCTCCCAGTCTGTCTCTCTCCCAGTCTGTCTGTCTCTCTCCCAGTCTGTCTGTCTCCCAGTCTGTCTCTCTCCCAGTCTGTCTGTCTCCCAGTCTGTCTGTCTCCCAGTCTGTCTGTCTCCCAGTCTGTCTCTCTCCCAGGCTGTCTGTCTCCCAATCTGTCTCTCTCCCAGTCTGTCTGTCTCCAAGTCTGTCTCTCTCCCAGTCTGTCTGTCTCCCAGTCTGTCTCTCTCCCAGTCTGTCTGTCTCCCAGTCTGTCTGTCTCCCAGTCTGTCTCTCTCCCAGTCTGTCTGTCTCCCAGTCTGTCTCTCTCCCAGTCTGTCTGTCTCCCAGTCTGTCTGTCTCCCAGTCTATCTCTCTCCCAGTCTGTCTCTCTCCCAGTCTGTCTCTCTCCCAGTCTGTCTCTCTCCCAGTCTGTCTCTCTCCCAGTCTGTCTGTTTCCTAGTCTGTCTCTCTCCCAGTCTGTCTCTCTCCCAGTCTGTCTGTCTCCCAGTCTGTATCTCTCCCAGTCTGTCTCTCTCCCAGTCTGTCTGTTTCCTAGTCTGTCTGTCTCCCAGTCTGTCTGTCTCCCAGTCTGTCTGTCTCCCAGTCTGTCTGTCTCCCAGTCTGTCTGTCTCCCAGTCTGTCTCTCTCCCAGTCTGTCTCTCTCCCATTCTGTCTGTCTCCCAGTCTTTCTCTCTCCCAATCTGTCTCTCTCCCAGTCTGTCTGTCTCCAAGTCTGTCTCTCTCCCAGTCTGTCTCTCTCTCAGTCTGTCTCTCTCCCAGTCTGTCTGTCTCCCAGTCTGTCTCTCTCCCAGTCTGTCTCTCTCCCAGTCTGTCTCTCTTCCATTCTGTCTGTCTCCCAGTCTGTCTCTCTCAGTCTGTCTCTCTCCCAGTCTGTCTGTCTCCCAGTCTGTCTCTCTCCCAGTCTGTCTGTCTCCCAGTCTGTCTGTCTCCCAGTCTGTCTAGTGCGCCCTCTAATCCTGACTGTTTTCTTCTCCTTCTATGAGCGCCAAGCAATACTTGTTTGTTACTGGCCTCTAATGGTTCCCCAATTGATATTTATGTGTAATACGTGTACAACACCGAACCGACCAATCGTATCTCTTCTATAAATGTCCGGTAATATATTGGACATGGCATTACGGTCCGGCATCTTTGTGTGTTTGTTATTTGACCTACGATGGTTTGATGTACAATTCTGAGGCTCATGGAGCTATTCCAATGGTTAGATACGAATTACGTCCATATTCCATAGTTGTTGGTTCATTGTGAATGATAGACCTGGTAATGAAGACACATTTGTTTACAGTCGTCAAGTTGGTCGTGCTTCATAGTACACTTATTCCTGCAACGAGTCGTGGTCTTCATTTGAGGGTGACAGGTTCGAATCCGGGTGGTAGCTATAGTGTTTGAATAATGAAGCCACAAATAATAGATTACACCACTTATTGTCTGACATATTTCACTGCATCTTGTCAGGTACATACTGCAAAAATCACACAACATAAACTAAAGTAATTAGAAAAATCCTTCAAGCTGAGATATACCACACACGTATTCACACAGTAATTTGAATTGTCTACCACGATAATTTTAAACTGCCTATCATATTTTTTTGTTTGAACAACGTTGGTTTATGTACATGAATGGCGATTGCTTCTGTCAGCTTTAAGATGAGATCACTTTGTGTGTTGACACGAAACGCATTGTCATTGTCATTCACGTTGCCGGTTTCCAAAAGGCATAGCTTTTAATTTTTGTGTTGTCCAGTGTATCCTCTAACCTTGACTTCTTTCAGGTACTTCTATGACCGTCAAACAATGCATATGTGTTTATTAAAGAACTTATCTATCTGGCTGTATATCCAGGGTTGTCCACGGTACATAATTTACATTTCGTGGTAATTTATGCATGCCCCATCCCATCCTGGCAGGCTTGTCCGTGGGACATGTATTTCTGTCCCATCCAATGGTAATTTATGTCTGTCCCATCCCGTCTCATCCCATTCCTACACTATTCAGAAAATCCCCCCATTTTTTCTCCACGGAATTCCCATGGCCAAGCCTGTATATCTGTCTTACTAGATCTCTATCTTTATCTCGTAGATGAATTATTTCACATGTTAATTACTTTTACACCACTCCCTTATTAATGTTGTAACACACAAATAACGACCCACATGTTAAATATAAGTAAATTATCTACCACCATGCACATTTTACACCAAGCGTGCTTTTTAGGTGCAAGCAATTATTGTTACCCGTATCGTCAATTCACATTTGATTACTTGCAATTAAATGGCGTGCTAGCTGCAAGATGTTACTGGCGCACTCAGTTAATGATTCTTGATTGCATAAAGAACTTTCGAAAGGCAAACTATTAGTTTGTTTTTTCTTTTCTTTTTTCCTCCTCCTCCTCCTCCTCCTCCTCCTCCTCCTCCTCCTCCTCCTCCTCCTCCACCACCTCTTCCTCCTCCTCTTCCTCCTCTTCCTTCTTCTTCTTCTTCTTCTTCTTCTTCTTCTTCTTCTTCTTCTTCTTCTTCTTCTTCTTCTTCTTCTTCTTCTTCTTCTTCGTTCAGCTTAAGACATCAATATGAATTAACCCAAAGAATGCAGCAGTAAACGCAAGCTTGTTGACATCTCCATAAAGTCTGCCCTTATTTGGTGTGGGCGTTACTTTTAACAAAATACTTTTCTCTGTTCTGCAAATGTGTATTCTTTGCATTTCCCCCCAAAAAACACATTTATACCGCATTAAATGTTTTTCAGCTGGTCTCCTCATTGTACATGTTTCACATCCATATAAAAGTATTGGATCTAAATAGCACTTTAACACTTTTTTTCTCGTTGCAATATCTTGTTACTGGTCAGTATGTTTTCCAAGGCTACATCAGCTTACATGGTTTGACAAAGTGTTCCATTCGTTATTATGTCTCCTACCACAATACACGATTATTGCCAGTCTGAACTGCTTGTTATATTGTAATTATTTTAGATGGTTTCATTATGCAGCTTTCTCATTACAATGCATAATACCATGCAGGTGATAATACCTGTAATCGCTAGAATCGGAAACTGAGGTTTTAAATACTTTACCAGCTGTTCCCTGCTTATCACTACAGCTACAACAACAACACCAACAATTGCTACTACAACTACTACAATTACTACTACTATTATTACTAATACTACTACGACTACTACTACCAATACTACTACTACCACTACCGATACTATTACAATAGCAACAACAACTACTACTGCTGCTATTACTACTACTACTACTACTACTACTACTACTACTACTACTACTACTACTACTACTACTACTACTACTACTACTACTACAATTACTACTATTACTATTGCAAAAAAAAAAACAGCAGCAACTACTACTACAACTACTACCACAACAACAACATCAACAACAACAACAACAACTACTACTACTACTACTACCACTACTACTACTACTACTACTACTACTACTACTACTACTACTACTACTACTACTACTACTACTACTACATGTATGGCATAACAATCAGTGGCCACCCTTGGATTCAAGCGACTCGGAGTCCTTAAATGGCTCTTTTGTAATGTTTTAATTATAGATTTATCAGTGTTGTTTTGTTTTTGTATGCTGGCATAGGCTTTTTTCAACAGCGTGCATGTTGTCACTTGTGATTTTATTCTTGTACAGCTAATTCCATTTTCCGTGTTTGCTGATTTACGCATTGAATGTGTCTTTTTACTGCAGTCCAGTTCAATTCTTTCGTGTGTTTCAGGTCTTCAGATGGTCGCTGGCTGCCATGGGTTTATTGCCACACCGAGAAACTACCAATGACCCCTTCCGGACCTGTGGTCGTGTGTTCAAATCACACTCTAGGTTGATTTTTTTTTTTTATTGAGCAGGCATCTTAGGTCGACCTAGCCTAAAATAGGTACCTAGAAATGTCCAGGGAAGTAAAGGGGACAGGCTCCAACAGGGAATACAGAGCAGCAGCAGCAGCAAACGAAGATGAGGAAGAAGAAGAAGAAGACGAAGAAGAAGAAGAAATAATGATGTCTTAAGTGTATTTGAATCCAGAAGCACCGGGTAGTTTGCTATATCTCGACTGATGGCATCCCGCTGTGAACAGAAGGGAACGGCTCTATTTAGCAGTAATGATTCACGGCCTTGGACTGAATAGAACATATCCACATTTTAGTGAAGATAAATAGAATAGAACATATTTATATTTTAGTGATGATAAAGTGAAACGAATAGAACATACCGTCATTTTAGTGATGATAAATTTAACTGAATAGAACATATCTATATTTTAGTGATGATAAATTGAACTGTATAGAGTAAATCTAAATTTTAGTGATGATAAATTTAACTGTATAGAACATATCTATACTTTAGTGATTCTAATCTGAACAGAATAGAACATATATATAGTTTGGCTCTGATACATCACACTGAATAGAGCAGAACAGATATATCGTACATAAATGATAATTCACACTGAACAGAACAGAACAGATCTATCTTATAGAAATGATAATTCGCACTGAATAGAACAGAACAAATCACAACAGATCAATTTTACATCGACGACCAACGGCACTGGCCAGAACAGGTCTGTCTTACACAGATAACTGTACCGATCAGTTGGGGCTATTTTCATCATCATGTGCCATGCCGGTGATCGTGAGCGGTTACGTTTGGCGATCTCAGACAATCATCAGAGTCGTGGGCCAGCTCTGTGTTCTTGTCTCCATTATGTCATTTGGCCAAGCTATCCAGTTATTTATCTCTCTGCCTTCCCCATGTTCTTTTCTTCACAATCATGTCAGCTGACACAAAGTTTACTATATTTCTTATCATAACATGCCCAAAAACTTTGACTGTCTACGTCTAATTTCTCTAATCAGTTTACGATTTTCATTTGTTTCTTGCAGGACTTGGTCATTGGTTTTTCTGTCTGCCTGTGATATTCATTGCATTTTCCTCAGAAACCACATCTACATCGCCATCAGACGTTTTTCAGCGTATATGATCATTGGCCACGTTTCACATCCATATAACAGTAACGGTTCTATGTCGCACTTCAACATTTTCCTTCTCCTCGCAGTTGACATTAACATGATAATCCGCTATGGATTATCAACATTACAACGTTGATAATACACTATCGATAGAAAAGAATAGAACAACATTACAGCGTTGATAATATGTACTGGACAGAACAGATCAACACTAGAACGTTGATAATCTGAACAGGACATAACATATCAATATTACAACGTTGATAATTCGCTATGGACAGAACAGAACATCATTAAAACGTAGATAATAATCTGCAATTGACAGAACAGATCAACATTTATTTTATTAAAATTAAGTTGCATGTCCTTCACATGACGTAGCTGTCAACCCCATCATTTCGGCTGTTCGTAATTCCTGAGCAAATTTTATGTTCAGTAGTTTGCCATTGCTTTCTGAACAACCGGCTCCTATACCTTTTTCGAAAAAAAAACTAGCACCGCTGTGTTTCGAACCCGGGTATACGGGCTAACAAACCGCGTTCGCAAGCAATTAGCCCCAGAGACCTGTCAACATTACAACGTTGATAATCCAGACTGGACAGAAGAGACCAATATTACAATGTTGATAATCTGCACTGGACAGAACAGATCAACATTACAACGCTGATAATCTACATCGGACAGAATAGAACAGATCAACATTACAACGCTGATAATCTGCTATGGACAGAACCATCCATCCATCCATCCATCATGTGACATGCCGATAAGCGTGGGCGGTCATGTTCTGCCATCTCACACTTAGAACCAAAATATGTTGGGGTTGACTGCAAACGTCATGTAAATAATATGCAACTAACGTTTTTATTTAAAAGCTGAAATATACATAAGCCAGCCAATGTTGCAGATATAAACGACCCTTTTACTTGACATTGAGGAGAGTTGGTTACATGGTCAGTAACTAAAGGACCTTATGGACAGAACAGAACACCATTAAAACGTAAATAATGATCTGCACTTGACAGAACAGATCAACATTACAACGTTGATAATCCGCACTGGACAGAACAGATGAATAGTACAACGCTGATAGTCTGACCTAGACAAAACAGATCAACATACAACGCTGCTAATCTGCATCGTACAGAATAGAACAGATCAACACTACACAGCTGATAATCTGCACCGTACAGAATAGAACATATGAACAATACAACGCTGATAATCTGCTATGTATAGAACAGATCACCATTCCATATTTGATCATCTGCACCTGACAGAATAGAACAGATCAACATTACAGCGCTGATAATCCGCCATGGACAGAATAGAACAGATCAGCAGTAAAACGATGATAATCGGCGCCGGATAGAACAGAATAGATGTATCTTAAACGATGATGATTTGCACTGTCTAAAAACGATCTATTTTACAGGGACGTTAATGATACGCACTGAACAGAGCAGACGTATCTTACAGTAACGTTATTACACACTGAACAGAACAGATGTATCTTACAACGACGTTATTACGCACTGAAAAGATCATAGCCTATCTATCGTCATGATACACTTTATAGAAATTATTGTCGGAACGTCGTGAATATAGGAACATAATTATTTATTGTGGCAGACGAAACCACAATTTCCTAAACATACATAATGAAACAGTCTTTGGGCTTTCATATAAATTTAATTAGAATGTCAGTCTCTTTTCGCAGAGTGTGTGGAGTGAAATGTGTTTCCCCACGTCGGGGTGAAATAAATAGAATAATACATGTGTATAGGGCTTGCGAACGCGGTTTGTGAGCCCGTATACCCGGGTTCGAAACACGGCGATGCTGGTTTTTTTCGAAAAAGGTATAGGGGCCGGTCGTTCAGAAAGCAATGGCAAACTACTGAACGTAACACTTGCCTAGTTCATCAACAGCAGGTGAAAATGCTGGTGTTGACTGCAACGTCCCGTAAGGGATTCGCAACACAATTTTTTTTTTATACCACTTGGCCACTGACTGCCCAATGAGGTTTTAAACCTCAGCCCACAACAGTGTCTCTGTCTAGCTTCCTCACCCAGACAGATCACCTTCCAGTGGAATGTAATGTCAGGCTTCTAAATTTATTTATTTGTTTATTATTTTTGTTGTGACGAAGGGGTCACGAACGCAATTAGCAATCCCGCATACCACGTTCGAAACCAAACCGCGGAAGATTTGGAAGAAGACCGCCTTGCGCTGGTTTTCATACACTGGTATGAATGTCGGCCGTTCAGAAAGCAATAGCAAACTACTGAACGTAAACTTGCCAAGACATCAGAAACAGCCCAAAATATGTTGGGGTTGACTGAAAACTTCATGTAAAGGATATGCAACTAACTTTTGTATTTAAAAACTGAAATATACATAAGCCAACTAATCTTGCAGATATAAAAGACCCTTTAACGTGCCATTGAGGAGAGTTGGTTGCATGGTCAGTAACTAAGTGTAAGTAAAGGACCGTTTTATACACCTTTAGGAAGACAAATTGAAAAAAGGAGACAATGATTGGAGATAGGTCACACACTGAGCGCGTGATACGTAAGGTAGTGCATGATGGTGAAAATGACCATGCGTTCACATGCATCCAATCTCGACGAACATTTGCAGAGCGAATTGGTCTGATCAGTCACATTCGCTACCGCCATGGGTTGTAGTTATGCCTTTTTGAAGCACAGTGTAACAAACTATCGTCTGTCAAGGCGGCTAGGTGCCAATGATGAGGCAAACTGGGCATATGCTGTTAGGCCCTTAACAGATTCAGTGGGAAGCAAAACGTAGGTTTGGACCAAACAAACATGGATGCTGGAAAATGGGAAGTAGAGGTGTGTCACAGTTAGGACTTCAAAGTTGTTAATATGGGAGCAACCATGTTGTATTATAATGCAATGGCAATATTTCGGCGATATATAAGGCCATGACAGATACGGGTAAGACGATTAATCATCCCATGAATTTAATCATATATAGTTGTAAATCTGAAAGATTCTGCTGTTGACAGCGATGTCCTGTAAAGGATATGTGAATAAAAAAATAAAAAAAATTAAAAAGTTGTAAATCAATCGGCACTTGTGTGATATGGTCAGTATCATATCTGCCGCCTTTATTTTAAAATTCGAATCTGTCCCAATTTGGATCGAACCCATATCCGCCCGGCGGGCAGGCTATTATCTGGCCACTACACTGCGGCAGCTGTTGGATATACGGTGTCAAGCCCCATATTTATCCTCTGTTCTCACTTCAATTTTGTCGTCTTAAACTCTAACCTTTGTTTCCAACATTATATTTAGCACTGCGTACCCTCTACATTTATTTACCCCTAACAAAGAACGATGGCTTTATTTCCCGTTCACGTCCGTCATTTCCGTAAGCTCTCCATTACCCCAGACAGATCACCACATTCGCACACACACCGCCATAGCTACACCGCAGATCGCCAGAAAACAAACTAACTCACTGCAGCGCCGCCCTCCAAGCAATCCATGCTGGTTTCCCTCACTCACGTTAACAGACATATCGATCGATAACCGGTGTCGCCGTTTTCGTTCTTTGTCGTTCTCCATCATAACCGCTAAAATGCAAGCGACTACAACGACGCATGACTGTGAACTGAGATAGCCTCACGTGCGTAAGTTTTCCACACAACGTGGTCTGCTCATTCTTCATGATGCACGGCTGTGGCGTGATGGTTTTCAATAACTTACTAATGTGAACAAATACAAGTGAGCTTTTATTGTTCCACATTCAATACATCATTATCTAACGATTTGGGTGGAATTATTCTTGCTGGGGCTCACAACCCGAGCCAGGATGATATATTTACTTAATCCTTTTATTTCGCTGGTTGTTGTATATTCAGTGAAGATACTGCTTTAAAAAGTAACCAAGACTACACTCAGATGAACAGATCTTTACAAAGACGTTATGTAAAAGCGGAATAGACCAAGCGTATGTAATAAGACTATGTGAATTAAATACGTTACCTATCGATTGCATGACGACGCCGCTCAGCCTGTCCAGGTAACCAGGTAAGCGGTAAATGTGTTTAAAAATATCATGTCTTTTTCTTTGTCATTAGAAGGAATTTGATCTTTTCGTGTCCTCATATTAAACTGTTTTTCGACGTCTAAACAGATAAGTGTAATGTGTTTAAAATAGCGAAACTTTTCTTTATTCTTCTTTTATTAATTTTCCCACTGGAAATTTTGTTCACCCTGGCTTGATATCCTTGTAATTTTTGTACGTGTGTTTATTGTTCCTGTGCGTTGAAATTTATATCTGTGCACCCTGGTAAAAGTCTATGCCTGATAGGACAGAATAAAGGAGCAAAGAAGATGGCTGATGGAGCTTATAAGGAAATATATCTACGTGAAGAACACACAGAATGCCCAACAATCATTGCCTTGTGGAAGTTCTTGTAAGAACACAGGCTAATTCAACAAAGCCCGACAGAAAATGTGGACAGGCAGAGCCCACGAGCCCAGGAAGTCAGTCTGCCTTTGGGAGCGGGAATCGAGAAAAGAAATCTCATCGGTCAAAGTCGGAAGTTTAGTTTAGTTTAGTTTAGTCGTTGGATCAACATCACGACACACGGTTTAACCCATAAGTGCTCAGTTTTCCTCCTAACTCAAACCTGAGTCTGGAGAAACTCAGCTCAATGCACGAACTCCGTTGCATCAGCGAGGATCCTGAAATACTTTGGGTAGATTTTTAACTCGAAATTTTGCCCGGGCAGCGCCGTTAGGCTACTCTTTTTCGATTTCTAACTGCCAAGGGATTTTTTACGTGCGCAACAATACACACGGGTGTCCGATCTCACTACCCAGAGACCAGGGGACATTTTATTACTGGAAGTCGAGGTGGATTTTTTAAATAAATCCCGGTCCTCGCCGGGGCCTGAACCCGGGACCTCCAGCACTCAAGGCGGACACCATACCTCGAGACCACTCAGCCCTCTTAAGTCGGAAGATGTTGGCCCAAGTGGCACGGGGCTAGCAAGAGGACACCTACGCATTACAATGGATGTTTACGTTAGTTTAGTTTAGTTTAGTTTTGTCGACGGATCAACATCATGGCACACGGGTGTAACCCATAAGTGCACCGTTCTACTCCTAACTTCAAGCCTGAGTCCGGAGAATCTCAGCTCAGTGCACGAACTCCGTAGCACTGGCGAGGATCCTGAAATACTTACCACAATGGATGCTATGCACCAAGCATAGCAAACGTTTATCGCAGAAGAAGAAGAAGAAGAAGAAGAAGAAGAAGAAGAAGAAGAAGAAGAAGAAGAAGAAGAAGAAGAAGAAGAAAAAGAAGAAGAACAACAACAACAATAACAACAACAACAACAACAACAACAACAACAACAGCAGCAACAACAACAACAGCAACAACAACAAAACGAAGAAGAAGAAGAAGAAGAAGAAGAAGAAGAAGAAGAAGAAGAAGAAGAAGAAGAAGAAGAAGAAGAAGAAGAAGAAGAAGAAGAAGAAGAAGAAGAAGAAGAAGAAAAAGAAGAAGAACAACAACAACAATAACAACAACAACAACAACAACAGCAGCAACAACAACAACAGCAACAACAACAAAACGAAGAAGAAGAAGAAGAAGAAGAAGAAGAAGAAGAAGAAGAAGAAGAAGAAGAAGAAGAAGAAGAAGAAGAAGAAGAAGAAGAAGAAGAAGAAGAAGAAGAAGAACAACAACAACAACAACAACAACAACAACAACAACAACAACAACAACAACAACACCAATAATAACAAGAAGAAGACGTCCCGCTGCAGGATCATAACATACCTATTTATTTTATTTTGTGTGGGAATCGTCATGGCGAAGTGATTTATTTGTCAACATAGTGCTGTGAAAGTTGGGGGTTTGTTTTCGGACTCTATCGAATGTTTAGATCTGAGGTTCAGGGTAAGGGGTATAATGATGATGTGGGGCTCGCTGGGAGATCTTTTTAGATTCTGGGTTCGTGAATTATACTTAGGCTGTGTAGTTTGGTTTCGCGGAGACCATTGGTGGTCGTCCCCGGAGCAACAGAGTTTGTGCTGTGTGTGGCGCATTCATCAGGCGGTTAGCTATCTGCAGAAAGAGATTGAGTAAGATGGGGGGGGGGGGGGGGGGGGGGGGGACTCGGTGCTATAAAACTCAATCATCTGTCCTTTAGCCCAATCCCCCTTTTCATTTTATAGAATACTAGCTGACCCGGCCCGGCTTCGCCCAGTCCTTGGTGGGGAGCATCTCATTTAATTCATATAAGTAGTCATATAAGTTCCCGTTCCCGTTACCGACTGTCTGTCTGTCTGTCTGTCTGTCTGTCTGTCTGTCTGTCTGTCTGACCCGGCCCGGCATTGCCCAGCTCCTGGTGTGGAGCATCTCATTTAATTCATATAAGTAGTCATATAAGTTCCCGTTCCCGTTACCGACTATCTGTCTGTCTGTCTGTCTGCTTGTCTGACTGTCTGTCTGTCTGTCTGTCAAATAGACCCATCCCTCTGTCTCTCCCTCGTCTATCCCTCCCTCCCTCCCTGTCTATCTGTCTGCCTACCCGTCCCTCCGTCTCTCCCTCCGTCTCTCCATCCCTCCCTCCCTCCCTCCCTGTCTGTCTGTCTGTCTGTCTGTTTGTCTATCTATCTATCTCTGTTTGTCTGTCTGTCTGTCTGTCTAATAGACCCATCCCTCCGTCTATCCCTCCCTCCCTCCCTGTCTTTTTGTCTATCTATCTATCTATCTATCTATCTATCTATCTACCTATCTATCTATCTATCTATCTATCTATCTATCTATCTATCTATCTATCTATCTATCTATCTATCTATCTATCTATCTATCTATCTGTCTGTCTGTCTGTCTGTCTGCCTGACCCGGCCCGGGTTCGCCCAGTCCCTGGTGTGGAGCATCTCATTTAATTCTGAGTAGGTAAGAATCCGCTCTGCCTTCAAAATGTTGACGTGAAGATTTTCTTCCTGCAGCTGCTTTTGTATTTGTTGATCAGTAAGCTCCATTTTTAGCCGCTTGACCACCCATCTGACTGTGTTTGAATCAGTGTTTCTGATTCTGGTGTCTTGGTCCTCCTTCCTCTCACAAGTTTTTGTGTTCGTCTGTGGGTAGTCGTCGCTCTTCTTATTGGTAGTTTCATTGACTGTAGGTTCAGATACTTTATTACAGCTTGCATGCAGACTCTCCAAAGGCAGGTTCGTCTTCTTGATAGTCTGGTCGGTTTTCTCACTATGCATCTTGGAAGCTGCTTGTTTCTTTGTGCTATTACGACGTGCCATTTTCCCCCCGTATCAGACTGCTTGAAATGTGTAAGGCGTCTTGGCTTGATAGCGCTGAGAAGTGCTGTCAAGCGAATCGTTGTCGATATGATGGCGGGAAAACACTATAATATGCGATGATATTGTTCAACATCTTTTTAGATAACTTCTTAAGTATAGAAAGATGAGTTACAATGTTATGCATTATGCATTATTTTTATGTAAACTTTGAAAATGTCTAAAAGATTGTATCATTATTTATTATAAATCATATGCCGGTACATAACTATAGACAAAGAGTTTATAAATCATTGAAAACGATACAACAATATGACTATAAGTTATACAACAATGTTATTAAAAGTTATGCCCCTTGAAATAACTTTTTCTAGAGTTAAGTCCCTTAGCTAATGTGTAGTCACGTCATTTTCCTTCCCTTTCCCTAGCGTTTTGGTTCGGGGATTCTTTCATCATCATCATCATATATTTACGTACGTATTTTGGGAGGGGGGAGGAGGGAGGTGGAGGAAGAAGGAAAAAAAAACTATGACAGTTGACAGCTCTTGGAATGAAAAGTAAGGCGTGTAGAAAATTTCATCTCAATCGGATGGGGCCGTTAGCGAAAAAAATAAAGGACATACATATTTACATACATACATATTTACATACATACACTTTGATTTATATATATAGACTAGCTTGACCCGGCCCGGCTTCGCCCAGTCCCTGGTGGGGAGCATCTCATTTAATTCATATAAGTAGTCATATAAGTTCTCGTTCCCGTTACCGACTATCTGTCTGTCTGTCTGTCTGTCTGTCTGTCTGTCTGTCTGTCTGTGTGTGTGTGTGTGTCTGTCTGTCTGTCTGTTTGTCTATCTATCTCTGTCTGTCTGTCCTGTCT